>CM031859.1:23568767-23682923 GCA_018697195.1 Certhia americana
ATCTATCTATCTATCTATCTATCTATCTATCTATCTATCTATCTATCTATCTCTAAAAAGTGTAGATGTCACCTGTCAGAAATCTGCATTTGCATTGTTCATTCCTCTGCTAAAAATTGCAGCACATTTTTAGTGTACATCCCTTACTGGTTTCTTAAAAGAGTGAGAATTAACATCCCTGTGGGCTGCACTCATTGAATGACTTTGCCCTTGGCTATCTCTGCAGTAGTTTTCAACCCTTGATTAGACCTCTCTTAAACCATCCCTTTAGCTTTGATAACAAAAAGAGGTTCTCAATTTGCCACATTTTTCAGTATTTACTTTTTAGTCTGCCAATAACTTTAGCATTTTTAATTGATTTACCACTGATTCTTCGTTACCAGAGAAACGGTAGTAGATCACAAGAGTGCACTGTACAAGGGAGTAGTGCCCCTCTGTAGAATCACCTCTGGAATTTTGGAGGATATCAGTCTATCTGCAATGTGAAATTTTGACAATTAGAACAAGAATAAGGCTAATAGCAAAATCTTGTGATACAAACATGAAAGCATCACTTTTCTCAGGTATTTTTTTAAGATATGTTTTAATTCTGCAGGCTAAGTAACATGAAGCAATTGAAGAAACAGTGAAGAAAGACTAAAGCAAAGCATTGTATTGTTTTTTTTTTTAAATTATGTTTGACTTTGTCTAATCTCCAGATGTCACAAAAAGAACAATACTGCTTTTGCAAGAGAGAAGTTGTGGTTGCTATAGGGAACATGATAAACAGTCTTGACTTCAGTCCTTTGAATATATGTTTGCACAGGAGTCATGGGAATTCAGAACCTGCAGGAAGAGTCAGAGTATAAAGCTGGTTTGGAGCAGAGTTAATTTCATTACTCCATTAATCTTACTTCTGAGCTTGTTTAAAAGAAGCAGACTTGCAAATGACTTTGAGTTCTGCAGGAAGATAATTTTAATTTTATGGGGCACTTTTACTCAGAAGTAGGCATTTTGCAGCTGAAAGCATATGGTGTTGGAATTCTCCCTGTCTGTCATGAGGACTGGATGATGCCAGCACACTCTCCTGCCTTCAAATGCTATGGCACTTTGCAGAGTTTCTGCCTATTAATAATGAGCTTAGAGGAGAACTCACTATAAGAACCAGATACTGTGAAAATCTTGTTACTGGATCCCAATGAGGTTAATAACTACTCTGCAATACTCACCAGCCTCTATTAGCCACTAATGCTCAAGAGCTTTAACAAAGATTAAGCACCTTCTCAGGGGCCTCTGAAAGAGTATATAATTTTGTATAAACAAAATACCAAAGATACTTCCTTTTGAATTCTAACATTTACCTTGCAACAAACCAGTTAGATAACAAAGCTGTGTCTCTTCAAAAGCTTCAGACTTCCTGAGGTTCAAAGGCTATGAAGTGTTTCAGCATCAGTTCCCCATCCATTGCAATAAGTAGCAATTTTAATAATGAATACACTTCATGGAGGCTTCAGGTTTGATCATTCAATGACATTTTTTGCTTACTGGTTCAGTCATATTTTTTTACACTAGTTAAAACTAAAACCACAAAAAAGTTCCTCACAATCGTGACCTTGCAACAATATCCGACCATTTCTACTGAAATAGGAAATTGTGGGTAGCTAGTAGAGGAGGTATTGTAGCTTACTCAGATATAGGGTTGCAAAGTAAATTTCTTCTTGCTTATATTCTTTGTAAATACATAAAAGTAAAAGTTTGTCCTGTAGACCTGTACACTATTTTAGTCTCCCCAGACTCTGTGACTTTCACGTGATATAGTGGCAAATTTCTGCTATTCAGTTCCTTCAAATAAAAACAGAAGACCAAGATGCATTAAGTGCATCTGAATTAATTAAAAAAAAAATAAATTAATGGATGCATTTAATCCTCCATTTTTTATTTAAGAGTTTCAAATGCTGTGATATCTGTAGTGTATTGAGTTAAACTTTTTTTAAAAAGGAAAATTTGTTTACTTTTTCATTGGGTATTTCATAATGGTAAACTTATTATGGAGTTATTTTCTCTCTTTTACAATTAGCTAAATCTTGCCATTATTACTACCTCTCAAAACAGTAACCAAAGCTGCTCCTACCATTCATAAGGCAGATTGATTTTACCTGTACCTTTGAAGTTTTAAAATCAGTATTCAATTTTTATTCTCTTCTGTGTCAGTAAAACCTTTCATTTGTACCTTTTGTTTAGAAATGCTACAGTAAGACAAATTACTGAGACTAGTGTTAACTGGAAACACTCCCTGTATATCTAATATCCTGTTGAAAAAGCAACACCTATACCTTTTCCTTGATTCTTAAGGAACACACATGTGTCTGCTACAATGTCTGGTAGATGGTATATTGCGATTGTCATGACTTATTTCAGTTGCTGGTATCAGAATAACTCATATAACTGTCTGGAAGTACAGAGCAGTTCAGTGCTTATACTAAACAGAGTATTTGAACACATGTTAAGTTTCAACAGAATCTGTGAATTCATCAGTTTCCTTTATGAATTAGAATAATATATCCCAAAGAATATCAGTGACATTTTGTGGGTTTAACTGCTATTATTTAAACAGTTCTTATTTACTTTCTCTTGAAAACAACCCCAAATGTACTTTATAGAAAATGTTTTTAAAAATCCTCTTTCCTCCTTACATGAGGATTCAGCCACAATGAAAAGTCACCTATGTTATGGGGGAGAATTTTTTTTTTTTTTTTTTTCATTTTTCTCTAACTTTCATTATCACTTTTTGTGGCTACTGAAACTGAGGTTAAGTAACAAAGACACCACACACAGCATTCCAGTCATTACTGCTCCTGGTAAAACACTTAAGATTAATTTATGAGCATTTACCTACATCTGTCTTCAGTGATTTGAATTCATCTTTACTCGAGCGAGATCTTTTATTCTGAGGAAATCTCTGTCAGAAGATGTTGACATAGTTAAAGGGGGGCATCACAACACCTTCATGCAATTCCTGAAGCAGTTTGTTCAGTGTTGCATTAGAAGATGTTGCAGCAAGGCTGGAGGTGGTTACAGTGAGTGCCAGCCCCTTGGGTGTCTGTCTTATTAAGGAAGGCCAGTGATACTCAGTTAACTGAGATGTCAAAAGGTTAAGAGTGCAAAATGGCAGGTCATGTCACCAGCTAGAAAGATCCATCACTGTTGCCTTTGCTGTTTCCTGCATGTGCATATGCACCTGCTGGGTACCAAATAAGTATCTCATTAACAATAATAAATAAGGGATCAGTAAAAATCTTCAGCAAATACTCCCACATGTTTTCCAGTTCAGCTTTCCTAGGAATTCAGGAAACATTTTGTCTTAGAAAAATTGGTACCAAATTTTCCCCCTTTAGCACTAATTACAATTCTCTGTCAGTTCTCTCTCTTTGTCGCCCACCTTCCCTGCATTTTTACCTGGCCAGAACCTACACTTGATTAAGAAAAACTGTGGTATTTTAGGTACCATTGTATGGCTGCTGATGGTAAGTGCTCCTGGTTTATCATCATTGTTAACTATCTAGTTGCTTTGTTCTGTCATTCTTTGGAGTTTGTGGTAAAATTTTTAGTTACCAAGGAAACAAATTTTGGCAAAGAAAAAAATTATAATGCAAGCATTGTCTTTAATGGGAAAGAAATAAAACTATTTTGTAACTTTTAAACAAAACCAGCAGAGAAGAAGTTATGTTATTACTGTCTCTTACTGTATTTCCACACTGGATAAAGTAGCCATGTTATGGTTCCATCATTGTGGAAAACAGATGACTAAATAAAATGGATTATTTTCCTCTTGCACTGATTTCAGCTTACAAAAGAAATTTTTAATCAGCATGAGGAAGGGTGACAGAATCAAGCAAGAATATTTAGTGCCATGAAACTGTTAGGTAATGTTGCATCTTGAAGAGATAGATCCTCCATTCGAGGGAGACTGGATTTTAAATTCTTTCTGTTATTTACTGTGACTCTTTCCACAGTATGGTGTGTTTGAAAAAAAATTGCTTGTTTAAAAAATCATGAGGAGTCAGTACACAATCTGGCATAAGTAACTCCCAATTAAAATAAACAGAACCCTGAGTAGGAGGAAAAGAAATTGAAAGAGGAGCAACTTATAAAAGATATGAAATGAAATTTTAAGCAGTCAGATACTAGTGCAATTAAAATTACTAATATGAAATTAACATTCTGCTAAGGGAAATATAGTAGTTTAGGAGACCAGATAATTTTTGGTCATATTAACAGTGTCACATGGTCATGAACCATTCCCTTATCTAATATAGTAACACTCTTGCAATATAGAACACATTTGCCTTTTTAATTATTTAGCTGTTAGAAAATTACACTTTTATTCCCAGTGGATAGTTAATAAATTGTAAATTTTGCTTTGCTTCATTAGAATTAGGTAAATGTGACCTTGACATACTTCTTGGAGCTTCATCAAATGTACTTAGGGCACAGGAAGGAGTTAATGACTGTGGATTGGTGTGCGAATTCTCCAGCATTCCCCAGAACCTTGTAACTGGCAGATAATTTTTTTTTTTCACTGTCTCTTCCTGTTACTGATGGCTTTTAACTTTCATACTTCTGCTTTTTATGGGGCAACTTCAGTTTGGGCACATTAAAGGGAAAGGTATTATGGAAATATGTTTAAAAAACTCAGTCCATATCTTCCTTGTGACAAAATAAACCAAACACAAAGCCTTCTTCTCAAATTTCTGCGTGAAGGTGGTACTTAAGAATACAAATTGCAAAATAAAATCCCAAATGGCTTAGGATAAGCTGGTTTATGTCTTCCATGGTTTGCATAGCCATTTTCTATTGCTATCTGAATAGAAGAAGAAAAAAAGAAATGCCATGCCCACCTATTTTAGAACTATATATACCCAGAAAAAAACTGTGTTCATGTAATTATCTCTTAAAAATGCTGCTTAAGAATGAAGTTTTTAACTCTGCATAAAGCAATGCTGAGCGATCTGTGAGACCACCCCAACAGAATATGACTCTAATGATTAGATGTGAATGTGCAGTGCTGTGGGTTTTCCAGATTAGTAAAAGAGCCTCTTTACTGCCACACAGACTCAGGTTATCCTTTGACAGGCCTGGAAAAGCTTCTTCTTGTCTTATGACACAGAACCATGTCCCAGCTGCCTCTCTCAGGCTCCCCTGCTGGTATCAAAAAGGAGCATATAGGGTCAATGGAGTGACATTCAAGCCCTGTTCACCTCACATTGACATCAACAGCATACATGGATTTTGGGATGTGTCACAGGTTTGTCAGATCTGTCAGATCAAGGTATTTCTCCCAGGAGCATCCCTAGATCTCTAGGTGTTATCGAATGCTGAGATTTCTGCACTCTGCCTCATTCTTTTCCCCCCTTCATTTCATTATAAGCAGCCACATTTTCAAAATGGAGATTGCTCTATTTCTGTCCTCCAGTGTTTTCTGTGGGGGCATGCACACCACCTACATGCTCCATGTGATACTGGAAAGATTTAACAAAGGCACAACTGGCATTGGGATACATAGTACAGGCTTAACGAGGTGGTTCTTCTTTAAAGACTGTTCCAGAAGGGAAGCCATATTTTGCCACAGCAAGTTGAGATAAAGCAAAATTAAAAAATGCTTTGATTTCACCAAAAAACTTGACTCTCAATTACTTTTGAAACCAATTGGTGATCTGTAATAATTCCAGGAGTCATCTGGAGGAACTTCTAACAAAGAGACAGTGGAGCCCTAAGTAGTCTTAACTGTTTGACAGCTAGTAATAGGCAACAGCTCCTACTACAGTCATGTGATCAATTTATCCCTTTAGTCCATCAATTCAGCTCAAACAAGCCCCACTTGTGTAAGTTCTGTGTTTGTGCTGGGTCATTATCCTCTGTACCTGTGAGCAGTTTTAATCCTGTTTGCCATTGGCTGCTTGTGATCTCCTGTCCAACCAAAACTCCTCTGTATACAGCTTTTATTTTTTCTCATTATGGAGGCTGGACTTATCCTCTTAACCAGGCTCTTTCAGTGGTCTGTAGCACACCCTGTTATTAGACTGTCTTGACCTTCCTTAACACATAGATTCGTAAACTGGTATGTGCAGAACCTGTTGCTCAGCGTCCTCATTTACTCCACAAGAAATGCTTTTTCTTTCATGTGGCACAGCATATCACACACTGACATCTTTTTTTCCTCAGATTTATCCCAATGATTTTACCATTCCAATCGTAAGAATTATTATTTTTTAATTTTAGTGTTGCCAATTAAATCACATTTCCCCTTATCCACAGAAATTTCAATTTCACTCTTCTTGTTACCCTGGCATTTGGTATCCAAGAGACCAAATAATTTCTTTGAGTTTGCTGTCTTTAAACTTCTGCTGGTTGGTAATAAATTGATTGTGACTCTATGTTCCTTTGCAGCCCTCTCCATGTGTGATAGCTGTGTTCCAGCTAGTCTCCAGCTAGGGCTATACTGCTTACATATATACAAGCTCTTCACACAGGCCTACCATGCAGGCTTTTTTGCTGCTCTGAAAGGAAAATAAAACATAAAGAAGGCAAATCACAGTAACTGTTCTCCCAGTGGGAATTTTTACTGGCTAGTTCAGAGCTATTCTTGAAGAGAAAAGACCAAAATATCTTCTGCATCTCTCCTGGTGTCCCATTGACCTGCATTAGGTACCTTCTGTGTATTTCTCATCATTGCCATTCTTGTGGCTTAACAAACAGGAAATCATATTCCCCAGATTAATTTTTAGCAAGTTCATTTAATCCAAATAAAACCTCTCCAAGCAATAATATTTGTTTCGGGATTTCTAAAATGTTTAGGTTTTCTGAAGTCTCATTTTCCAACTTCTCCTTGCAACAGAAAAAGCTAGAAATTTGGAGGGGTTTTTTTTGGTGTTTTTTTTTTTTGTTTGTTTGTTTGTTTGGGTTTTTTTGGTTTGGTTTTGTTTTGTTTTGTTTTTTTTTTTTTTTTTGTTTTTTTTTTGTTTTAATGAAAACTGAGACTTTCATTTTAGAAACTGGAGCTTGAAGAAAAATACTATTATCAGGAGATAAAAAGCAACAGTGGGGGAGCTAGCTGGCAACACTGTTATCTTGTGTGCTTCTTAGGAGTCTTGGCAATCACATCCCAGCTTCTTGTTCAGGAAAGTTTGCTAGTTGAGGCTGAAGAGCCTTGGTGTAGCACCTGTTAGCTTGGTGAAATACATTCAGCTCAGTCAGTTCCTACCTGAGGTGGTCCAGAACCATGCATGTACTGAGTAAAACTGCTTAATTCAGATATTTTTGAACTCTGAATAGCATTTCTTAATTCTGGATCTGCATTTCAGGCATGAAATTTGGATCTGAATTCCAGTTTGTATGTCCAAACTGGTTTAAGTCCATATCTTTGGTATAAACAGATCTAAAGCTATGAGGAAGAGAAAGACATATTTGAAATGCAAATGGAAATACTGTCATTCTAACTCTCCCTTATGAAAATTCAGACCCTGCAGTAAACCCACACAGTTTCAGTCCTGCTGAAGAGTGTTTATTCATGGATCATTGGCAGCTGTTCCCCCTAGAAGGATGTTGGTTCAGTGGCAAGAGAAAGTGACTGTCCATCTTCTCCTTAATGCTCCTTGTCATGATATCACAACTTTATTGTCTCCTCCTTGCTCCTTCCTTGTCTGCTGTAGCTTTAGGAAGTTCTTTACTGTGACCAAACAAAATATGTTTCCATTGATGAGTGACTGATTCTGATCCTAACACACTGGCATGCATACTACCCGTGGAAATGTGACAGCTGACTTACTGAGAAATACACTAAAGCAGATTTTCTCTGCTCAGTGACAGTGCAGGTGAAGAAAACATATAGAATGTGGGAAGTAGGGGTTTTAAAATTGTGCTGGGGACCTGTACCTATGACTTTGACAGTTGAGGGTGCTCAGCTGCTCTCAAAATGAGCCCCAAATCTTCTGCCCTCAGCAAGCTTTTATTGCTTTAGCTCTGATTGATGGGTTCAGGGAACTGAAGCCTAAAGATAAGTCTTTAATGGATCACTAAATTGTGACTGCCAAGCAAATTATTGTGTATAGGTTTTAGAAATTGTACTACCTAGAAGACAGTATATTTCAGGAGTGAAATTTTATGCTGGAGGGAAAACAAAACAACAGCATCTTCAGCAGTGGTTTTAATGGCTGATTTGTTCAGAATGTTTACTTGCTGCTGTGTCCTTTCTTTGTTCCGTCTTCACTTCGGTGTGTCTGCCATACACATGTTAGTAAGGTAATTTTATTACCATTATTATATTATTTTTCAACTTTAAGATTTTGTTTCCATAGTTATTAACCCTAGAGAGAGTACAGAAAAAATTCTTTTTGAAAAGAATATTCACAGATATCATATAAGGGGATTATTTTTCATGTGTATTTAGACACATTTATGAAGAAATAGCTTGGACACTGAGGTTGTGACCTCTTCTTTTGTTATTGTTATCTTCATAAACATTTAATGTGAAATGTTTAAAGGCTTAATATAGCTTTTCTACACTGAGGTAACACTCACAAACCCAGCTTTTGCAGCATGCTCACAAATGATTTATCTGGACATAGAACCTATTTTTAAAACAATATTAGTGTCCAATACCTATTTTTGTGTTGAACATGTGTTGAATTGCCTTTGACAAGGATTGGAAGCAATTAAGTTTAACAACTGTAATAACATCTCAGATATTGTTTGTCTATGAATTGTTGCTCTTGCTGTATAATAACAAATCTGGAAACAGTACATATCTAAAGAACTCACAGTCATTAACCTCTATGTTAACAGGTCTGTTCAAAGGTTCAGAGGATGGTAGTTTATGTTTTGAGCAATATTATTATGTTTTGTGTGAGTGTGTGCAAATTGGATTGCTTCTTTGTCATTATTTTTATGACATAATTTAGATATCAAAGGTTTATTCAGTTTTGTGTGATTTATTCCTGATACAAAATTGTCACCATATAAGGAAACACTGATTCAGAGTTTAGAAATATATAATGGTGCCCTTTAATTGCATAAGAGACAATATTTAAAAATATTTAAATTGAAAAAAAACCATAAACCACAATTAAATGTGCAGGTAGAAAACAAATTTATGGAAGGATTTGAATAAAAAAAGCCTTGTAGAAATGTGAAAATTTAAAAGACAACTTTTTCTCAAAAACATTAGGAAAGCAGAAGTCAGCATTTCCTAATAAAGCAAAAATTAGAATTTTTAAACTAATTTCAATTTTGCCATAGAATACTAATGGCATATGTATTTAATGAAGCATGTGATAAAATTTGCTACAGATTTGGTGTAAAAATGGATATGATGCTGACTTTGATTAGCCAGAGAAAGAGGAGTATCTTGCTTCTGCACCTGAAAAGATGTCATTTTTCTGTTACTAATGGATGATAGAAAAAAAAGATTGCAGTTACATTACATTAAGGCAACAAAATAGTGAAAAGAATAATATACATTTTCAAGGGTAGTATAGTAGACTTCTGGGCACTTTAGATGACTTTCAGTTTTGTTTTGCTTAGGTAAGCATTTTTTCATTTTTTAAACTTTTCATTCATAGAAATGAAATAGCAGAGTGAAATGTCTGAAATGAAAATCATTAGTTTGCTTGGGATACACAAAGATACTGAGGTTTACAACATATTATCCTCCAAATTACAAAATTTGTGCATAACGGAGGAGTAATAAGTCCTATTTATAGCCAGGAAAATGAATCAAAACTTATTAAATGAACAGTGAAGGACAAATATATCTTATATAGCAGTCATTTTACTTCTGTATATTGTGTTTTTATTGTCAAATGTACTGAGTGATGTGCTGTCTTCTGTGTTAAACTCTCGAATTTATAACATGCTGTTTTAACTGGGGTAACTATCTTAGAAAATAAATGTTTACCTTAACTTTGCTAACAGCATGGAATGGTACCAAACTTTGAAATCTCCATGCCCTTCAATTAGTCTTTTCATGTTTGCTGGCTTCTGAGGTGGAATAAAAAATATTTTTAGTGCTAGGATTTCTGAATACAACCTCACATTCCATAAGGGCTCCTGAAGCATGGATAAAGAAAGAAACTCTTCTTAGGCAGCCATAGAGAGGTGAAAAGATTAGTGGTCTCTCACCAACAGATGCATCTGGCTACTGCAACACTGACTTACTCAGTCTAAGTTCTCCCCAGCTTCACATAGAGTATCTATAGACAGATGGAAGAATAAAATTACATTAGAGTCAATACTAGAGAGTAAAAACTGGGAGTGCCAGAGAGGGTTTTTTTTTTGTGAAATTGTACTCCTTTGTTTTCTCCCAAACTGTTTTAACAATGTTGTCTTTATAGCTTTAACACTGTTAGTACAGGCAGTCTCATTCCTGGGATGGGCAGACAAGGCCAGTAAGTGCCTAATCAGCAGATAATTTATGTGTCCTTCTGAGGACACATAAACCTGAAGTATCTGTTGGATGCACACCTGGCTTCTTTCAGGCAACAGGAAAGAAAGTAAAACTCCTAATAATGCTTATCTAGAGAAGTGCAGAATAACACTGAATGCAAATAACCCAGATGAAAGACTCCTTGGAAGAAGATATTTTGAAATCTGCTACACATCCTCTGTCCTACAAGGAAGTAGGATTTAGGCGTATGTGATAACAATTACAAAGACAGAAGAAGAGATGCACAAGTGAAACCTCACAAAATATGAGAGTAGGGTAGGTTGATGGTAATCACGGATGCTCTTTTCAAATACAGCTAACACAGATTTTGTTGGAAGAAAGAGAATTGTCATAATTTTCCCAAGGAAGTCACAGTCAAAGACAGTCAAAAGCAAGGAAATCTGTAAAGGTGGAAAGCAAGCATGGCATAAGATGAACTATCTGACAAATCAGTGTCTGCATATAGTATGGTGGCATGCAATAGAAATATAGAAAACAAGAAAGCTGTGCTTGCATCTTAGAGAGGAGACATCCCCTGATGATAGGTGGTGAATAGGTTTACAGGAGATAGACCAAAGTTCCTGAGTAGACATAGATGACATATTCTTCTATATTTTACCCTTCCCAATCAGCTAAAAATGACCAGTTTTTAGTTCAGTGATTCCTTTGTTGTTTGCCATTCATCATCACAAGAACAGGAAGAAGTGTTCAACATAAAATGTATGAAAGTCTTGAAATTCTGATAGGATGGAAATTTAGTACTCATGATATTCATTATTTTTATCAGGAGATAAAAAAATGTAATGCAGTATTGAAGAAAGCTTTGAAATAAATGCAGCTACACATCTAAAATTAAAGGCAGCAAAATGTGCTGTGAGAAATCTTGTCTTGGTAGTTTGGACATGTGATTGATAAATGTGATAATAGAGACAAGACAAAATGTGTAGACAAACTGTCACTGTTCACTAGTACATCCAAATTTCTGTGGATCTCTGATAATGCAATAGTGTGTAGCAAATTCTGACCTTCTGTTTCCTCAGAGTAATGAGTTCTTTATGAACTACATAAAAGAGACTTTGTGGCCATCTGGGATAAACTGTACAAGCATGCCTTTGATGATTTTAAAAAATTATTGAACACATCTTCAGCAGTGGCATTTTATACTGTTCTCCAGTTCCTCAGGCATGATGCCATTTCTGTTGCACTAAGATGGCAGGAAGCTCAGAGCACATTATTTCAGGAAACTGCAGATATTGATGACCAACATACCAATTTTGATGATGCACTTCTGGTTAATATAAGGTCTTCCAAGAATTTCAGTGAAGTTTTGGAACATGTTATTATAAGTATCTTAATCACATGTTGGAAAATGCTAGAAGGCAAAAACCAGGCTGCCTTTAGGATGTCAAAAATTTCCTCAAGAGTTCAAATATATGACTGGAAACCTTCTAGTTAGTAGTAAGTGTTGCTGGATCATCTGTGCATGCCCCAAAAGGCAAATCTGAAGTGTGGCTACACACAATCTAGTTTGTTACAGGAACAGTATTATGTCTGGATGTCTGGATAAACATTCTACATGAAAGAATCCTGTCCTTTTCACAGCAGCTCCAGGTCTGTGCAGAACTGCGTACTTTAAAAGGCACTCAATAGCTCAGGCCAGTCTCACCCCAGCACATGGACACTAGAATGGTAAACCACTAGAGGCACACCCACTTGTTTTGCTGGAGTGCCCTTAGGTTACTCAAAATAGCTGGGTCTCATCTGTCCAGTCACACGGCCACTAAGTGTCATTGAATATGGAGTATGCAGGAACATTTCCAGTATGAGCTCAGGACTGAAAGTGCCAAGAGACTTCAGGCTGTGGGTGTGTGATCATATTGCAGAACTGGGGGAGCAAAATGGATTGAGAAGGCCAAACGTTGTCCATCTCCAAAGAGAAAACCAAATTGCTCCAAACCATGTTTCTGTCAAAGGCTTATGGCTTGGCTAGCCAGTACCTTCAAAAAAATCAGCTATTTCTGAGCAGGGCTGGGCAGCACCTTCTTGCTCAAAATCCTGTTAGTACTGCGACCTGCATGAAGTGTTAAAACAGTGTCTGGACCTGCTCAGCTGAGACAATATTCTGTATCACAGTAAATACCTCTGCTGATTTTCTTCTGTGTGTTTGCATACAGGTGGTAAGCAATGCAAAATTATAGCTGTTCTCCAACCTTGCCTTTGAGCAATAAAGAAATCTGGTCTCAAGGTCTTCAGGAGCCAATTGGTTAATAAAACAGAAATGGGCATTATGGTCATACTTTTTCACAGTGGGCTTAAGTTTCTGTGCTGTATACTGGGCACACAGAGGCCAATGGAGGATTGGTCACAGCTTTGAAGATATTAGCTTTAGCTTGTTTGATCTGGTCTTTCCATCTGCATAGGGGACATCCTTTTCAATGATGCAGCTCAACAGTAACAGGTTACTTTAATGCTGAGCTATTTTTGATATTCGATAAGCTAAAACCCCATCACCTTTTGTTCAAAGTTAAGTAATATTCAGAGCTGAAAGGGCTTATGTACTTTGCTAAAACCCTCTACTTATGTGCTTATGAAATGTACAGATACACTTCGAAGAGAGCCAAACAGCTGAAGGCAAACTGTTCTTTTCTCAGGAAAAATAATTACATAACTCCATGTATGTGTAAAAAAAGGGAGGATGCACAAGTAAAAGTGACAGGCATGATGTCTTTTAACCTGAGCTCATAACTGATTTAACAGAGTTAAATATTTATAGACTGTGTTACTTAATAGAGAGTATTTTGTGTTACTGGAAAGTTTAGAAGAAAGGCACCTGAAAGTGTACCTAAATTGGTACCTGATTTTGGGAGAGGAAGAGAATCTGGAAACACTGAATTCCAAGACCCTCAAAAAACTTATGAATGAAATTTTCTTTCATGCAAACTCACAGGAAATTTGCTGCATTTGTGACTGAAAATTTTAAAAACTGCAACACCCCCCTCCTCCAACAACTGTGTATAAGTATCACAGACACTTTTGAGCACTACCAAACTTCCTTGTGTAGTTGGAAGTTTCAAATGTCAGATCTTTGCTAGTCCATCATGTTTTGAAGCTGGAAAACTCTTGATCAGCTCTTTCATTCAAACGGTGAATGATTTAATTTTGGGAACTTGAAAATAAATTAAATCTGTCCTTAGATAAGACTGAATGAATGTTTTCTTTGCACTTAGTAGAATTACCTCTTACTGCTCAACATGTTGCCCATCTTGGCTATGCAATAGCCTTTATTCCATTCTCTTTTCATTAACAGTCTATTAGATCTTCTTATTTCAATGCAATTAGCATGGCAGTTGATTTTGGTGATGAAGAAGAAGAAACCAGCCAAGAAGAAGGTCAGGCAATACATTGATAAAGGAATAAATCTCAGTCTAGTTTGTTTGCTTGTTTGTTTATTTCATTAGAAAAGACTGCAGAATATCCTGTTTAAATCTAAGTGTGAATTATGATCTTCTGGAAATTCTCCTTTGATGTCCAGTTGATACTTTTTAGCAGAGTTGCCAATTATCTCTGTGCCTCCTGGTTAGAGGGCTTGGCCTAATTCTCATGTTAGCTATCAGTAGGCAGAACTGTTGAGATGATCTCCCTGTGGAGTAAATCTATCCTGCCTTTCTTTTCTAGGAAATAATGATGCTACTTGCCCTTGGAGTGGAGTGGAGTTCATTTCTGTGCAGTTCTATCTTTAGCTGGATGAAATTCAAGTGTTGGTTAAGGCTTAGAAACCTAATGCTTCTCATTGCCTGGACTCTCCACTGTTTTGCTGTTGATTTGTACTGTTATGCTGGGTATAGGTGATGTCAGGAAGATCAATTGAGTACCTCTGGGAATCCTTTACTAGTGTAGCAGCAACTTTCTCTTGGTAGCGAGCTGTAAAAGTATCAAGATACTTTTACAAGGTGGCTGAATAGTTGCAGTTGATTTTAATATACTTTAACTATTTGCTTTAAAAAAAAAAGGAATTTTTTTTTCTCATGGAATGGTATTCTGATGATAATTCAGAAAAAGTGATAGGTATATTAAGAATAAACTATCCCTCTATTCTGCTTTTTTTTACAAAAATTTAATTTTCTTTTGAAGATGACAGATGTCTTGGATACTTCTAGCCTTTAAAAGACAGTAGGTTGTTTCTGATCATGATTCTAGTTAATAATCAGCATAAGGATAAAACAGGTAATCCATATTCATCCCATTGGGAACCAATGGGAAATTTAGCTCTCACTTACTGTCCAACAGTAGAACAGTTGTATACTGTATGTACTATTAAAGATCTTCTGTTCTTCTGTTGTTAAAAGAAAGTTCTGTTGTCTCTTACCTAGACAATACTCACTTTTAATGCTTCTTATTTTGAAAATGCAACTGAAGCACGTATGTGATGAAAGTGTACTTTGTGAGTTCCTAGAAATCCCAAAGAATTAGTAGATATTTACGTTTCCATTAGTGAATTTTGTCAATTTGTTTTCCTCAATTTACAGGATCTAAGGAATGATACAATTACAGTGATCACATGCAACTGTTCTGAATGCCTACAGATAGTACTCTCTGCCCTTGCAGATGGAATTGCTGTCTGAAGAAGGATTTGAATAGACTTTGTCCTTTCAATACCACTTACAAAACTTTTGGTGTCAGTAAACAAAATCTAGCTTTTATTGCATGATTGCAGAAATTATGTTTTCTCTTTTTGTAACTAGAAATTTAGAAACAAAAAAACAAAGGGATGTGCTTGGTTTTAATGAAATTAATATCAGTGTATTTTTTCATGGTAAAAAAGAAAGGAAAAGGCTTCATACATCATGAGCTGAGGAACACTAGATGCAGAGATGGGGACAGAGATGATTCTCTTTGATAAGATACACAGTTGGCATGAATGCAAGAGAAAAGTTTGGGAACTGAGGTTTAAATTTATTCATTATGAACATTTTGGTTACTTATTTGGGACTCTGGTGATGAATTTATAGTATGATTTGGAACACTTTGAGCTTGTTTCAAACTTGGGGAAGTTGGGTTCCCATGCAGAACTTTATGTTGGGGTTTAATTCAAAACAAAACCTGATTTTAGTTATTCACAAGCCTTCCAGTTGTCCAAACTCCCGCGTGAAGAGTCTAGCGTGGGATTCAGCTACCTTGTAACAGCAATGATGCTACTTAATTGTGTGAGATTTGCTGCCTGGGCTCGAGCAGCCTCTCCAGGAAGAAAAGATCCCTTGTGAGTCTTACACCATGCCCTGTGGAAGTGTCTAGGATGTCCTGTGACATCTTGGACACACTGTGGGGTAAATAGCTGGATCCTGCTCCCAGCCAACGCAGGCTGGAGAGTCATTCACCTCATCCAAAAGTATTACCACCCATATTCATGGCTTTTCTATAGATCTCTATTATATATGTTACCATTTAAATGCACATCTCTCCGATAATCTTGTATAATATTGCCAGTCTGTGCAGGTTTTGGACATGGAAGGAATGACCCGTTGGCATGGGCATCTATATTGATGCCTTTGTGGCTGGTAAACTCAGTATCTCTGTAGGCATTTTAGATTGTATTGGCTTTATCCATGGACCAAAGATAGCTTGACCTCATATTCAGACTCATGCCTTGGAAAACCTGATCCGTTGGGAAGAAAGATATAACATTCTTTAGTAGGATTTTATCCTTATCAAAATGTATTTCTGCATTCTGGAGTTGATATGCTTGCTTCTAACATTTCTTTTCAAAAGGGACAAATCAATTCACTGCTTCTGGTTTATTTTCCAGCACAATTCTGGCTGCATGGATAATACAATTATGAAAGGTGAGATACACAATTTAAAAAAGCCAGCTTGGGATGAAATATTCCTATTCCTTTGTTTTCTTTTGTGACTAAAAGGTTTTGCAGGTGCTTAACATATGAAAGCTGAAGCATTAGATCGGAGGTCCATTGAGCTTCAAGTTTTCTTTCTGGCAGAAATTAGTTAGCAAATGTTGATTCTTTAAAGAAGAGAGAGGAAAAACGTGCACCATACCACAGTCAAACATGGTTAGTACTTTGTTTCCCATTAATCAACAACAAATTGAAATTAACGGGATTGTGAAAGACAATCTAAAAGAGTAAAGCTTTAACATTGAAACAAAAGGCTTGATTCAACACAGTTATCAGTGATTTACTTCTATTTTCCATCATAAGTCATGATCAGGTTTTAATCATCACTAAGAAGAAACCATTGACTGGTCCATGAAATCTTTAGAAAAAATATATTACTTGCTTTTGGAGAAATGATCAATGATTTAATTCTTGGAAGTGTTCTGTAGTATGGGTTGAAATTTTGTAAAAAATGTTCACTGCACCCCAGGCAATCCATTTTGTGGAGGGTCCTTTGCAATTTTACTAGAGTTATTCTTTCCAAAATCCCTCAAACACTGTTAGACTGAAATACTTTGTTTTTGTGAAGAACTGTGCTCTGTATATTCTTATGGTTCTATATATTCTTACAGCTGTTAGCTATTACATTAGCTGATCATAGTTTAACTACAGTTTTCATAATCTATTATTAATTAATATTTTATTTTATGTGCTGTATTACTTTGCCAAATGAAACTGCTGTGAAGTTAATTACTGTGCAGGTTTTCTTAAGCTGAAAATGAGAGAAATTGCTTCTGCAGAAAGATTTGTCTATAGAATTTGTTGTGTCATTAAAGGATAATGCCAACAACATAATCCCTCAAGAAAGGAAAGCAGTTCTCAGCCTTGTCCTATTGTTAGGGTGACTGATTAAGCACTTGTAGAGCTGAATCCTGGCAGGGCAAAAATCTGCAGCTTTGTAATTTAGGCTGCATTCAATTGTAAAATGAATGGTACACTTCCATAGTCTTTGAAATATCAAGCCTTCTTTCATGTTTGTATTTTGACCTACTCAGGTACTAATGCTCATTTAAAAATATATTCTTTTCACACATCCAGCCACTCTGGGCTGCAGTGGCTTTCTGCAGGCAAAATTCAATGGAGAAGGCTCTTTTGTTCTATACTGCACTCCAGGGATTTCTGATGTTGGCAGCTGCTATGTTTTTGGAAACTTCAATCTGCTCATGATGCTTTCAAATGTCTTTTTGCTGAAAGCAATTTGAGTCCAATTTAAAACATATATTTCTGCCATTACAATTGACATAGATTTTAATTTCGGACTGAAAGAACATTGATTTATCATTTGGCTTTTCATGGTGCTTTTACAAAGGCTGTGTTCTGCCTGCCCTTCTAGGAGAAGGAGCACTTTGCAAGGCTTTGGGGAAAAATGATATGTGATTTTGGTACTGAACTGGGCCCACGCCAAGAACCCTTCTGTCAGGACACCTTAGCCCAGCATAGCCAGAATATGGGCTCAGCTGCATCTGGACAGGGTAAAAAGGAAGGAAAGAATTTCTGGTCAAGGGATGGATTCTTGAGAGCTTTTTTTAGACTCCGTGTAGACTATTCTCTGTTTCAATTCACAATAGTCAACTCACAACAGCTGAAAAGTTGCATAGTAGGACGCCTCTCCTTTAGCTGTCTGGGCAGAAGGGAAAGCTTTCTGTCACCATAGGTAACCCTCCTTCTTTCATGTTTTAAAAATGCAGAAATTGAACCATCTTTTAGATAATAATCCTTGATGATCAGTCCAGCCATGTTTCCATTAAATGATGAACAATATTGAGTAACTGACATTCCTGTACATCTATTGCTTTTGGTATTCAGGCAAAATTGCTAGATTTTTCTCAGTTAAAAGATAAACTCAATTGATGGCATCCCAAATATTATCTCCATCTTTCTTTCACATGAAAATTCCTTTATTAATGGCAAAAGACCACTTTTTAGTCTTAAAGGGTGACTTTTATGAAGGAACTGTGTTCACATTGATGCACTCAATTGGCAGAAGAATTGCAATAGTATTGTACTTATTCATCGTGTAACAGATCTTTATAAAAACAAAAAAAGAAAACATGAAGTGGATAAGATGTTTGAGAAATTGTATGTTCAGGTGGCAAAAGGCAATGTAATTGTTTCAAGCTCCTGATGACACTTTCGGAAATACATGGGAGAAGGTGGCTGGAGTCTTTCTGCTGACAAAGCCCAACTACAAAAGCTTTGAGAGGCTGTGGGGATCTGGGTCCAAATTTCTTGCCTTCTTTTCTGCTTCATGTTAAATTATGAAAAAGAACAAGTAGAATGCCCCCAGGCCCTCCCCTTGTGCTGCTGTCATCTACTCAGCATGGGAAATTAAGCTGGAACTGTTCAAAATCTGGACTGTGTGAGGATATAATGGCAGAATTTGGGTGTACTTAGTAAAAGTTCCTCTCAATCATGCAGCATGCATTCCCATTGGTTTGAAGTCAGAAAGCTCAAATTGTAAAAAAATTATATGCAAGCTCAATCAGCTCTTCAATCTAGATTTTGAATAGCCAACAGACCAGCTTCCAGTGATTTCAGACAATTGCTTGGCTCATGCTGGAATAGAATCACTGATAAATGTTTTCAATTGAACCCTTCATTATGACTTTTCAATGCATCTTTAACTTCTTGGAACTGGAATTCACTGTGTGCATTTGATTGCAGCCCACTGTCCCATGCTGAAACCCCCTGTTTCTTGGTATTGAGACTCTTGGTATAATTAGAGACTATTCATGGCAGCTAGAAACACAAATCCTTTTCCAGATGTTAGAACTTTCACAGCATTGCTTGTAATTTTTTTTAAAGCAATTTGTTGCATCTCTCAAAAAACTCAGAGACAGCCTATTACTGCTGCAGCCTTCACCTTATTATAGCTAAATTTAAAGTCTTTTGACTGAATTCTTAAATGGAAAATGACTAGGAAAGGTGGAGAAAATTCAGCTAAAAACATTTGCTTATGGCTTTGTAAGTCTCACTGCGTTGATCTAACTAGAAAACATGAAGAGAAATAGTACTGATGCATTAAGAAGGGAGAAATAGTATTTTTCAAGTATTAATAAAAATTCTGCAAAGCTTTCTCCAGCTTAAAATATGGATTCTTTCAGCAATTAGTCCCCATATCCTGCTAGGTCTGCCATGATCTATTTTATTATTTATAGAAGAAAGGTTCTGCAACAGACTGAGGCATGGGTAACCTTAGATACTTCACCTAAGACCTCTCCATTTGTGTGATGGATAATTGGGATAATAAAAACAGGATCACCGCTCTGAAAACTGACACAGGGCTGTTCCAGCTCCTGCAGGCCCAGGAAATAAAGTGTCTCAAATTGGTTTCAGGCATTTCTGTTCTGCTGCAAACAGCAGTCTCTGACAGTGTGCCATTGAGAATGGTCTTCCTGCACAGGGAAATCATTACAGTAGGGCACAATTTCCAAGTGCCACAGCTGTGCTGTAGGAGCTGTTGTCTAGATATATGTCCTGCTTGGAGGGTGGACAAGGACTTGGGGGAGAGACCCAAGGGTCTCTCTGGATGTCACCTTGATTACATAAAGCACCAAATGGACACCAAATAGATTTTCCCATGGTGTGGCACGCAGATCCCATCCATGGAGAGATTCCCAGCATCTGAAGGGACGTAAGATTTACTCCCATCTACAGTCTTATATTTTTTCTATTTTTTAAAAGCATCTATTTTAGTTTCATATAATCATACAATACCACATTGGAAGGTACCTCTAGGATCATATGATCCAACCTTTTCTGCCATAAGCACAGTACAGACATGACCCAGCACTTTGTCCAGCCAAATCTCAAAAGTGTCCAATGCTGGGGACTCTGACACTTCCCTGGGAAGATAATTCCAATAGATACTGTTTTTATTGTGAAAAATATTCCTCCTGTGTCCAACTGGATCATCCAATGAGTAAATATTACCCATTGCCCCATCTCTTTTCCATGTGAATCCTTCTAAAAAGGCTTTTTAGCCACTCTTTAAATACTAGAACATGGTGATAAGGTCTCCCTTTCTCCCCTCAGTTTTGACCAAACCCAGTTCTCTCAGACTTTCCTCATATGGCAGCTTCCCAGTCCTTGGATCATCTTTCTCTGGAATCTCTCCAAGCTGGAGACTTTATCTGACAAATGAAAAAAAAAAGTGCTGGCAGGATGAAAATCTCTTGCACTTGTGCAAACATATGAGCAACTCTTGAGATTTCTTCATCAAAACTGATCACAAATGATTTCATAACCATCTCCTCAATGACATACTTTGACTCTCTTTTGTGCTCACAGTGAAGCTGATCCAATATGATACAAAATTCTTTAACTGGTCATCTCAGGGAAGGCTCTTGTATGGGAGGAATGATATCACAAAATCAACCATTTGAGACAGATGACCCAGGGTTTATGAAAAATAGACTGTTCTTATATCCTTTCAGAGGACAGAGCCTGTCTGAAATCTGATCAGTACAACAAGCTGCTCAAACATACTTCCTGCTCACGAGGCTCTGCCAGGAATCTTTCAAGTACTACATCAGCTCAATTTTCTGCATGTTTGGATTTCCATCAACAATTTTCTCTGCAAGGTGGTCTGCTGTTGAAGGCATGTCGTTTAATCATTTCTGTGAGCACGCAGGGTGAAATTACCTATGGGTTTCAAGGTAGATGTAAGGATAGTACTTGAGTGTTGGACTTGGGTCTGTCAGGTACTCATCTGATGGCAGTGATGTGGACTGATCATATCAGTCTAACTTTTGAGCTGTAATGAAGATGGTACTAAAGAGAAAATAAAACATTTTTCTTAGGAACATGTGGAGTGAGCCAGGAACACCACTCTTCTGGCTCAGTAGAATGATCCCTTGCTGGCTAACCGTGGGGGAGAGTTGTTCTCCAAGATCTGAGAGTCAGCATATGGAGGGCAAGAGGGCACAACTTCGTAGTCCATACAGAGAAGTTAATAGGATTCTGGCAGGTTACCAACATTTACAGTATCACTTTACTTCTTTCTTACCATAAACTGAGCCACTGTCAACTTATTGGTAGAACTTCCTCACAGCCTGATTTTGTTCTACACGGTGTCTGCTAATCAGCTTTTGAAATAAGGGAGAAGTGTAAGAGTTGCAGAGCATTAATCTATAAACTTCTGATTTTCTTTGGGAAGTACTGGAGTGCTCAGTGGGCTTTGCATACAGTTTAGGCTGGCTAAGCACACTGTGGATGCACACAGATTCCAGAGCTTTGTGACTGACTTGTATTAAAGACAGGAAAACAGCAGTCTTTGCAACATTGCTCTTAACATTGCACTTATAACCCCCACCCTTGCCCTGTGCTGACCCACTCAGTTTTCAAATGATGTTTGTGGAGGGACTGGATACCTTATTTTTACCACATATGTTTTTCACTTAAACTTTTTACAACATCAGATTTTCCTTAGGGATATCTCTAATAGTGGCTGTGGCTTCTTCCTGGAAGTGTTTGCATCTTTCTTGGTGGTGGTACTTTGTCATGTGCCAAGAAGACAATAATTTATATAAAATTCTGGAACTTTTCTGAAGGGTTTAATTTCCCTTCTCTTACTCCATATGGCCCAATATAGTGGAATAAAGCACTGTGCCTATGCCACAAGAAGAAAGCAATCATCAGCTTGGCAGGGGTACTAAATACACTGACACAGGTTGTATGTAAATATGAAGAGGGGTTGGACTAGATGATTTCCAAAAGTCCTTTCCAACCCTAACAATTCTGTCATTCTGTGGTATCAACCTTACAAAGGTGTCAGAAGATACTGTGGCTCTGTTGTCTTTAACTCTTTACCCTTCTTAAAATAGCAGTGCTGCCCTGACAGCCTAAATAAACTAAATTTTATTATTTATTATTTTAAATTTTAAGCCTAAAAAAATAAATAAACTATGGTGCTCTATGTGTATCCTTACTACAGGCGTATGTCCCCAAGGAAAAAAACAAATTTTCTTTTGACTCTGGGATGTCACTAAAAGACTGACATGATTCCTTCCTTAGTTCAGAATAGTGTGGGAAGTGGGGTGTGTCACTACATCCACTCTGGTAGGGATTGGCACACATGGCATATGATTGCTTCTTCAGAGAATGCATGTCAGACAGTGTGAGTTTCTGCCTATTTGCAAGAAAACATGATTGGAGATTATGTAAAGCTTAGTGTTTTAACTATTTATGTAGCTCAACAGACAAGAGGGATGTAAACAGACTGTCACTCTAAAATTGCAACATTAAATTACTCCCTAAAGCAATCATTGTTGTTTTTGATTTTTTAAAACTCATACAACACATTGAAACAAGAGAGAAAGCCAAATGCAGAATAAAACTGAAGCTATAAATCTGCTGAAGTTACCAGAGTTGTTCTGAAGCTAATTATAACTGTATGCAAAGCAAATGAAGTGAGAACTGAATTAATGGAGACTACTACCTCCCACAAGCTAATGAGGCATGCTTTATACCAATAGCTCTTCAAATTGAAAAATTAACCATGAGAAAGAAAGCAAGAAAGCAGGAAAGCAGGAAAGCAGGAAAGCAGGAAAGAAGGAAGGAAGGAAGGAAGGAAGGAAGGAAGGAAGGAAGGAAGGAAGGAAGGAAGGAAGGAAGGAAGGAAGGAAGGAAGGAAGGAAGGAAGGAAGGAAGGAAGGAAGGAAGGAAGGAAGGAAGGAAGGAAGGAAGGAAGGAAGGAAGGAAGGAAGGAAGGAAGGAAGGAAGGAAGGAAGGAAGGAAGGAAGGAAGGAAGGAAGGGAGGGAAGAATTGAGGAAGTTGTTTGAGAATAGTATAGAAGACCAAAAAAACTGTAAGATCCCTTCTGTCAAATGTTCCTCCTTTGACATGCTTTTCTAAGTATCTAGTTGGCTTTCAAATTTTTTTTTGTCTGTCTTGGTAGGCATTTTTAGTGCCACTGGGTTAAAGAAAACAAGAAAACTCTGTCGATTTCAGGCAATTTTTCCCCAGTTCTCCTTGGACATTTTCCACAGTATTTAGTTTTAAAGCTATGTGCCCAGTACTCTGTAGAAGAGAGGCAGTTGAGTTGGTTGAGGCTGCTTCTTTTCATTCAAGTATGTGACAGGACTTTTCAGCCCTGATACAGAAAAAGTTTATCTTTTTTCCCTTCATCGCTCAGCTAAGCTGGAATAGCTTGCCTTGTGATAAATTCTTTTAGCTGAAAATCATCCTTAGCCAGCAATAAACCTCCTTCCCTGAATGCATGGGGAAGGATAAATAAAAATTCATGACTGACAGACACAGCACTTCTACAAAATATAATTTTCATAAAATCAGAAATGTCTTATACACTCTTTGAGTGTGTGGGGAGGTGTCCTCGAAGTCAAGATGTTGGTCTTGAGTTACACTTCTGGAAGTTGAGTGATAGGAGACTTCTGTACACCACTGTCAATCCTTGATAAGTTACATTGGCTACTAATCTATACAACTTCTTTGCCAGCTGTAATATAGGTACCTTTATTATCATGCACTGTAATGTAATTATGAACCTAAGAGCAGTGTTTCTTTTGTTTATCCTGTGTAGTAAGATGTCTGTTAAAGTCTTATGCCTGTTTTCCTTGTGCCTATTCAAGAAATAATTCATATTGTACTGGACCTGATCTGTCATTATTAAGAACTTGCCATCAAGAGGCATTTGGGGTGCTGGCTGCCTCAAACAGAGCTACTGCCAGAAATCTGAGGCAACAGCAGGATTTGTCTGAGCTCTCTTCTCCATTTGTAACAAAGTATAACAAAACCTGACTGTTTTTGGGTTGTGTTCTGTGGTCAACTCCAGCTGCTCCCCATTAGGCTTTTATTTCTTCCTTTTTGTAATCTTCTATTTAATTTTATTTGTCTGTTGTACTATTTTTCTTTCATAAATCAAAATCCCCTTTTCTGTGTTCTGTGCATCTACAGCCATATTTTTGTCTTGTGAAATGGGATATCTTTGCCACTCACTAGAAAAAATACTAATAACAAAGTGTTTGGATCAATATCTTATCTGTTCAGAAGATCTGTAAATCTGTGCTTTAAAGGGGCTGTAATGTGTCCTCTCTTTTCGCTGAGTAGCATATATATCTACTAGATTTTATTTACACAGGGAAATTTAATTTCAAAAGCAATCAGAGCTTTTACACAAGATTATTACACAATCTTATTTAATAACACAAGCATATAAATTCATGGTGTTTCCTTGAAGCATATACTACTTTTAAGAGGCTCTTGAATCACCTGCAGCCAATATTGTTGCATTGCATCTTTTGCTAAATCAAATTGGAAATTAAATGCAAATGACAAAACAGAAAGGTTAACAGAATTGAAAAGAGATATATAATAGTAGCAAGGAGGTGAAGAAAGTGTTCTTGACTACAAGCTACCACAACTCTCCAATTTCTTACTCTGAATATATATATATATATGGTAGAGTCTAATAATTAGATTACTAAAACCATCTTTGCATCAGAAATCCATTTCACGTCTCGCCACCAATGAAACAAATTTTAACAATTATAAGGTGACAAAGAATCACTTTTTCTGTTCTTGTCCTTATAATACTGCTCAAAATGAAGCAAAACTATTTCTGGAATTAATTACATGTAGGAAAGAGGATTGAAAGGAAAATAGAAAATCCTTCTCCATGGGCCGCAGCTGAACCAACTGTTTTTAAGAAATTTATATTATTTCTAATTGAAATTAATTTCAATTTCTATAAGACTTATATTTTATTTGTTTTTGAAAATGCTGAACTGAACAACCCACTACCCCCCTAAAATTTCTGTTACAAAGTGTTCCTACTGAAATTACAAATTATATCAGTGCTTGATTAGTCTTACTTTTAGAAAGTTTTCCCAAGGTTTAACATGTTAATACTGGTTTAGGTAAAATAAGAAAGGATCTTTTAGTGCCAGATCTTTTTACAAAATACTAGTAACACCTGAAAAACAGGTGTTATTAAACATACCAGTTAGTTTCCCCTTCCCTCTGATATACTGTGCTTGTTTACTCATTTGTGCCCACTACAAGGTTCTTTTGTGTTGTACCCAAAGGTGTGAATCCCTGGACATTTTGAAGAGAAAACTGGCCATCATCCTCTCGTTATGCCTTTCCAAGAAATCTGTCTTCTTCAGACAAGTCACAGCTAATGTGAAATCAGATTTCCTTCAGAAGCATCTTGTTTACAAACAATAACAGTTCTTGGCTGGACATATTTTCTTAGTAGCTTGTAAGACAGAGAGTTATTTAGTTAGTTCTTTTAAATGCAAGTAAATTTAAGAGAAGGATTTTATTTGATTTATTGGTTCTTCCTATTTGCCACATCTTCCAGTAAAAGACCAACAAAAGGAAGTCTCAAAGTCTTCATTGCTACACTGTAGAATTCATTTAATTACAAATGTAATGTCACTTCTTTAGTCCTAGCGTATTCTATTTTTAGACTTAAAAAAATTATTTATGGCATTAAGGAATTAAGGTCCACTTGAGACTGCTGTGTGAAAGTAGAACTGATTGTTTTAAAGGCTGAAAATAGCAGTATTATTTACACGTTTGTGGGAGTGGTATTCTTGTAAGTGAATCATGTCTTTGCAAGGTTATTCATCACATTACTTCTGAATGCATGCAATGACATTAATTTCAGCATAATACATTACCAAAATATGTTTATTTTTTTCTTTCTCATCCCTCATGTTGCCCTTCTTGTGATAAACAAAATTCCCTGTTTGTTCTTATTCAGTAAGAGTTAGTTGTTAATGTTGTGGTTATTTGTTACCAATTATTGTTAAATGTTGTTTCCCCAGTTGTTCCCTTTTTACCCTAGTCTGTGTTTGCCAGTTTCATGTTTGTGTCCCCATGTTCCCAGAATCCTCCCGTCGGAAGCTACATTTGTTGCACCCCGACTGCTGCTCCCAGACGTCCTTGCGCACTGACTATATGCAAATAAGGGGCATTTGGCCTAAATCGGACTCCCAAAACCACAAAACAACATATCACAGAACAATAAAAACAGCAGCACTACTCTGAGAAAACCTCAAGGAAGCATACACCAAGAGCTGAGTTCGGCCGTGTGGCCCTAAGTGCAATAGTACCCAGGCAGAGAGAGACACCCTAGACCGACGAGCCCTCATCGTCTTCTGGTGCTCTCGTGAGGATAGAAGCCCCAGCTCTGCCTGCATTCCTGCGGACAAAGCTGCTTTCCTCCTCCTGTGTGCCACCTCTGGGAGCAGCGGCGGTGTGTGCGCGACCCGTCGGGCCCCCACCTCGAGCTGATCACTAATAAAGGCATTAAAAAGGAGAAAAAGCTCCTGCCCTTTTTCTTCACTTCTTACTAGGCTTTTGTGACATATTAAGAAAAAAGGTCAAGTCATCTTTTTGATGGGGCTTTTAAACAACAAATTTACCAGTGTTGACTCTGACTACAGGGGAGGTGAACAAGAGTGTTCCTGTTCTTCCAGCTGGTTCAAACTCTCAGGCTCAAAGATTTCTACACTGCTAACCTTATTCTGGGGGAAAGCCTTGGCCATAATGATAGAATTGAGAAAATCTATCAAAGTTTTATTTGAAGACAATCTTACTGCAGGAAAAAAATAAAGCATGTGTATACACAGGCAACTTTAATTAAGGGAAAGCATTATTTCTCCTCCACTGTTTTAATGGAACTGTAAACGTGCAATCAGTTTCACCAATTTCTAAAATGAATCTCAAATGCTACTACAGCTTTTTCAGACGTGTGTCCTCTTCACAGAAGCAAAACAGTTTAATAGTTCAGGGAAAAACTTTTGAATAATATCCAAAGAATGAAGGCAGTTCTTTACTTTTTACATTACTTGTGAAGATATCAAGTTGTATCTCTTTATCACAACATACACATTATATAAGTAGACAAACAGTATTACACTCTATTACACTTTCTTCCTGAATTTCTTCCTTACGTTAAAACTTCTGTGAAAATATTTCATTCACCTACATACCAATTCTAAACAAACATATTCAATAAGCTGTTGGTTCCATTTCCCCTACCCCCACCATTTGTTTTAAATGCACTTTTTATTTTGGGACAGTGCTTTGCTTCAAAGAAATAATGCCTTATTTATGATTCAATGTATCTCTGATAAATAAGTCCGTAAAGGTCTTTAATGTTTGTTAGTGTCACATTTCTTATTTATAGACCTGACAATCTCATTTTCTCCTTAAACAGTTACATAGATAATGCTCATCACACCATTTAAGGAGAAATACCTTGAAAAATACAAAATACAAAAATTGTAATTTCTCAGCTATTAAATTCTCAAAAATATGTCAGAAATAAGCAAATTCTCAAAAATATGTCAGAAATAACCAGGAAACTTCAGTTGAGTCAATGTTAGGGGAATGTGGGTGTCCAGACAAATGAAGGAAAAAACCCAAACATTTTTAAGACTGCTCATACCTCCTGCTGTCAGTCCAGTTTTAGACAAATCCTCTATTTTTTAAAGTGCTGTCACACAGATGTCTCTTTAAGCTTTACCTTGCTTGCTGGTAGACTTAGATGAAAAGAATAATATCATGTGTCTGTTGTGGTCCTGTCTGCTCTATGTTTTTATACCTTGGCCATCTCTTCAAAGGCATCCCTGGAGAGGATTCCCTAACCATAAATATATTGGAACAAGGTTTTAGTAAATGTGTTTGTGCTTTTTGATATGCTGTACCTAAACCATTTTTACTTTTTTTTTTCCCTTGCAGCACAATTTCAAGTTTTTGAAGTGTGCTTTCTGATTTTAAATAGCCTTCTTTGTTGTTTAGCCATGCTGGCTTTATTTGTGATGTTTCTACAAGCATTTTGGCAAATGTGCACACTTGTTTTGAATTTCTAATGTGTTATCTGCCAATGTTTTGCAGTTTTGGCTTCATTGGTTTTGGATTTTTTTTTCTCTCCAGAAGTTTTTCTCTTTTTAATGTAATTCTTCTTGAAATTAAGCAGTGCTACAGTGCCTGTATAGCTTTTCTTATTTCTTCAATAGATAATTGATACTTATTTGTCAGGGTTTTTAAAGTAAATTTTAAGTCAGGTCTTCCAAGCTGTCATTTTGGCTGAAATGCAATCTTGATTTCACACTTGTAAAGTTATTTCTATCCAGTCTATCATAGTAGATGGAGTCTTGTAACTGGGTTTTTCTCCTTAGCTTCTAATCATCTTCATCCTTTCTGTCACTATCACTGTTCTAGCTGAGCAATCTTGATACTATATTTTTCATACTTTGTCCTTTAATTTCTACACCTATAAAGATTTTAAGTTGCTTACTATTCACCCATTTACCTGATTTGATGGCTGTTTACAGATGAAACTACCCCAAACCAGGATAAAGTATTTTTAAAATAAAACAATCAGTAGAAAAAGAAGTCAGCCATCTCAAAGTCCTATCATTTTCAGATGAAAGGCACTTTTAGTAAAAGCTAGAAGGCTCACAGAAGAGTGATACTAGAGACTAATTGCTAATAGATATTGTAGCTATAAATACCAGCACCATATGCAAATGGTGGTAGTTAGAGATGTAATTCCGTATATTGGTATTTACTGGTATCATATATCTGTGTTTCTTCAAAGCTTATCCAATAGAAAATTATCTAAATATTCTTAAAGATACATTTGCTATGGGGAGATTCCAGGCTAAGCAGATGACAAAAATATCAGTGGGTAGACCACAGCAATAATCTAGAAATCAAATAAAGCATGTAGGAGACACAACAAAGTTATGAGAATGGTAAGCAATAGATTTCCTGTGCCTCAAATTCTCTTTAGGCCAGAAGGGAAATAGGAACAAGAATTTGAATCAATCCTGTTGCTCTACTAACTGGAGAAACTGTTTCCCAGTTTCTAAAAAAAATCCCCAGAAGCAAAGAAATGAAAAACACCGAATTAGAGTAAAAGGGAGAAACTTGACCTAACTTAGAAAAAGGGCAAGCCAGGAAAAAGTTAGTCCACCTCTGGGACAACTGGAGAGTTTTACAAGCAAGAATAATGCTTAGAACTGGGGGAGATAGGAGGAAAACTGAAAGGTTGAGAATACCTTGAGCTCTTTCCAACAGATAACAGTAATATTGCCTGCTGTTTCCTGCAAGTGAAATTGAAGTGCTTTCTTGCTTTTAAATTTAGCAGTATTAGTGTATTACTCTCAAGAAATTGAAGTTTGAATGGAAAATCCCAATGTAAAATGCTGCCTTTCAGTTTCCCATTTATTGGAAAGGAAAAAGTGTTTGTCTAAGACATCTCCACTGGAGTCCTCTGATTTGTCATACAGCTCTTAATGGAGGATGTTTAAATCCCCTTTAGGTTCTGCTGTTATCTCCCTGTAACAAAACAGATAGACACAAATAGAAATAGAGGAAGATAAGCCATCTAGGAAATACAGATTTGTTGACATTTGCAAGACTTAAAAGACTAGTATTTTTGTCAGCAGTCCAGACCATAGATGGACAGCCAGCCAAAACAATTACTGTGGATGCAGACTGAATTTACCCATCTGGTATCATTTCATTATTCTTCCTCCTGAATGCCGCTGAGCAGCATCACATTTGGTGTGTTGGTTCTCTCTGGGGTCCTCAGTAGTTCAGAGGTGATGGCAAAATGTGTGCTGGGGTTCTGGTAGTACACAAGGTAGCTTGCTAGCACAGTGTGTCCTCTTCAGCTCTTCCACTTGTGGTGCTGTGTTAATTGGCATTTCAATTAACGGCTCCAGGTTACCAGAAACCATTATGAACTTAGAATTGCTTACCTGTATTTGTCCTCACAGTCAACATATACTGCCTAAACCTAAATTCCTATAGAATCTGTGCACTGGGAAAGTCTTCCAATGCTTATGGGAAACAAAGGCCAGCATGAACTTCATGGAGCAAGGCATTAGCCTGTTTTATAGGTGGGATGAAAAGCCCATTGCAGTGGATCTTCTATGCTGAGTTTTCTAAAGGGTATTACAAAAAATACACCAATTCATAAGAAAGTTTAATTGTTTCCTATCCCAAACTTTGGCTCTAGAAATTACATGTATATTTAAGTATTTAAATATGAAATAGTTTTATAATTCTTTTACAAATGGGCTAAGGGCTGTATGTTTATAATGAAACACAGTTTCCACTAAAAGAATCACTTACCATGAATAAGTGTAACTTTTCACATTCCAGTCCAAAACCACCAACTTTACTGGTCTTCTTAATTATAAGGATGAACAAAAATCCCCCGAAGCAAAAAGGAGTTACTGTATGACATTTAATGATATACCATATAATGTCTCAGAGGAGACTGTATGTCATTGTAATTCAGTGCTGCACATTTTCTGGTGCCTATGCATTGTGAAGTGATGAAAATTCATTCTTCACTTTATCAGCAGAGGTAAAAATACTTCTTTTATGTTAGAAGAGAGAAAACATAAATAATTTAAGATCTGTCTTCTTAATACTTGCCTAATTTTAATGAAATTTAAAGATAAGCACTTTTTTATTAAAATTATAAACTCATAAAACAACCTTTCAGCCTGATTCTTAGTCAAAATTGGCTATGTTAAATTAGTATAAAAATGTATTATATATCTTTTTATGTATACATTCAACATGGTTATCAAGAGAGGCAAAGTAAAATTCTGCAATAATCTCAAGGAGATAAAATATAAATAATTAAATATCTGTCTTTCTAGAACAGGATTATCTATAATGAAATTTAGAGATAGAGCAACTTACTGAAACAATAAAGGTTATTCATAATATAAACGGTTTCTGTTCTGCTTTGTCAATCAAAATTCAACTTATTTGATAATCTTCAGATGCAAATGCATCATTATTTGGTTTCTGCTTGCATCAGTTGAAAAATCTTATCTTGGCACTCAAATACTAAAGAATCTAATTTAAACACAAATATATGCATCTAAATAATATTTTTTTTAATATTGTCAGAGCTCTTTTGTTGATCTCTGCCTTTTCCAAAGCAAGACTATATAATATATTCCTTACAGAGATGTCTTAATCGGGCGAGTGGCTGTGGCAAGCAAACAAAAGTGCAAGAATTTCATGAGTCTTAGAAAAAGCAATGTTACAAGATAGCTTCTTCAGTCACTGAAATAAAACAGAGGGAAACAACAGACTGACTCTACTTTGCAGTCAGTCAGGTCTTACACAACAGGAATTGCAGCCACTGGGATGTCTATAGTGGTTCAAAGCAAACACAAGCTTCTACACAAGCTGGGTTTACTTTGGTTATCTAATAAGACTCTAAACTGTGCATCACAAAGGAAAAATGTTTTTCTTGACTTTGAGGGCCTCTGTATCCACTGCAGCTGAGATGGCAAAGTGAGAAGGGTAGGTATCCACAACACGTTTAACTGTGGTTCAGAAGGAGAGCATCTGAAATCTATCAACATTCAGACTATTTCATAGCAGAGACAATCCATGAGGACTCTTGCAGGCACCCAGAGGTTGTCTTGCTATAACTCTACAGATTCCATTTTGTGATATTCATAATCCAGTAGTGAAGCAGTGAATGGTTCTGTCAAATAGATTCTAACAACAAAAGCTACAATTGCTCATCTTTACTAAATACTTTTTTCTTCACATGCTAAGATGTAAAGATATTGGAAATAAATTCTGAGGTAATAATCAAAGAAATCAAAACTTTTGGCTTATTTCACTATCCAAATTCCTCAAATGCCTAGTAGGAAAAGAGTTTTATGCTCTGAAAAGTATGGTTTCCAAATACAATTAATACTTGCAGAAATCCTGTCAAAATGGTAATAGTTATGAAGTTTTTCTTACTTTATAGGAACTTCATAGTGGCGTGTTACAGCTCTATCAATGCATCTCAGTGTCCAGCTTAACTGATCCCAGGGGCTGCCTCTGTGATATTAAGCTGTGAAGAGTTAGGGAGTAGGACAGAGCACATTTATCCAGCTTCACAGCATGCAGCTCTGGCAGGAGTTTGGCCTTGGGTAAACTCACACTCTTCCAGACAAAACCCCAAACCTTGTCTGAGCCTTGGCAGGGGCAAGGGGGCATTCTTGGCAGGAGTTTGGAAAAGCTCCCATGTTCTGGTGGGTAAGTCAGTCTAGCTGTGTGGGTGCAATCCATAAAGTATCCTTCCATTAGAGACATAAGGGGTGAGTGCCTGCTGGGGGTGTACAGCTTCTGGTGCCTAGCACAAAAGTTGTGGCTTCCCGCACTCCATAGCTTTACTTCTTCTGATCCTGCTTTCTGGAGTCCCACTGTGCTTGGTAGACCCAGGCTGGCATTTCTAAATTCTTGTCCTTGTCGTCAGGCAGTAGGTCTCTCTCCCTGCCTCCATTTCTTACTCAGACATAGCACACTATAGCCATTGCATTCTCCCACCCTGATGTATAATGTCCAATGTACTTGGTTTTAGACTGAAATTACCTACTGAAGAAAAATAAGGCGCATGTAATTTGGAGTCATTTAAAAGCTGGAAACATACACAGGGGACATAGTAGTAGATGGATCCTTCATTCACTAAGGAGATCTCAAAGCAATCACAGACAAGCATTTGTGTATTTCCTTGTACAAGTGTATCAAGTGATATCAAGCTCGCAACTAATATTAAATTGGTTTGTGTTTTCTTTGCTCCAGGATGAAGACTGCCTCAGAACTTCACTGTCTGGCCCATTAAAATATTCAGATGCAAAGAGAATTTCATGTTGTTGTTTGCTCATAGGCCTGCAGTATTTGTTAGCTCATATAGTTCCCTGTTCCTCTCCTGGTATTTACTGCCTGCTGTAATTTTAAAGCCCATTTCCACAGGGTCTTATATTTTGTTGCCTAAGCAGATTGAACTGTACATTCACCTGTCACCTGTGCGAACAAAGGAGAATAATTTCCCCAGTTACCGGTTTAATTTTTTTTTTTCTATTTTAGATTTATTCACCACCAGCTTGCCCCTCTTTGGACTTGCACGGAGTCTGCCTTTCAGCTTATTTTGCTCCTTCTTGACCTATGCCCTTGGTGTATGTAATTATGCTGTGGAAGCACCTGAAAATTCAAAATGTGTCTTGAAGGAAATTTTAAAATTATTTTGGTTAAAAAAAGATGATACTGTTTAAAAGAATTATTTCTTGTCTTTTGGTGTCTAGAACAATAAAATTTAGTTTTATTGTTTATAAAAAATTTAGGTTTATTATTTAGAAATTCTAGAAAGGAATGGGTATAGTAAAGCAGATATTATACTTGGGTTGCAAGATATAATATGGTTTTGATAGTGCTGAAGCAAATTTGTCAGTAGCTGTTTAAATTTATTTTATCATTTTTAGACCATAGGCAGTTGAATTGGCTTACCTGATTTTATCTTCTGAATTGTAGCCTAATTTCCCACAAACAGATTTCATTTCCTTGACTCAGTAATGCTCAGAAGAACTTACTATTTGCTTTTGTTCCCCAACAAATTTTAGAATAGTGCCAAGACATCTGAAGATTTCTTGGGCATAAAGACCAGAGGATCTTACATTTAGGGTTCATTAAAGGTTACATTACTTTTAGAAGAAAAATAAAAGTGATCTCATAGTCCTCCTTTTGGAAATACAGCATACTATATACAAAATAAAGGCAGCATATTTTCCTATTTATCTCTAGAACTTCCATGTGAATCAGTGAAGGCTTAAGATAACATCTTCCCTTTTATAACAGAGATTGAATCCAGCAAAAGTATAGCTGCAAATACAGCAGAAGACACAGTTAGTGACAGTAATTGACCTTTTTTTTTTAGGGTTAGGCAAAAATGCTGCAGCTTGCTCCCATGTTTGGTGTACCTACAGATACTCTGCAGAAGACTAGGAGTTTAGAGGTTATTTCTTTATTTGGGGTAAAAGAACTAAGAATGGCCTTTTCACCACATGATTCTGGATATTGTCCATAATATTGCTCCAAGACAAAGAGTGACTTTCAAAGGTGCAGATGGAAACCATTTTTGAACATTTAGCAAATCTGGAATTTAAATATTGTTTGATGTGACAAATAGGTGAAAATAAATGACAGTTGTCCCTAAGTGCATAAAAAAAGTGATGATAATCTCTATCTAGCATCATGACTACTTTTCATCTACGGCTCTCAAAGAGTTTGCAAAAGGAGGTCATGAAAACTTCAAAGGTGTTTGGAATTTATTCAAATGTGACAGAATGGAAGATTTGTCTTATTTATATTCTACAAAGTAGTTTCTGAAGTGCAGTAGAGGATTACACACCTAAGACTTGCCAGTGAAAAAAGTATTACGGCAAACAATACTCACAAAATATAGTTGAGGAAAAGCATCTACTTTAATGTTGTTTTTCACATGGTTTTGTGGACATGTTTTTTTTAATTTAACATAATATACCTGTTCATGCATTTATTTATCTACTAAGAGAGATTAAAGTAGTTTTAAAATATAAGATAAATAAATATTCTTAATAAATCAGGGTTAGATACCAAAGAACATAAAGTATATACTTAATTGATTCTTGTATTCTAAAAAAAAGATATAAACTAGTGAGTTGTGAGTTCAGGTTTTTTCCCTCAGTGCTTGTTGATTGCATTAGAAGTGGGGTCCCTTATCAGAAGTGACTAGAATGGGGCATTTCCTTCCTGTCAAAAATCTTTCTTTTCAAAAACTTTGTTCTGGCCCAAATAATTCTAAACCAATCAATGCCATTGATCCCATTGATTCTTACTCAGGTAAATTATCAGTATGAGTTGATGTGAGCTTCCTTGCCAAGTACTTCCACAGGCAACTTCTGAAGTGGGGTATCCTCAGGATTCCAGCTGCTTGGCATTACTGTTCTATAAATTCTGATCAAGGTTGCTATGCTAACTAGAAGTAGAGAGATTACCTGACATTGTTTGTCACAAGACAGACATTGCAGTCTGACTATATTTCCATGTCTTCCAGTAGACGAAAGAAAGAACAAACATTTTTTCTAAGACAGGTATATAAGGTGCAGAAGACCAAATTCTTATTTCTGTTTGCTGGGTAGGCTCACATGCTCTTATTAATAAATGAATACAATCAACATTAGCCTATACTCTTTTTTTTTTCCTTTAGTCTGTGCAATTGTCTTGGCTTTTGGGACTTGGCGCATTTTCTGATCTTGACCCATCTGTACTGACGCACTTGCTCCAGTCACAGATTACATGTCCTATACCAAGCATATCACCATGCCACAAGTGTGGATTTGATAAACTGCACTAGGGCAGTGAATCCTGAGGCCATTTATATGTGATCTAGGCCAGATCCTCCTGGACTCTTGTTAGGTTTTCTCAGAATTTGTTAAACTCAGAGTGTTTCAGTCAGAGAAGTTCTTACAGTTCTAGTGAGTGATGTACGTACATACAGAAAAAGACTAAAAGAGTTTCATGTCTTCTGAAGTTTTAAAGTATCTTCCAGATTTTTCAGTTGTCTTGTCAATTTCCACCCACTACAGTATATAGGTAGAAGTGCCAAAAAATCATTACCCTTTTCAGCAGAAGTCAGTGCATAAACAAAGTGCAGAATTTTAAGGCCACAGATTGTAATAAAAATTGCTGACAGTAATGAGGATGAAAAAGTAAATGGAGTTGTTAGCAATGGAATAATTGGTGCATACCTTGGCTTCTTACACATCAGCTTCTCCCTGTTATTTGCAAATGTGCTTGACAGCCATCTAACTCTTAGTTTCGTGCAGTGAAAACTCATACTACAAATACCAAACTGGTTCAAAGACCAAGATATGTACTTCTGAATTACAGCTGTGAATTTTTCTCTATCCTCTTACTCTGGTGATGGATGAACTAAGATATGTAAACATTCTGCTTCAGAACAGAATGAAAAACCTTGTGCATTTTTATGAGGGACTAAAGGTTATTTCAAACCTATCATCTGAGGGATGCTGTCAGTTTGTATTTGCCACAGGGGTTTCTGGATCCTTAGCTCATTTTTTATGGTTGTCAAATAATTTGCTCTACATGCAAAGCCTTCCTACAGATGCATGCACTAAGGACAAAACCAGTTTGAATCCTTGTGTGGTTATTTCCCCATGTAGTTTTCTCTCTATTTTTTTTTCTTTTTTAATACAAGCCTTCTCATACTATTTTCTGATTGCCAAATTCCTATTCTTCCCTGATTATGGAGCTTGTAGGAGTAGAACATAGAGCCAAAGTCATCTCATCCAGGATTACACTTCATTACTCTTGGTCAGCTCAAATAAACCCCATTATTGCACAAGGCAAGCTCTCCTCTGCTTCAAAGCAGGCCTCCTTTTACTGATTCTCTGCGAAATCTCAGTATGCTTCTACTTATTTATCTAGTTAGCACTAGTCAGCTATATTGGGTGCATTCAAAACATGAAAAAATATTCTATATTCTCTTCCTTCCCATCCTTTACTATCATTCAGACTAGGACTGAAATAACTGTGCAAGGATTAGCAATGGGTTGCAGTGCTGTTAAATATGTTTTAGATTTTAGATTGTTCAATTTTATGTTCCATTTTAGATTGAAACCTGTAGTCAGATATTGTTCTGATGAACAGAAAGGATATCCTCCTCTTCACTGAAAGCATAGAGAACTTAGGAATTTACTACATAGAGACTGCCTCACAAAAAACACCTACAAGTTAGGGAAAACATATTTCCGCTGTAGTGCTGAAGCAGTTTTAAGATCTTGGCCTTAGTGTCTCAGACTTATGCTAACAAAGCAGTACATCTCCTGTTGTTTTTTACACAGCTGAAGCTCTAGATCTTAAAAAAAAAAAAAAAAAAAAAAAAAAGATGAATTTTTTTCTTACATCTTACACTGGAAAACTATTATAATATATTTAAAACTCAAGCCAGCAAGTCCTAGATTTGTGAGGCCAGAAAACATCTTGAAAACAGCTCACAGCTCATGCCTTTACTCCCCAAGCATTCTTTGTTTGAAGATCAATAGGTTGTCATGGCTTTGATCATACTTAAACTGACATTTTTAGCACTTTTCATTTAATTAAAAAATTATGTTCACTAATATAAGATACTGATATAAGTAACACTGAAGTAATGTTTGGGATACACATAAAGTTTATATTAAAATCTTTGATATACAATTTAGTAGCATGGGACACTGTACCCATACAGCAGTTGCCATGGGAAAAATGTGAATATTGAAAAATATGAATATAGAATATTAATATAAAAACTGCATTATGCATTAGTCAATCTGCTATACAATAGTGCTATTCATAAGAATGGACCTTTTAGATTAAATTCTTGATGTAAAAAATTGAGCAAAAGAAAAAAAAGACCAGAAAAGATAATTTGTCTTTGAGCTTCTCTGATAGTACAGAGATATCTACACAGTTTCTCAGCTGACTAATTCAAACCCATTGAATTAACGGGAGCCAGGACAATGATCTCATTATTTTTTGGTAACAGTCATCAACTTAGAGTGTGCCCAGAATATGAACACATAGAGGAAAAAATGCAGAATTGTTTGCTCTAAACCTTTTGTGCATATTTAAGCACGTGCTTAGCTCCTTTCCAAAGCAGAGAAGGTCTTAGATTTCTCTCTGTCAAGTCTCATGACCCTTTGGTATTGATATCCATCTTTTGACATTTTTAGTGTTTAGAAATTGATTGAAAGTTTCAATTTCAATGTTTCTTATTAAGTGGAAAATTTTACAGTCAACATGGGATGAACCTACTGCTCTTTTCTGGCTGCCTTGAGAGAATTAAGCATAAATGCTTTGTTTAACAAGGTTTCCAACTCAGGTGAAATTTCTAGGGGTCATGCAAGGCAAATGTCCACCATAAATGAATCTTTCTGTAACAATACCATTTTTATGAGTTCCTTACTAATGTGGTGAAATTAAAAGTCACACTTTCATACAGAATTTCACAGACAAGAATTTGTATTCTTAGACTTTATGCATTACCAGGTACCATGCAATATCTAACATTGACTGGCCTCGCCTGCAAACAACTGCAGTCTGCTTAAGATTGTTTCCCTTTAGAAACCTTCAGGGCTTTTTTTGTTTGTTTGTTTGTTTGTTTGTTTGTTTTGGGGTTTTTTGTGGGTTTTTGTGTTTTTTTTACAACTTCTGGTGCATTAGAATGTATGCCCAACCTATTGCACTTGCAAAGCATTTGTTTTTCATGGGTGTAAAAACATCAGTGTGATGGTCCCTGGCTAACAGGCCCTGCTGGGCTGCTCCTCCATGGGAAGCTCCCACGACTCCTGGCCCCTGGCCCAAGGGAGCCTGCGGCTCATGCTGTCCCCTTGGAAAATGATCCTCTTCCTGCAAAGTAACCTACTTCTTCTCTGAGGATGTAAACAACTCCTAAATGCTGTCTCAGGATCTTACAGAAGACAATTTACACCTTTTTTAGAATCTGAATTTTAAATCTAATCATTAGCTCTTAACATCTTCAAACAGAAAAATAGAAGACACTGGTGTTTGATATATTTGTAAATGGATTTCATACTTATCCACATTTATAACAGGATTTTAATTATTCTGACACTTTTGTTTCCTAATGAACCATATCAATAATTTAGTTTTAAATGCCTCTTTTTGCATAAAGCACTAGAAATATTCTTCCATCTGCAAATTCATATTTCTGGAGTAAATCCCCTACCTGGGTAGTCTGCCAGGTAGATAGTGCTCAAGAAATTGCTCACCAATTTTTGCTTCAATGTAGCATGTAATTTCACTGATTTTATTTTGGGATAATTTTTAACTTTGAGAAAGATAGTATTTGTATGCCATCTCTGTTCTTCAGTTATCTGTCTGGAATTAGTGCTAAAAATCTAATTTCATATTTCTTAGTTAATTTAAAAAAACAAAATGCCATCCATCCAGTGGTGAATGTTCATTGTTTGGAGGCATAAAACATCACTCTGTGTTAGCTTCTAAGACAAACAGAGAGAACTGACTGAAAACATAGTGCTGCAGAGGTTAGAAGCTGCGAGACATCCACACTGACAGAATGACTGAATATAGTAGAGAAGATTAGAAAGGAAGAAAAACATCCCAGAAGTCTTTGACAAAAACATACATACCTTGTTCTCAAGTTTCACATAGTATTCCTGTAAGAGACAGGACTAGATAGGGCAGAAGCATCCTTAGAAGGGATGGTTGCTCTTTCTTACAGCAGCTGCTCAAGGAGAGAAGGTTACAGGAATGGCTTGACATGAGACAGAGATGTAATCAGGGAGGCACAACAATGAGATGGGTGCTTGCAGTTAGTACAGACTCTGACAGGCCACTGAAAAGAGAAGGAAGGGACAGAAAGGCTTCAGGAGTCATGGACGGTGGAAAGAACATCCCAAGGATCAGAGAAGACTGGGCAGATTTTGTTGCATCTCAGACACTCTGTGAGTTAGGAGCTGAAGCAAAGTCACCAAACAGAGGTTCATGGGGCAAGCCTAAAGTATACAAGAGCAGCATGGTACAAAATAAGAAGCTATTCATATTTTACCTGATATGATTCCTTAGAGTAGTTTTCACTTAAGAATGAACTAAGCTAGTTTATATTCTAAAATATAACTCAGTCTTTTTTTAATTCAAAACCCATTCTGGTCTTCCAGGATATCACTGTAAGAAAAAAGTCCATACAGCATTGTCTCTCACACCTATGGGTTTCTAGCCCCTTTCAGAGATAGAGATAGTCCAAGCCTTTCAGAAAGGGATATCCTGGACAGCTGTGATGAATATTGCTCTCAGCTTGGCAAAATCACTTCCTTCAGGAGGACCCAAAGATAGCTGGCCTGCATTTCAGTGTGTATTGGACTAATGTGGCAAGTTTTTGATAGTGGAGGGGAGAGGGCTGCAAGTGTTACTTCTGTTAGAAGATTACAGAAGCTGACTGTTGGACAGAGCCAGTGGCAGACGACTCCAACATGGGCCAGCTTCTGGCCAAAGGTGAGACAAACAGTGCTATGGGGAGCAACCCTGTGAAAACACATTTAAGAAAGTGGAAAAAACCAAAGGGTTCATAGCAGCAGTTGTTAGAAAGAAGTGAGAATGTGTAAGAGGAACAAGTCTGGAAACACCAAGGTCAGTGAAGAATGAAGGGAGAAGGTGCTCCAGGTGCTGGAGCAGAGGTTCTGTTTCAGCCCCTAGTTGGACCTGTGGCCCTATGGAGACAGGAGCCACATGCCTTCAGTGTTCCTGAAGGACTGCCTCTGATAGAAAGAGCTGTGCTGAAGCCTTCCTGAAGGACTGCATTCTGTGGGAAGGTCTCACATTGTAGAAGTTTGAGAAAGACTGTCTTCCTCAGGGGATACCTTGTGCTGGAGCATGAAAAGCACATGAGGAGGAAAGAGCATCAGGAGGAATGAGCAGTAGAGATGCTGTGCAATGAACTGACTGAAGCACCTGCTCACCATGATGCAAGGCCACTCAGCATGAGGAGGCAGAGAAATTGAGTGCAAAGTAGAACAAGGAAAGAAGGGAAGAGTGGGGGCAAGTTGGGAGATTTTTAGAATTTTTTAACTTGTTCTTATTTCTTGTTTTCCTACTCCATTATTGACAATAAATTAATTTGCCCAGGTTGAGTTTGTTTTGCCTGTAATATTATTTCCCTGTCCTTACTTTGGCTTATAAGCTTTTTGTATTTTTATTGTTAATAGAGGGGGAGTGATGGAGCGGCTTGGTGGGCACCTGGCAACTAGCCAATTCAGAGCTCTACACAGCATGAGAATGTCAATACTTATCATCCTCTTAAGAGAAAGGAAGAGAGTCATGAAGGCAGTGAAGCAGGCAGCAGCAAGGGAAATAATGTGGAGAGCTCTATTAACTTACAAGACTACATACTTTTATGTCATGTTGCTATTCTAAGACGATTGAGGGAATTAGGGTTAATGTAGATTGTTTTATAAAACTTCCAATTGGTACAGATGAGTAAGGAATCTCTCAGATTATTCAAAACAGAAAGTTTCTAAGTATTCTTTTTTGCTGAGGAAATCTGGGTTGTCAGAAAGCTGGCAAGTCAGTTAAACTTTGGAATATCATTTACGACCTCCTGAGAAACCATATTTGAAATTGAGTAGTCAGAAAGAAAAAAAAGAGAAACAAAAAATGGTTGTTGTGATAGAGTGGGGAAAGGTTCAGGCCCATCAGTTCCACTAAAGAGGCCTGTCTGCTAACAAATGTAACTTCAAATCGGGTGTCAGACCAGGGCACTTAACAGAGTACAAGAAGGGGCTCAGTAGAGTGGTATAGAATGAGTTGGATTCTATTCAAGGTTATGATGCTTAAAATTAAGCTCCTATTTCTGTATAAAAATATTTTATTCAGTGGAGTCTAGTCTGTACTGGAATTCCTGAAACTGATCCTGCTGTCCATGGCAGGAACCTAAAAAGTGTCTATTTTTGAAAACTCAGTCTAAAATATCTTGTGTAATTGCCATTGAAAATAGCTGTTCCCTCTTTCATGACCAGAAACGTGATTTGCATAGTGAAATCCCAGCCTATGAACTGAAAATGTCTAGGATATCATTCTAGCTGAAACAGGCAACAGACATTGATTTCCTACATATCTCAAATTTGGCAACAGAGTAGATTACATGAATCTTTCTGATCCTTCATAATCATGCAGATTCTGCATAGCAAAATTTTTTAGAGTGTATATCACTTTGTGCTTTAAATAAGGTACAAAGGTACAAAATACTTCTGTATTTTACAGATTTTAAATTTTAATTCATTGCAGTTATATTTGCCCTACATAATTCTCAAAAATTTAATATTTATTTCACATAGAATCAGTTCAAATAATTCCAATTATAAAAGTCATTAAAAAAACCCTAAAAATGTGAAGCAGATGGTAAAATATTAATTTGTTTATGATGAGACTTTCTTTTAAGATTATCTAATAAGATGTTCCCTATTATTTTGCAATGTGCTCTTGAAAGTCATTTGAATGGCTATTGCATTTTAAATGGAAATAGAAACTAGGCACAAATGTCCATAATGGAGCCTGCCAAGCTGAGGAAGTAACAGTTCTGTTGCACAGTAGAAATAGGACTAACACTAATCTTGCACTGTAACCCTCATATAAAATGCATCCCTCTAAATATTTAAATAAATTGGTCTGGAATAACCTGGACCTCTAAAATGAAAATTGGTTTCTTAATATTTTAATATTTATAGGGTTTTTTTAATAGGTTATATTTTGAGCTGAGAATAAGTAGAATTAAGTGATACTTAATTTGGTTTTGGCATTACTTTGTCTTCAGACTGAGCAATTTATTTTTATGGAAAAAAAATGATTTCATTCTATATGCTAACTACTTCAGTTTACCATATGAAATACTGGGGAACTCAGTACATCTCTGTAGACTATTACAACTTTAAATTAGGTCTTAAAGACTTCATAACACTTATTAATTTAAATAAGCCTAATAAGATCAGGCTATTGCAGTAAAACTTTATTTTAAGTGTATTAGTTGGTTATCCACAGCTGACAAGGACAAATGAGTTCTGCTCAAGGCACTCTTTTACCTTCATTGATCCACGCTAAAAAGACTACTATAAGTTCTACTTAAATATGATGCAGGCATAAAAACAAGAAGCAAGTATATGGTAAAGAAATTAGATAGGAACTGTAACCATTGCTTTGTTTAGACGTATTTTTTCAAGAGGTGAACACTAGAAACAAACAAATACTAAAATTGCTCATGGCATATGTAATAAAATGTTTATGTTTTTCTCCACGAAAAGTGATTTTGCATCACATGGTTCAGCATCTTGAAGTGTCAGTAGCCAGTTTAGATGGAGAGAAAAAAGCTAAAACTATATATTAAATTTGCTTCTTTTAAGTCTTGCAGGAACATGAAGAAAGTTTAGGAATAATTTAGGTGGCAGGATTAGAGAGATAAAAAGAGATGGACTGGGAAGTATTTAATGACTCTTTGTGGTATTACATCTGTCACACTTTTTGTGCTACATTAAAGTTTCATTATTTTCATATTTCTTGTGTTCATATTTTCCCATCCTCTTCTTTCTGCTAAATTTACCAAGTAATACAATGTGGATAATAGAGAGCTATTGCTGCAAATGTCATTGAATCTGTTACTGGACTGCATAAAGTACCTCAGCCATGCATTCCTTTTCATAATGCATTTTCAATTAGTGATTTGGAATTCTATACAATGTAGACTCACGCTTTTTTAAAAATAATTGTGTATTTCTAAAAAGACTTACAGTATGGAACTATTAATAATCCATATTAATGATCCATAATAATGAAGCAATTTCATTTCAGCAATGAAAATTATTGCACTAGTCTGTTTACTGAAGAAGTTTATTCATCTAAGGACTTACCTTCTACAGGCACTTAAAACAAATGGTTTGCCTTTCCTCATCTGAAAGATAATAGACGTAATCTGAGAGATTCACGTTTCCCTTCTTTCAGTCTTGTTTTTTCCATCTGTGTTCTGTCACCTTTGCAGTCTACGCACATAGCTCAGTGGTTTAGTTGTTTTGAAAAACATAGTATTTTTTGCCTGAAGATATTTTACTAAGATTTTTTAAAAAATGTAAGAAAATGTCTATAATTTCTAACAGTGTTTCTCTTAGGTTCTTGAGAATCTAATAGAATTCTGTTCATTAGTGAATATCTTGTTTATGTTTTAAGCTTGGAAAGCAAAATTTGATGTATTAGCAAGTAATACTGTGTGTAGATTTTGGATCCATCAGAATTTGTTGTGAAAATGGAATGCATATTAAGTACATGGAGATAAAAGACAGAATACTGTGCTTCAGTGCCAACAGGACCTAAAGTAACATGGAATTCTTCACTCAACTAAGATAAGTTGACTGAAATAATAACACTGGAGGCAGAAATCCAGACTGATGCTTTGGTAATGCTTTTTTTTTACTTTTTACATAACCAGACTAAAAAAGGGCTCTTTTCTGGTTGATAATTATGCAGTATGATTCTTTCAATGATAGCTTGAAGTTTGCAATTTGATGATCTCAAATATTTAATCTGGAGAGGCTCTGAAACGTTAAAATACAACCCATATTTAAGTGCCCTTTAGAACAGAGAATCGAAAGTAGCACCCAGAATTCATGAGAGCTGCATGAGTCATACTCAGGCATAGGAGCTGCAGTTACCAACACACACTTTATGACTTTTACATTATAGCTTTCTCCTCCCTCCATTGTCCACAGAATACACAATTTCACTTTTACGCATTTTTTAATATTATATCTCAAGTCATTCCTCTGTCAGTACAATAGTGTTATTCAGTAAGAAAATAATTTACAGTGCTCTATGATTTTAAATCATCTCAACCTGCACTCACAGGCACGAATAACAGACCAAGCTGTTTTGAGGATTGCAAGATTACGTCCCCTGAAAAAGTTACAAGCTTTCTAAATTACAGCCTCAGGATCAGGAGAAAATAGGAGGAAAAAAAACCCTTCTGCATGAAGGGTAGCATTTTAGATTGCAATTTATGAGAAGTACATTAATTCAGTTAAAAGGTGCTGAAATAAAGAGACTGCTTTTGCAGTTGCTTTTATAGATATACTACAGAAGTATTTCTGCATTAATATTTACAGACATAACTGTTGAAATGTTGTAATAATACTATCATCTTTGAAAACTGTGTTTTAAAATTATATTTTACTGAGAAAAAAAGAAGCATGAGGCCTTTGCAATTTATAGGGGCCTGGCTATAGAAACCTATCTGTTCAGCAGAGAAATATGTAACAAATTTGTCCTTAGAAATGTATCTTTTATCTTGACATTTGATTTGTCTCTTATTTTACTGTTCTTTCCAACTGCCTTGTGTGACAAACATTGAGGATACTGGCTCAAGAGAAATAGTTTTGTTAAAAATGTGATTCTATGCACTGCATATAGAGATGCTTTGTATGCAGGGTAGGTAGAAGCATTGGTTATTTAGTCACACAGAGACATTATGTATAAAAGATTTTCACTCTGATTATTTATTTATTTCCCCTCAAAATTAACTGTCTGTATTTTTCTTATACCTATTTTCATGGTTCATCCCAGATCAGACTGCAGATTAAAATTTCCTTCTCACTATGAGTCTAACAGTGCCTCTGATTTTCAGTGATTATAATTTCATTTCTCTCAGTAATCATTTTTTAGTTATTCAGCCTATTTTTAACAACTACAGATGGAAATAAAATGGATCTGTAGAAGAGACATTCATTAGCAAGTAAGTATTCAGGGACTGGAAAAGTCTGTCTGATTCACAAAGCAGAAATGGCATTTAGTATCCGAGTCCCCTCCTAGACAAAATTAGCAAAGACTGCAGTGAAGTTAAAGCCTGCTGGTTGCAAAATTGGAAATTGGTTTCCTGGGGCTCTCTGTAAACTCTTCATTACTTTACTCAATCATGGTTCATTAGTAAGTTAACAGACAGAAGACCAACACACGTTGGGATATGTTTAGAGTCAGGACTTCCATCTCCTTGAATATCACTTAAAACTTGAATGTCACAGCAAATTAGATACTGTGTCAAACTGCATCTTCTTCTCAGCAGCAGTACATACAGTGCACAGATCATGGCCACTTAACCTCTTGAAATTGTCAGGTGCTTTTTATCACGCATTTCATGGAGTACATGTGTTTTAATTCAAAGCAACTCTGATGGAACAAACAAAAGACCTCTAAAGGTGCCCAAAATAGAAACAAATTTAAAAAACCTTCTTAACAGTTCCATGTAAAATGGATTTAATATCTCTTATTAACCAGAACCTAATTTTCTAGAAGAAAACCATCACCTATCCATAGGTGATATTCTTCCAGTTAAACAGGAAGCTAAAATTAATTACTAGGTTTCTGGGAAATGTTCACATTTTAGTTACAACATAATTTTGAATTACATCTGAGCGCCAGTTATCCAGAACCCCACCTGAGTGCCTGAGTCTCTATTTTCTATTAATCACCTATAATAATCTATTAATCACCTTCTATAATCAATGTCATATTTTTCTATGACATCGCCTGATTTTTCAGAAACATATTTACTCTGAATAGTTTAAGTCAATGAAATTAACTGTATAGAAGTTTTTGCAGTTTAAAGGCTTTGTGCAGCTGCTATTTGTATAATCTTTTAATGTTATAATTTTCATGAGATTTCATTAATTTTGAAAATAAAATGTAAGCCAGCCATTATTTGAAGTAAACTGCTTAAAATTACCTGTGGTGTTTGGAGTCCCTTTAATATGATCTGTTCATGGTTTTCAGGGTTAATAGATATAACAAGTGACATTCTTGGTTTTGCAACTTTACATCAGGTGCAGATAACTGCAAAGGCCAGAATGACAGCCACCTTATGATGAGCTTTATGATTTGGACTATTTTTTAACCAGAGGTGCTAGACCCTGGTTCTCTATGCAGTTAAGGAATAAATTCATCATGGTGTAGCTACCAGAAGTGCCCAGTCGGAGGGACTCTATAGGGAGCCGTTGGAGGGCAGGCTTAAAACTGTGTTTCCTCACTGGTCTCTTGAAAGTTAATGCTGCTGCAGTCTCAGCACCTAGGTTAGGCACTTATTTTAGGTCATGATATGGACACAAAATTGTGTAAGCTGAATTTTTAATTATGTCCTGGATAAGAGTGATGCAAACTATCTGACAGTGTCCAGAGAGGGACCGAATACTTCTGAAGTTCCTTTGTGGGGAGCTGCAGGTTTTTTGGACCTTTCTGGGCCTACTCAATGGGATTACTCCATTTGCAAGTGCTTGGTGTGTTCAGTGGGCCATGTAGCTTCTGGCAGGGTGTTCAGTTGGTTCTTTCTGTCTGCTACTAAACAAGGTACTTTTGTGAGGGTCAGACTAGAAATACACAAAGTAGTATGAGTGCCATGGTACACCCCAGAAACATGATCTTTCAGTCATTTGTGCCCCATCCAGGACACACCACAGCCTTTCCAGCCTGGGACTTGGATCCCCTTTGCCTGGGGATCAGAGAGAAAATTCACGAGTGCTTGGATGTCTCTCTGGGAGTGCACAGAAGGATGAAGGTAAAACTCGAAGTTTGAAAGCAGACTTCTTCAGCTGGTCCTTGACTTGCTTTTGCCTTGTCTTGGCAAATGCTGTCATTCTCAGAAGTGAACATGCTGCAATTAAATTGCCACTGGTATGCCACTTATAGATAATGTTATTTATTATCACAAATTCAGTAAAATATGGCAAACTGCAATTCAGAAAATATGTTTCATACATGATGCTTAAGGGAAGAACAAAACATTCTCATGCTATCATCTGTATGATTTTCACATAATTAATTTGTCAGTGTACACATATGCTCCTATCTTTATGGGGTTCTGACATCTGTTTGATGGATTATAACCTAATTTACTCTAGAGACAACTGACCTGCTGAGGGTTGGCCTTTTGTTATAAATGTTAACAGAAGAATTAATCCCTCTCTAATTTATTGCCAGGATTTCAGTTTTCTGTCACAAAGAAATATATAACATGTAAAAACTAGAAAAATGGCACAAAAGAACCCTTATTGAAAAGACAGATTACCACAGTATAAGTAGGAATGAAATGGCTGGTGACTCAGCTGAAAACTTGAAATTCCAAGGTCTGATACATATTAACATTGTTTCTCATGAGTATACATTTCAGATAACATGCAGAATCAAATAACCCATACAAAGTCAGCATAAGGAACAAATGAGCGAGCGTCAGAGCAGATATTGTATCAGACAATCATGCTGTGGGAAGTCCCCGGCAGAAAAGTAACCACCAGTGAAGATGTCAGATTCACAGAAACAAGTGGAAGACATGAGAAAAGGGATGAGAAACATTTCCTTTTGTAGCTCATTTGGGCTGAATTTAAGTCTTTCTTTTACAGTCAATCTATGCATAATGTACCCAAAACTTATTTGTACATAAGTTCCCTAATGAATGTTCTGTAGAGGTTTTGTTTAATAATTTTGGTTAATACTATTTTACCTAATGCAACTATCAAGCAGTATTTTGTAAATTATCTGATGTGGGGATTATGAATGTGTACAGACATCAATAAGATTTTAAATAAATAGTTCTGAGAATTGCAGATTTGTCTTTTTCTTGCCCCTAGAAATGTGATTTTTCTGCCTGTTGCACTGAATTTACTGGCCCAGTAGTGCACTATTACTAAAAAAAGCATTCTCCTTTAGTTATGTATTAACCTTAATTAGAATGAAAGCTCAGATGCCAAAAAGTCTACATAAAAGTTCATTTCTGTATTGGTTTAGATATAAAATTCCCATATTGGTTTCTCCTGAAGTTGTGTGCAAGCACATCTTAATTCTTTATCAAGAACTTGTAAGGAAAATCAATACATAGTTATATGTTTTGATAAGGATCCAGGACCTGCATCATTCTCTGGAGTATGAATGACAACAACCTGAGAAGACTACAAGCATCTTCATTAAAAGCTGAGGATATTACTTTGATTAGCGATGTAACATGTTTGTTTTCAGAGTCCCAGGACCCACTTCAAAGGCTGTGACTGTATCTCCACTTGCAAGTCATTTGGCTGAGTAGGAGCAGACCACAGGCTGAAGTCATTGATGCCATCGCCACCACATTAGCTCTGTCCTGAGCCTTTTATTTTTGATTGAATTCAGTCTAGTCTCCTCAGCTGGATGTCCTTATCATGGATGTGGTTTAAAATTGCCAAAAGGACAAACACTGTTTTGGACTATTATGTTTTCCATTCCCAGGAGGTGATGAAGCACATTTGTTATGTACCTAAAGTAGAGGCTTTCAAACCCAGCCTTGTCTGTGAGCACTAAACCTGCTCTGGGAAGTGAACCGTTCAATGTGTTAAGTGTGGATGGTGAGTGATAAGTGCATGTTTCAATTCAAATCCTACAATTGCTCTAAATCAAATGCTAAAGGAAATGCAGCTTGAGGGGTACAATGAACTCTGATAGGTATGGATAACTCTCTGTTCTCTGTATGTGCTTCAATGTTTTGCAAACTTCAAATCATGAGTATCAGAACTCTTCCTGATAATCCATAGAGTTTTCTACCTGAGCATCTCCCAGGATTAAAAAATATTGGAAGCTCCCATTGTTCCCGCATTTGAAAAACAGCATAGTACTTCAAAGTTTCACTGCCAGCATGTTAATAATTAGCATAGCACTGAGGAGAAATTGCAATACACCTAAATTTGCAACTTTTTGTATCAGTATTAAAGAGAAGCCAAACTTGCAAAGATTGTTAGAGATCCTGTAGGCCTTAAAATTATATCCCTGATGCTCTGGCCTGAGGTCTTCCAGGCCAAGGTTCTCTACTAATGCTAGCACAGATTAATCTAAAAGTATTGTACTAAAAGAGTTGGATGCAGATGAGACATTCCATTGATCTGTGATTACAATCACTGCACTATGGGTTCAGTGTGTAATTTATTCCTGTAGGAAGTACTTCTGCTATAAAGCATAAAAATATTAAAGTTTGCTTGAGTAGATGCTACCATTGCATGGAGAGCGAATGATTCTGTAGGCTGGTCACATTTCACACATCAGAGCAGCAGCCTGGTCTTAGTAGTAGTTGAATTGTTCGCTGAACCTGAAAGAATCCATTTGCATAGTGAAGTTTTACACTTAGAGTCCAGGTTTCAGAACTCAGAATCAGCCTTATGCTCAATCATTTCGGAGGTTTATATTTCACAATTCTCTAGCTTATGTTTTGAAGAAATGAACAATTAAGGTTCTAATGGGAAACTCCATTCCCATTCCTGTATTACTTAAAGCAATCAGTTTCTTTGCAGCTTGTTGCCTTTCCTAATTAAGATACTGAATATGAAAGCAGGTGGCAAAATAAATCTTTTGTTATTAGGGAAATATGTATTGGTATAGCATAATTTGTGGCTAAACTTGATTTGTGGAGGGTGAAAGGCAGCGCAGCCCAATACAGGATGGATACTTCTATAATGCTAGTCATAAAATTTTATTCTGAGCTATGTAATTTTCTTTTCTGTTGGAGACTAACTTACAAGGACACCAAAAATACAGTATTCTAAAAAAAGAAAGGAGAAAAATTTTCCTTCATCATGTTATACAAACCTGCAAACCCAAGATTGCTTATTACAATTACAGCTTTTCTTCTGACAGCTGCCTAATATTTACATCTACAGAAGTATTTGAAGTATTTGACATAATTATCACAAGAGCATCATACTGGAAAGCTATTATATGTTCATTAGATAACTCATTTTGAACAAGTTCACTTTACAGCAGGACCCTGATAGCTACTACCAGTAGTCTTTGCCAAAAATGTCACAGAATGGCATGGTAAACTAGATATATCTGCAACCCTTTCTCCAATAGAGCTCCTAAGCCACTATATGGGAGCTCATAACAACCTTTTTGGTCAGCTTTGTTGTCTTTTATGTAGCAAGGGTTGCTCTTTTTTATAGAACAATTTTGTACAAATTGGCTCAAAAATCCAAACTCAAATAAGAAATGGTGTCATGTTGGGTGATGAGGACCGCAACACCACTGTGCCTACCTACCTTCTCTTATACAGAGCACGAAAATATTTTCAAGATAGTACTTGCCTGTGTTCAGATAGTTGTTGTCTCTCCATTAGAGCAAAGAAAAAAAATCATACGTCCCCTGCTATTTCACAGTTGCTTCTCTTACTGTGTTGCTTCACTTTGAATAGACAGAGTGCTGGCAGTCTGATGAACATGTTTGTCACTGCTGAAAGGGGACAATTGTTCTCTGATCTTCCACTTGGTCAGAGGCTCCCATTTCCTTCCTGGTAGCATTGCTGCAATCATATCTCAAGGGTGAGAAGTTTCATAAAACTCTTCACCTTTTTTTTTGTATTAGTTAAGTGAAGACAGATTATTTTTGTTGCTGGGCCAAGAGATCAAGGAGATCATAGCTACAGAGAACAGGGAAGGGAAAGAAAGACAACTTCCGTAGTGGGAATCCTAAAGAATGACCTTTCCTTCAGCCTGAGGTTGTATTCTTCAGCTTGGCTGTAAAAGGGGAGCAGCCTGTGCTCAAAATTTAAAATCTATTTGGTTTAAATCTCTGTGATTTAAAAATTCAGTGTCTTGAAAAACAGAGACTGGGGCAGTAAATCAGGAATGTGACCCTGGTATGGAGCTAGTTCACAGCACAGGCAATTGTCTTTACATGACATTTTAGTTGTCATGCTAATTTGCATTTTATTAAAAATTGGTTACTTGTCATACACAAGACGTTTGCCTATAATGTATCTTATTACAATGATAAAAGAAATTATTAGTAGCAATATTTTTTGTAATATTTGCTACTTTTCATAGTTGAAATAGTCTTCAATGCCATTTGCTGTGGTTGAAACATTAAAGGGTAATACTAGATATGAGACTTATCATATTACATACACCTCTAAAACTTCCAAAAATCACTTTCATGTCTTAAGTAAGACAATATAATTTCAAACACATACTAAACAGTTTGGCTTTTGAGAGTAAGTTAAAAATCAATTTGCTGAAAAGATTCTATCTAAGGAAGAAGATATTTTCTATTCAATATTTTCAGAGATGACATTTCATCTGCTGTTTCTTTATGACTGTGAATGCATTTGAGAGACAAGTTTTGAAGGGAGGCTTTTTTTGCTCATGTTGAAGGAATTTTGCTGTTAGATAAAAGGAAACATGGCATAAATTAAAAAAAAAATTGAAAAAGAAGGAAAAATCCCTTTGCTTGAAAAAGAACTTTTGCACGTGAAGTACAAGCCAAGCTTTGAAACGTGTGATGCAATTGGAATCACAGTGTTATGCAATGGTAACTCATGAAGTTTAAATATATGGCTACCACAGTAAAACTTGCTTGTGTATTACTGCTCTGTGATGTTCTGTTTCCTGAGAGTATCTGAAAGTCAAATTCACTCTAAAGAGGTCTTAAACCATCATCCCTGCTTATATAATTTTCTACTGAAGCTTTCTGCAATGCAGACTGCTTCTCCGAGTCTTGCTTTTGAATGAACACCGGGGTTAGTTGACAGAATGCTGTATTTGTTAATATTTGAGGGGCAGGAATAAAACATGGTCCCTCTTGACACATCCTGTATAATTGCACACTGAATTTTTATCTGATGCATACTAGCATTATGTGAAATACTTGTAAGGAAATCTGAAATTACTTGGAAATCAGCAGATTTCAATTATCAAGGTAAATCTGCTCCCAAAAGTGAAAGATCTAGCAGAATTAGTATATATGTGGGTTTTTTCCCATGTAATCAGGCAAAACATGACATATGTTAATAGGGCTTTAACAGGTTTGATCACAAGCTTCAAAGAAAAACATACTGAGAGCTATTCCATGCAAAATTAAATAAAAGTTCTTTATTTTTGCTTTACCCTTGTGCATTTGATTTTCTGAATGTGTGTGTAGAGTTTTTATATGATAGAAATGTGGACATACAGTCAGATAATTAAAGAATTTAATTTTTAATTTACAAACAAGGGCAAGACATATTGTGAAAATACATAAATGGATTTGTATGAAGAAATGCTTAAAAATTTCAGGTAGGATCTGGACTTAAATATCTGCTTTGACAATGTTTATAACTATGATTTATTAAAATAAAAATAAATATATTTATGAAAAATAACACATGAATAAGTGCATGCTCACAACCAGAAATTAACATTATAAGAAAATTTGCTGGCTTCATTGGGTTTGTGGCTCCTCTGCTCTATGTTATAAATGAAAAGTCTGAGACAAGTTGTGCTTAGACATAACCAACACTACATAATAAAAATGTCAGATGTAGGAACCAAACTTTTCATGAACTAAATATCTGTGGTAGGAATCTGGGAAGGCCTTAAGAGGTACAGTAAATATACCTGTCTCACAGTTGCCAGCTCTTCAGCAAGTGCTGAAGCCAGTGCTTCAGCAGCCTTTGCATGAGAACAGCAGACGAAATCTGATAATGTGCAACTTGTACCAGTCCTGAGAACTCTTTTCCACACGATGGCTGGTGCTAATCTAGTGTTCTTTGGAGTTACATCCCAGACTGACATGATCTATTATTGAGTGTAAACTCTGAAAGGACAAGCTGTAGACATGTAATGATTGGAATCAACAGTTTGCTAATTTTAATCCAGGGCCCTGGGAAGATACTCTTGTAGAAGGATTTTAATGTGTCTGCAGAAGATGGGAGATATGGAAATTGGTTGTCTGCCTACCCAAAGATAGAGCACTTTTGCTAAAGTTGTTAATGGAGTACTATATTTATGAAGTCTTTGCCATTTTTTCTATTATTTTCAATCTGGGTCTGCCGAAAGAACTAGAAAAAGTTATATAGTTAATAAAATTGCACCAGATACATTTTTATTCCAAGGATGTGAGTAGTAAAAGATGACATAACCTTCCCTGGGGCCTTTGTCTGTTTACAAAAAGGACAAATGGTAAAGACATATATCGTGGCATTGTGCTTTTGGAACTATCCTGGTCAGTCTCTAAGTTCCGAGATGCACAAAGTAACTGAAATAATATACATTGTTGATTGTAGTTTCTATTATTCCTTCAATTCCTTAAAGTGTCTTCTGAAATCTTCAAAGGTTTCATTGAACAAGATATAGAAGATCTTACTATTCTTTCACACAGGAATTGTCAGTGATATATTTTTACACTCTACAGGGTATTTATTTGCTAGTGTTAAAAAATTAGAGAAAATTTGTTCAGAATTTCTTTTAAGCAACACTTAAGACATATTAGAGATTAAATAGTGTATCGCTATGAATTTGTGTTGAAGTCGGATAAACAATTTGCTAAAATTTGTTTTGAATATGAAACTGCATTTTATATCTTGGAACACAAAAGATTCTTGGAAGGATAAATATAAATGCCCATTTTGCCTATATATACATTGTTCTCAAAATACAAAATAATTCACTTCTTGTTAATGCCATTTTTTGTCCATACAATGTAAAATACAAGGTGCCTTTGAATGTACCAGGAAATACACATCACCTTTTTCACATCATAGAGTAGACTGGCTGTGGAGATGATCTTTACCTTGATTTATCTCCTGCTGATTAGGATGCCTAAATGCAAACATGAGTGTTACAGTAGATGGAGGACTATTAAATAACATGCATATCCTGTTCAGACTTGAGGTAGCTGGAAAAAAGCAGGTCTTTAGCAGAAGTGACAAATGTATTCATAAAAGAATAATCATGGAATAAATCCAAAACAATCTCACAGCTATGGCTGGAAACATTCTCTCTCACTGCTGAGAAGTCAGGGGTGCTAAAAATCTTTACGCTGAATACCTTTGTATGAGCTCTTTTTCCTACATGCTGGACATGTAGAAGCTCTTAACTTGCAGCAGTTGTGTCAAAACTCATTGAACTCAGCCAAGAGCTTAGCCATTAAGTTCAATGGAGGCTGGACTTGGTCTGTAATTTTAAGTAGTTTAGTGTTAATGTCTCTACTTTTGGTCTGTGCATGTTCATATTAATTCTAAGCAGAGAAGTCGACATTCTGCATTGAATGAAGTCATGTTTGTTCTTCTCTCTGGGACAGTGTTAATTGGCAGTCTTGTCCATCTCACCCTGGTGATACTGCTCTGTAATATTCCCTTTTTATGACCTTCAGACGTGTTAGTAAGATGTACTTTGGGGCTGAGATGCAGCATAAATGGAAATTCAAAGTGGGTAGACCTATATGATAAAAGAACAAGTGATGGGAGAATAAGGCAAGAACTAGCTAGCACTGATGCCTAAGAAATTTTAAGTATATAATGAGGCAGACAAACTACTGGTTGTGAAAAGAAAAACTGGGACTCTTGAAGGTGAGAAACCATGTAAAAAACTTGCCTGTGAACACTGGTCATTGTGGTGTGGTGGTAGTGGAGTCTTTAAATAGAGAGATTTAAGGTAGTCTTTCTTTTAAAGAAAAGTAATTTCTAGCACTAAAAAGTTTAACAGCTCTCCCTGAAGCAGATCTTACATGCTGACTTGAAAGTAAAAATAAATTGTCATTGGTGTCAGTGATAAACTCAATTAGAGTAGTAGCTTTGCTTTCTTGTGAGAATGCTCTTTACAAAATAGCGCTTTTAACTGTAGCAGAATTACAAGCAGCAGCCTTCTGTCAATTACTGAGTCATAGCACCTGGGTTAAAATGAACCAGTTTTGAAATTTGGATCACTGTTCTGATATATGTCAGTAGCAAAGAAATGGAAAAGAGAGTTTCAAATATGATCCCTAAAATGTACCATGTATTCAATGAAACCTTTTTGCTCTGTCTCACCCATCAAGTAACAAGAGACACTATAAACAAGAAGTGAGAAGCAAGGAGTGCTGACTCAATTACTATTCTGTTAGAAAAACCTCCTCCAGAGTATGAAATACACCCCAGTCAGTCATTCTTTATGCCAATCGTAATCCAAGCAATGTCTGCCCTGATTCTTTGCTATTTTTAGTCAGATAAATATTATTTTAACTGAGATCTAAAATTAAAATCCAACCAAAAGAAAAAAAGCTTGAACTTTTTTTTTTTCTTTTTTTAATACTGTCCTGTACCCTGAGGTCAAAGAAAGAAGTGGCAAAGTACCAATCAATTACTACCTTTGCTACTGTTAGCTTGTTAGCTACAGAGAAGAGTAGATATATAGAACTACCTGGTGCTCAGGATTCAGCAGCTAGTGAAAATAGTTGCTTTTGCTGTTCTCATTAGCACCTGAAAGGGAATGACTTGACAACCAGAGAAAAAAACCCCAAACAGTAAAAGCCATTTTAAATGACATTTTCTCCACAGCTATAGTAGTACAAGATAGTGAATGCTCTCTAACTAGACAGATGGTGAGAATAAATTATCCAATTCATTTCTGAATGGAGTTAGGAAGACAGTGAAATCCTGAACAATGCACAAAAAAAGAAGTTACACTGGATGGTGTTCACAGATGGATGGACCATTGCTGCCAGTGGAATAACAAATGACACTTTATCAGGAAAAGGCAACAATATAACTGTTCCTCCATCCCACCTCATCCTTCTGACAGAAGGGATGAATGAAGGGAAGTTGCATGAATGTAACTTTTCCATATTTTGTCCTGTTAATCACTGGGATATTCATATATCTGGTATATTTTCTCATTATTTAAACTAAAATATAATGCAAAGCTTTTTCTCTGCAGTTTTGTGGGAATGTTTCATCCTCAGGAAGAGTGCTTCAAGACATTTCATTAGGTGTCACAATCTTTGTTTTACAGGCCAGTGTCATTCAGCAAGGATTTTGATTAAATACAAAGTAAAGTAGTTGCTTCTGTCTTGCTTAAATTTACATGACAGCTCTGGCCCAATGGAAGCTATGGTAAGAGTTTTCTTGTGTCCAGAAATGAGGAAGAAGACAAAGAGGTTGAAGATGAATGAGAAAGGTTCTTTTTTACTTCAGTCTGAGAATTTATGATGCTTGGGATATAAAATTGCCCTAAGGTAAACAATTCCCTTAGTTTGGGAGAAAACAAGCTTAAACTCTGGCTAATCAAATTCCAGATTGTCAACAACCATCACAGAGAGGCTATGATTTTGAGACAATAATAGATGTTTGTTCACATTAACTGAGATTTGAACTGGTTTACATTTCTCATCAAAATCTTAGATGGGAAACTCCCATTACATCTGCTGGAGAAATAGCTATTCCTATTAATATAACATACTCTACTCAGTAAATTAAGAGAAGTATGTGCCTATGAAAATTATCAAGGGAAAACCCATTCTTCTCAACATCAGTTCTTCTATGACTTATAAAGTAGACCCAGGGATTTATTTCCATTTAAGATACTCTCCATTGAGGATAACTGGAACTGTTGGCACAGACTTGGTGAAAGGGTACCTTTGGCAGGCAAAGAAAAACAGGACAAAAAATAGCACTGACAACAGGGAAGATGAAAGGGTAAAAGAAGCACACAGGGCAGATTGGGAGAATGGGTGGAGCGGAGAAAGATAGAAAAAGTTAAGCGGTCATTATGGGTGCAAGTGTCTTAAGAGATCTGTAGGGAAAGAACTGAGGCCTGTTCTTTCTGAGCTGAGGCCTCAGGAACAGGAAGGAAATTAATTTGAGCAAGAATAAAGAATTACTTAATGTCTTGGATAGAAATGGGAAATGAAAGAAAATATATTAATCCTGTTGTGGTTTCACAATGGATATCTATAAGATATATCTTATAAAATACATGGCATTTATACATTAAAAAAAAAAAAAAAGAGCTGGGGTGTGTTTGCAGTGTTTGCATAGAAAGAGATGTAGCATGATGCAGTGCCTTAGTCATGAAATGGGAGTGTCCATTAATAGACCACGCAAAATACCAATGTGTTTCCATAGCCCAGAGTGCCTTTTAAGTTCAGTCTCTTTTCAGAAGTTCCATGAATAACTGTCAAGGTTATTTGTCAAATAAAGGTGAAGTGAGTATTCACAGTGCATCTATGAGGCTTTTTCTTTAAAAAAAATCCAAACAAGCAGATGAGAAAAATGCAAAAAAGACAAGATGCTGTTGAAAGTTCTGTTTTGTTGTTTTTGAACTAGACTGTAATTTCTCCAATAAAGAAGATTATATGCTAATACATTTTTTTCCTTGCTTTTTGGCTAAGAGCAAGCTATTAGTTTAATATCTGATCTGTCCTCTTGTCAGTAGAAAGTATGCTACTTTTGAAGGCAGATGGATTTAACAATCTAATAAGATTTTCTGGTTACTAGCTAAAATAATTGTTGCAAATAAATATTTCTATAAGCCTACAACAGTTTCAGATAATGAAACATAATGACCTTAGGTTTGATGTTAGAAATATGAAGTCATTGACTGAGGTGAAATTTCTGTTAGGTTCCTTGTGGGTTTTCTGTTGATCTACCTCAGATTCACCCTTTGCTGCTGCCTTCAGGAAAGTAAGTAATAAGCTGACCTCATGTCTATAATTGCCTTATTTTGAGAGATTGTTTACAAGATTCTTATCTATATAATCTAAATATAAAAATTATTTGTGGATTTTTAAAGTTTTAATATTTTCTTTAAAATTCTGATATCAATATGAATGCATGTTCATTTTTTTAAGAACACCTCTTTATACTAGCTGTTTTATCTCAGTGGGTATTTGCCAGTAATACAGTTGAAATAAATAAAAAAATAATTAGTTTTGTTTTTATTAACAAAACATGAAACACCATATTCCAGGGAACTAGATGTCCCAGATGATGCAGAACTTCTTAATTCAGACCTGGTTGTTAGCATTTGTAAGCTGTCACCTCTCAATAATCTACCTGAGATGACTGTGACAATGTCCTCCTTCAAGAAGTGACCTCACTGCACTCAGCATGGCTCATGCAGTCCTGAGTAGGATGGGCTGGGCTGGAAACCTTGTGGTCAGATGGCAAGAAATTCCCAAGAGATGCTCTGGACTTCTGCAGACAGCAGCTCCAGCAGCCCAGTGGCTGCTGTATTCACTAACCCCAAAGCTGTGTGACTTCTGTTGTTCCCTGTGCCCAGGTTCAGCCAGCAGCAAGGCTCAGTTCATTATTATGGATATTCATGCACATCTGAGTGCACACAGCCAATGGGTTAGCACAGATGGAAAGTAGGGATCTACCTGCACCTATGTGGATGTATAGATCTTGTGTAAACATGAGCAGTGTGGGCTGCCCAGTGCTGCTCCTCTCCTCCTGCTCTCAGGATTGAAGTCTGCTAGTGGTGTATATATATATATATATATATATGCACACATATAAACACATTCCAGCGGCTGACTTTAGCCACTCAATCAACCCAGCAGCTGGCCTCAGATACCCTCAGATCCCTGGTCTTCCAGTTGCACCTGTGCATTTGAATGCCCTGAGCTTTACAGGCACACTCCTGTGGTTGGTACTCAGACCTCTACACACACATGCAGAGTCAGGTGCTTACGGTAAATTGTCCCAGTTCTGTGGGAGTAGAAGTGAGGGAGTTTCTTTTCCATTAGGATAGGGCCAAGTGAATAATTTTTTATATAGCTAGACAGACGTAAGTTGACAAGCCCCAGGACTTACTATGAATAATTCCCTTGCACTGTGAAATATACCAGAATACGTACTTTTCCACTTTCCCAGAAATGAAATCCTGACAGTGTGTTGAGAAAGGTTTCTTCTAACATGGAACCATATCTTGCTAAGGGGCTGTGAAGCTGTGCATTCTGGAAAGCTGAAAAAAGATTCTAGACATGACCCTATTATTTAAGTATCAGTATCTGACATTCAACAGAATGTCTTATAGGTCCTTGTTTAAAATGGGCACACCAACTAAATTTCAGAGATGAGAAATTCCTATTCTACTGGCAAATTTGATCACATTTAAAATGTGACTTCATGTCTCTTGTTTGCTAGTCTGGATCTTTCCTCTTGCAAACACTGTGAAATAAACTCATCTTGAATTTACATAGTGTCTCACAGAAAAATGTGAAGTGAATGCTAGTGAGAAAGCAATAAACTCAAAGTGGCAACTTGATTTTAGTAGTATGTTGTGTATTGGGATGTTTTATATGCCATTAGTGTACGTGCCTACATATCCTTTGTCTCCCCATAAAATGGATTTTACCCCAGCAAATAGGATTATGGCAGCATATAATTGCTAAGAAGGACATACCTGAAGGCAGCTATAAACTGCCTTCTTACATAATTTCAGGAACAAAATGCAGAAATAGTGTATACTCAGCAGGCTGATTTTTTGTTTTCCTTCAGCAAATAGTTTACAAGCTGATAACATTTCACAGCACTTTTTTTTTTCTTTCTACATAAAGCAATTTTAGAAAATCTGCTATAGGTTAAGACTAAGGAACAGCAAATGACAAAACCAAGGCCATTGGAATGAAATCGATATTACCACATTTCATTCAGACTAAACTATTACGATTTCTTCAGCTCAGATGGCAGACAACAATGCTCCCATGTTGACACAAATTTTACTTCAACTATCTACAAAGCTTATTTAATAGAAATAGTATAAAAAATAGAAACTCAGAGCATAGGTCTCCTCTGGATTCATTCTGCTACAATAACAACATTTTCATGTCATATTGTACCTGGATATTACTTTTTACTGACAGAATTTTGAAAAATGTGACTGATTTTACAGACATAATTAATTAAACAAATGCCTTTGTTTTCATGTTTTCCACAGAGATGCTGAATTTATCTAGCTTTCACAAAAATGGGATACTAATGTCATCAACCTAGGCTATTTTAGTTTACTACACCTTAAACAATCGTATTGTTCTTTGCCTTTAAAAATTTGCAAGAGCAAGGTTGAATTATGAGTGAGTATGATTACCATACACTAGGGATTTTATATAATTCTTTATAGCTTTTAAATCAATTGGATTAATTACAATAAATGGGTTATTTGTGTCTTACCCTCTTCTGTCTTCCTTCTGTTTCCCTTTTCTATCTCCTTCCCTATTTTCTCCCTGTCCATTTGACTGATCCCCTCTATTCTTTCTCTAGCCCTCACTCTTCTTTGTTCCCCTCTTTTATTTTTATTCCTGAGTTTTCCTTCTTTCCCATAATTCTGTTTTACTTTTTTCTTTTCCCTCCATCTAACCTTGCTTTGATCATGATTATTAAAGTTTTAGTGATTTTCTCTCAAAGAGATCTATTTGGATTTAAGTTAGCTGTATAGCACTGCTTCTTCCTTTCATTTTCCTACTGCTTTTCAATGCAACAAGAACATGTGGCTAGGGATGAAATTTAACCAAGGTTTTGGACCCCATTTTTGTGTGTGTTAGCTCTGCGTGCGATAATATAAATGTCTGCTGTTCACATGGCTGCTTATATAGTAAAAATTGTGTTGTGTTGTAGGAAAGAATAAAAAAAAAAGCAGTGATTGATTATTTTATGATTCTGTATGTGTATACATCTTTGTGTGACAGAAATGGATGACTCTGGCAATTTCCATTATAACATCTAATATTCAGTTTCTTCTGCTTTTCCTGAATTTTATCTATTTAGACTGAATTTTGCCATATTGGACATCACAATTAAGACTTCTCCCTTACCAGAATGACTGACTACACTGTAAACTGCTATTTAAATTAACAAAATCTGTTTTAAATTGCTGAAGATTAGTTTCACAAGTTTTATGTGTTGCTGGAAATAAATTCATAGACTCATAGAATGGTTTGGGTTGGGAGAGACCTTAAAGATCATCTAGTTCCAACATCTCTGATGTGAGCAGGGAACCTTTCACTATATCAGGTTGCTCAGACAGCCTGTCTTCATAGTAGAGGTTTTCCAGCCCTGACTGGACTCATTCCAACAGTCTCTTGAACGCTGGTGTCCAATTTTTCATAAGTCCTCTGCAGGGCTGCAGGAAATACTGAGGACAATGAGTGACATTCATGTTGATACTTTCTTCTGTTTGTTCTTGTCATCAATATAAACCTTGCAAAGGCAGTTTCAAGAACATTTGTTATGGAACTATCTTAAAATTTGTTTTAGAAGATGCTAAATTCTGCAGTAGTAGAGAATTTAATTTCAAGTCCAAATTAAGCTGCACCAGGACAGTAGTTTGTTTTCTGTAGCAATGTAGATTTCTCACTAATACGGAAAATAATATAGTTAAAGAGGGATTTTTTTATAGGTCTTATTAAGATAAATCAATGAAAGGCTCTTGTAGGTAATTGAAGTGTATTTTTTTTTACTTCAACCTAAAGAAGAAATTCTTTAACAGCCAAGTAAAAGAATACTTAAGCTCACTAGAAGGTGAACATAAATGTGAACCAGATTACTACAGCTTTGACTGGCCTTTGACAATGACATCTGCCTACAAAGTAGAGGTCTTGCTATTTTCTATTTAGGAGCAAATTGGTCCATCTAATATAAAATCAGATTCAATTAGTGGAGCTAGCATACAGACCAGGGATCTAGGAAAAATCCCTTGGCATGTTTTGATGTGAGAGTAAGGTGTAAGAACAGTTATCAAGCTGATATTTGCAGACTTCTTAATTTTTACCTTCTTTTATTTCTCCCTGGTGGGAGGAGAGATCTGCCTTATTGCATGTGGTGCCTAGCCTTGGCAAAAAGATGTGGTCCCTCTGCCTTGGAATCTGTACATTTTAAGTTTTCTCTAGAGTTACTCCAGGTAAAGCTGAAATTACTACAGGGAGGCTGAAATGACTTCAAGCTCACCTATGCTATAGAGGTTGGTAGTGAGTACTGAAATCAGGCCAAAGACCATTTTCTCCCAGGAAGTATTTTTCACAGAATGTTACTGAGACAGTCATTTGCCTGTGTGATTTTCAGCCTTTAACAGAGACAATCATTTTGGGTGACTGATATTGCCCTCACATAGTTTTTCCAACTATTGTCTTATTTTTGCTATCTTAGTAGAATTTCTTCATTAACCTTTTTCTTAACAGATAGGCAACTGGTGGTATAGTCTCAATAACATTTGTTTCAGTCTTACATTATTGTGATACCTGGGTACATGTACTTTTTTAAAGACTGCAGAGATACTGGAAATAGTTTTCAGTGAACTAGATTGCTTTGATAAGCAAACAGCAAGCAAACTCATTAGAAGAAAGCCACCCATAGAAGCAGAGGGCTCTACTTGCCCTTGCAGAATAAATACTGCAACGTAGCATAGCATTCACATGGCTTCCAGTACCTGAGCTAGCTCATTTAAAATGAGGTCAAGTTGTTCCAACATTACACTGCAATCTAGAGTGAGAACATATGTCTTTATATATATCAACACGTAACACAGATTTTGCTAGCTGGACATTGTTTTTCAGGGTGAATGTCTCACTGGACTTTCTAATCTTTTTAGCTGCTGAATTGCTCTTCTTCCACCTTTGCAGTCTAAACTGTTTTACAGAGAATGTTTTGAGCCTCAGCAAACTTTTTTGGCAGGTTCTGCTTACCTGTTGCATTATTTAATCTAGTTTTGGTGGTAGTTCTTCTGTCAATAGGTTTTGAAACACTCCACATCACAACGTTCTTTGTCCAGGCTTTCATTTCAATCATAAATCTGCATATAGGTTTTACCCATGTTGGAGCCTATGACTTGTTTAAAGTTTTTTCTCTCCCACCTAATCATCAGTGCTATTCTTAGCTTCCTCTTTTTTTTCTGTCTTGTAGTTCAATGTTTTTATCAACGCTGCAGACTCTGGAGGCCCTATATTTCCGTCTTTTCTTTAATAAACTTAATTTTTTTTCTCTTTGTCACTTATCTATGTGATGTCTACAGCATCATCACATACTTTTTTAGGAATGTGTCCAAGTATGTGATGGCAAAGATATCTAAATTTCATGGAACACTTTTGTAATTACTGTGAAAGAATTTGCAAAACTTCTTCTGTGTCATTAAGCGTCTATTTAATATTTCCAGCAACCAAAACTTCATGTAGCTCTAGCATGTCCAATCCTCACAGCTTTTAGTTCATAGAATGACATTCTAGCTCTTCATGAAGAAATCAGTCTCCTGAGCCTTTATCATCCAGAGATGAAAAAAAAAATCAAGCTGCAATGCAATTGGTATTTTTCATTGTAACAAGGAGATATTCTATTAGCTAGTAGGTTTTTCATTACATTTATGTCAGAACAATTTATTTTTATTTGGCAGGTTGGTGTTTGGGGGGTTGTCATAGAACTTACATGGTCTGGCTAAGAATTCAGTGACTCAGGGAGCTTTTGTTCTTAGACTATGGAAGATGCAAGACTAAAGCAAGTAAACTAGCTTCAGAACTACAGGGTCACCAAGATGCATGCAGCACAAGGACAAGGCTGCCAGTGAACAGAGACCTGGAAAAACCTCATTTGACCTAGCAGTTCCCTATAAATCAAAGGACTTTACAAAATTGGGGTAAGAGAACTTGCAGGGCATGTGGTGTGTTTATGCTCATCTTGTTCATTCATAGATTCATTTGTCAGTATTTCTTAGTTAGAAAAAATCTTGAACTCTAAAGCAGAGAAGAACAGGCAGCAGTTCTGGCAATTGCCTGCTCTTCTGGCCCATTCTTTGTCTGGAAGAGGTACTTTTCATTGCTAGGCAAAGCCTGAACATGCACTGCAAGAGCTGATCCCTGGAGATGTGGGTGCAGTGGACAATGGGGGAAGAAGGTACCCTGTAGCAGAGGAGGAGCTTTGCCTGTACTTGTAGGTAGTTATCTTGGGAGTGCACAGCAGCTTTTTCAGATTTTATTGTTGCTTGTGAGAACTCTGAAATTTCTTGTACCAGAAAGAAAGGCTGGAGGAGTTTATCCTCCAGAACCTTGGTGGGTAGGAGAGTGATTCTGTACTTTAGCTTGTCTTACCCAGTAGATGGGTGTTTTTCCTCTATAAGATTAAACACTTTTGTTTCCTGTAGTCTAGTTTTAACATTGAAAGCTTGTGAGACAGGCCTATAGTAATGGCTGCAAAATGTTTAAAAGAAAGTTTTTCACATATAATATGGAATATATATACATGTACATGTGGGAGTTCTCCCACTCCCACATGTCTCTCCCTGATAGGGGCGGCCTTTTAGAAAGTTCTTGTTAAGAAGAAAGCAAACTGAACTCTTGGTGTTTCTAGGTCTTCAGGTAGTTTATTATTTTCTTATCAGCAGTTTCAGCACACCAGGCTTTACACCAGCCTAGTGTGTAGGACAAAAGACACCAAAAGGCCTCGAATACACAGATTCAAGGCTCTCTTAAAAATAATTCACCCAATTGTCACCAAGATTGTACCTTATTTCTCTTTGTCTTCCAGTAACTAACTATATTTTTATTCACATGATTCTACACTGCGGCAAATTCTAACCAATCATTCTGTGTTCCCAACGCTGCAGAACATGGAGTAGATGAAGAAGAAGGAAGAAGCCTAAAAACAAGGATCCTCCATCTTGTCTTCATCTCCTTACATACTAACAAACCCAGAAGTCTAAAATTCTCCCTGTAATAAACTGCATATTATGCTACTGTCTAATCCACATTCTTGAAAGTTCTGATACGTCCCTGAGCCTAGGAAACCCTTTCCACAGACAAAGGTTAAAAATAGTGTTTGTCAGAGGGTTTGGATCCCTTAAAACATGCAGAGAAATACTTCTCAGCATTCTGGATTCCAACATGTACAGAATAAATTTAATTATGATTTTTACTCTTTTGTAGAGAGAATCTAGAAATTCGAAAAGCTGAAGGACACAAGTTAAGAAAAATAAACAATATTAATATTTAGCAGTTTTAAGGTAATTTCTCATGTTTCAAAGACATCTTGTATTTTTTGATTGATCTGGACATTTTACTTCCATGACAAAAAAAGTCGTTAAAGGTTAATCATAGGAATGAAGGGAAGAAATAATTTTGAATAAACTAACTACTGAAGCAAATTATAGAACAAGGAAAATGCAAAGAACATCTAAAATGGGGAAGGTTGTCTAGTGGCTTATGCATTAGGCTTCACATGGAAAGGAGATGTCTCTGGCCTGGAATATATTCAGTCCAGACAACAAGCATTAACCCACCTAGATATTACTGAATGGAAGTGAAAAGTAGATGAGGGCACATATGTGATGTAGAGTGAGGCCAAACCCTTCAGTTCATTGAGATAGGTACAATGCCTCATGCATGTACCTATTTCAACTTTTAGCACACACCTAGCAATAAAAATAACCTCTCAGCCTGAGTAACATGCCATATCTGATGGAAAAACAGATCAAGACCTTGCAACTATTCATAACTCTGACTAGTTACCAATGTATGAATGGATTAATATTTGGAGATAAGTGAACTATCTAAGTTTTAATAATAACCTGTAAGCATTTTAAAGTGTTATAGATTATCTCAGATAAATGTTCTACATGACTAAAGCATTAAACTAATACTGCATTTTTCCATGCATTTTTGTACACTTGCATTTTGACAACTAGCTTTTTTCAAGTTTTAGTATTGGCCGTTGCTTTTTAAATGCATCTTCAGATGAATGTTTAGGTTTTCCTAATGTTTTGAATAGTCAAAAAACCCAAACCAGTAATATGAAGATTTAGTTCTAATGTACATGGAGTGTGAGTCCACAAAAAAAATTCATTCTACTTGAAAGCACTGGCCACCAGCTGTGTGATATGAAATGACCCTTCCTGGTTGGATATTCAAAACAGATCACAACCACAGTGAATTTTCAAGTCTGTAAACCTATTCATTTTGATCCATAGTTTCTGAAGTTCTGAGAGTGAGAGATCCTAGGAACGCAATAAGTAGGGCCTAGATAAAAGACTGAATGAAATAGTATTTTTTACTAAAAATATGATGGGATTGAGGTTTTGTTTAGGTTTTTTTGTTGTTGTTGTACTTTATAAGGAAACTGATTTCATTGTGTATCAAATTTCTCATCCATAGAGCAGGAAATATTTTTCAGCTAATGTTAGCTATGCGTGACTTGCCAAGGATCCTTAATGAGCTGAACCTAAAGAGCATTTTTTGGTGATTGTCCTTTGGAAGCAATGTAAATCTAGACTTAATTAGGACTTCTATTTTTCAGAAACCCACACCCTACCTGAAGTCTAAGTGCCTGAATAGGGGTCTTGAGGAGGTACCTCTTTCAGCTGAGAAACTGCATTTAGGAGTCTGGGTCTATGCATTGGGTTTGTGTGGCCAGGTTTTGGTAGTAGGGTGGTACAGGGGTGGCTTCTGTGAGAAGCTGCCAGAAGTTTCCTCCATGTCCAGCAGAGCCAATCCCAGCCGGCTCCAAGACCAACCTGCCACAGGCCAAGGCTGGGCCAATCAGAAATTATGGTAGGATAACATATTTAAGAAGAGAAAAAAAAGGTTGTGCAGATGTAACTGTGGTCAAAGAAGAGAGAGGTGAAAATAAGTGAGAGGAACAGCTCTGCAGACTCCAAGGTCAGTGCAGAAAGAGGAGCAGGAGCTGAGATTCCCCTGCAGCCTGTGGTGCAGCCCATGGTGAGGCAGCTGTGCCCCTGCAGCCATGGAGGGCCACAGGGATGCAGAGATCCCCCTGCAGCCCACGGAGGAGATCCATGCCAGAGCAGGAGGATGCCTGAAAGGAGATGTGACTCCATGAGAGGCCTGCGCTGCAACATGCTCCTGTCAGTGGCCTGTGGACCCATGGAGAGAGGAGCCCATGCTAGAGCAGATTTCCTGCTAGGGCTTGTGATCCCGTGGGGTACCCACATTGGAGCAACCTGTCCCTGAAGGACTGCACCCCATGGAAGAGTGACTTCACACTGCAGAAGTTCATGGAGAACTGTCTCCTGTGGGAAGGCCACCCACTGGAGCACACAGAGGAGAAGGACTCCTCTCCCTGATCAGCAGCAGAAACAACCTGTGATCTGTTCTTTCTTTAAGTTTTATTGAAAACGGTCCAGGAGATGAGCTCCTCTGAAAAGGGCTTTATTAAGGACAGTTTTGGGTGGGGAGCCTGAGGGGTTGTGCATACCGCCACTGCTCCTGGGAACGATGTGCAGGAGGAGGTGATCATCTTTGCTAGGGGGCAGAGCTGGGGGTTCAGTTCTAATGGGAATACGCAAGATCCCAACTTGTCAGCTCATTGTCCAGGGGTGTTACTCTGGTCTGGTTCTTTTGAAGTTATTGTGACACCATCCAGACTGTAAATGTAGAACTGAAAAAGTAGTCCTGCTTCTTAACTGTCAAGATATGTCTTTTTTTAGTCCTCTATTTCCATGTTGGCTTGTTGTTCTTAGGGTTTTTTTATTTTCCAGATTTGCTTCCTCTTCATTTGCATATGGTCTTGTGTGCAGTTCTGTGGGCCATTTTTGGGGAGCAGTGGAGGCAATACCCAACGCGAAGGGGGTACAGGTACAAGGTAAGGAGAAACAACTAGGGGCATTGACAATTTAACAAGAATTGCAACAACCAGGTAACAAGTAAACCTTAACAATGATCAACAGTGACCAGCCTGGCTAAACAAATACTGTGTGTATGTTTATTTACGACAGTTTGAAATGGTTTGTTCCTATTTCCCCCCATGTTCTTGGTTCAACCTAAGTTGTATCCTCCTACTTAGCTTTCCATTCCATCTCAATTCTGCCCCTTATTCCAGAATGTTCCCCTCCAAGATGTCAATCCTTTCTTATGCCAAGCCCCTGCTTGTACCTCCCCTTTGGAAATCCCCTAATCCTGATCCCCACCATGGCCCATTGGACCATGTTCTCCTCCCATGTAGTCCCTCGCTGGTGAATGTAAAGTAAGACCCCACCTTGTGCTCCTCCCCTACCCCATTGGTTAAAGACTTGTACCCTCCCCTTGCACCTCCCCAGTTTAAAAGATTGTGTGCCATGCTGGGTTTTGGCTCCTCTCCTGGAATAAACTTCTTTGGGGAGCCACACAAAAGATCCCTCCTTATTCTTTACTCTGTTCCTTGAGGCTTGACACCCTGTGCCGCAGAGCGAAAGCCCTACAGCTGCATCTCAGCCTGTGGTGCTTTCTGAGAGCAGCCCACTCTTGGCCCAGTGCCAGCAGCTGGCTGGGGAAAAAATCCAGCATCACATCAGTGGTAAAATGATCATAATCCCCATTCCCTGTATCTCTCCACTGCTGCAGGGGATGAGTTAGAGTTGGGAAGGAGGGAGGGGTTTTTAAGGTGTTTCAAAGTATTTATTTCTCGTTATTCTGCTCTGATTTTGTTAGTACTAAATTAAATTAATTTAGCTAATTTTAGTCTGTTTTGCCCATGATGGTATTTGATGAGTGATCTCCCTCTGTTATTATTTCCACTCATGGACCCTTTATTACATTTTCTTTCCCCTGTCCAGCTGCAAGGGGCAAGATAGAGCAGCTTTGGTGGGTGTCTGGAATGTAGCCAGGATCATTCCGCTGCAGTCTGCCAGCAGTTTTCCAATATTCCAATGTGGTCTCAGGAGGAATCTGCTTTCCACCTTCATGTTCTCAAGATAATCCATCTGGTGAAAATTTATCTTCAAGCCAGACACTGTGTATCATCATAGCAACCTGATGGTTTGCCTGAGCTCTGCTGGGAAACTGGTAATCTGAATTCTCTTCATTTTCCTAGACTTTCAGATCCTTCCTACATGATAGGATCTTCATTCTCTCTTTTGATTGTTGATTTTCCTTGTACCTGAAATTCTTATTTCAGATCATCTCACTTGAACATTTTCAATCCAGCTACTCATGCTATAATGTATTAATGGAAGGACACATTTAGCTCTGCAGAGTTGTGGATTTGAAAAGTCTTGCTAGACTTTGCATCATATCAGGTGCAGAAGTAGAAGACACAATTTGTACACCTGAATATGGCCACTAAGTAATCCACACTTCATTTGGCCATTTTATCACTCAATTTAAAGAAAATAAAGGTGCAAATTACTTCTGTTCTTCTCTTGTGATATAATAGCAGTAAAAAGAAATTGTCATTACTGAAAGATTTGTAACATTCAGTATTTTTTGTTGGTTTAACTACCAGTTTTTCTTTGCAAGGGAGTAGATTAGTTCATTAGTTTAATTTCTACACATAATTTTTCTTTTAACTTTTTACACAAATAAATTCTAGTAACTAATAGTTCTATTCTTTCCAGGGATAATTTAGGATTTTGCTTGAACGTTTGGAAGGCTACAGTCTGCTATCTTGTATGAGAACATTTATTGACTGCAAAGGTTTCAGGTCTGATATTTGTCCACTTTAATTGTCACTGTAATTGATTTTACCTTTGTCTTGGCATTGTGATTGCTTTGCAATTTGTTGATGATTAATGGCTGTCCCCTGGTTACCCTGCTTGTCTAGGACTAAGACATAATCCAGGCTTGCTTTGACTCTGACTTGTCCTAAACAATGTCAAAAATTATTTAGTTCAAATTTATCAAATGGGGAAAAAGGAGACTCAGCACATTCATGTCATCCTCAGCCTCTCAGCTCAGCAGATGGAGAACTACCATAGGCTTTGCAGAATGCTTGTTTGCTTTTAAACAGAGATGCATGGAGACTTAGCTTTCCCTGCTTCTAGGGTGGCTGACATCATTTACCTTTCATTTATCTTCAGCATGGTGGCAAAAAGCCCCCTTTTAGGCACAAGCCACAGGCAAAAAATTTGTGCCATTGTATATTTACCTAATATTTCTTTTCTTTCCTAAAGCTGAGATGTTAAAGTTGACCTGAGTCTAATTTTGAGTTTAAGCAGAAATTTATCTGAGATTATGATTTCATTTGGGTTTGGTTTTTTTGTTTGTTTGTTTTGATTTTTGTTTTATTTTGTTGGGGTTGGATTGTTTGTATGTTTTTGGTACTTTACGTTTGGTTGATTTGTTTTTTTTTAACTGCAAGTGAAAAGATAAGCTTGAGTTTACAAAGCAATGAGGCTGCAGCAGATGAATGTACTCTGTTATCAGACTCTGGGTTTCAGATTGATATCTCTGGGCCCTATATGTAAGGTTTATGGTGTTTTGAAGGAGGTGCTGTCTTTTTTTTTTCTTTCCAAGTCACTGAAATAGCCTATAATTTCCTTTGTACTAGGAAAAAATTCATGTTTCTTCCCAGGTGTCTCAGCTTTAAAATTCTCTTTTTTCCTCTTATTTACATCTATAAATAAGGAAAAAATTAGTATCAGTATTCCTTGATGTGTTTCCTATTTTCCATTATATATTCAAAGCTTAGAACCAGTTAATAATCTTCAGTGGTAACTTTTCAGCTGTAGCCATCAATGAAGTAGCTGACCCCCAAAATGGACCATAATTCTGGAATAATTACTGAAATACCTGCTCAAGCCAACCAAGACACTTGTCAGTTTGTTAAGATAGAAAGAGAAGAGATACCAGCCTTCTTTTGAAGGGGTTCTAAGATTTCCCCAAGTTGACATGCAGTTGGATTTATCACTTTGACGCTTGGTTTGTTGAGTTCCTTCTCATCTCTGTCTCTTCTCTGTGAACATGCTGCTAATGAAGTCATGTGTGGTGCAAGTGAACATGTTTTTACCATTTGTTTTGTTACCTTGGCATCAAAATACACAGTGAAGCCTTGAAAATAAAACCCCATGAGAGAGCCAAGGCTTGCAAACCTAAGAAATTACAGAAAGAAACCCCACAAATTCTTATGATGTTAAATCTATTGGTTTTATTTATACCAATACACACCCAAATGTAATGTCTAAAGCACCAACTAAATGCAAATCAGAACACAGATGGATTTTAATTACAAAATTATTTTGAAAAAATGAAACAATTCTACTGCACACATATTTGCAGTCAGTATAAACAAATATTGAGAGTTCTGCAATTGGAACTCTATGAATAAGCTAAGCCACCAAAGTTGCTGAAACTTTGCTGCTGATTCTCATATGTGCAGTTACTTCCAAGTGTGAAGTCTTCCCCTAACAGCCTGTACCCAAATTCCCAAATTGGAGATGCAGTTTGTAAACACCAACATGTGCTCAGGCTGATGTGAAGTTTTGTTCATACCCAGAAGTCTGTCTGCAGCAGAGAAAAGTTGCCATTGGGCTGTCTTTTGGGCTAAGGAACACCCCAGGACTCCCCAGCCAAGGCTGTAAGGAGTGTAGCCGTGTCTGAGCAAAGCTGCAAAGCTGTGGGGTGTAAAATCTGAAGGCAATGTCTGTTGACTTCAATTTCCTCCTTCCATGAGACGGTGGTTTGCCCAGGGACACCCACAAGTAAGACCTGCATGATGCAGGCTCCCACCTTTCTCCCATGTGTGACCCAGAGCCCTCTCCCCATGTCTATTTGCGGGGGACTTGGAAATTGTGTCCCACACCTCTGGTTTTTTTCAGCCTCAGAGACTGTCCACTCTTTGGACACTTTCACAGCTCTGTACCTTCTTCCAGCACAGAAAATCACTTGGGTGTTCTATTTCCATTTCAGCATCCTGCTTCTGTAATTTGTGGGGCAGGGAGCAGAGGAATTGCGTTGTTAATCAAATACAGCCAGGCAAATGTTGAAAAGCATAGCTAGCTAATTGGATCTATTTCTGTGTTGATAATTTCAAAACACACAGGAGCAACTCCAAAATAATTGAGAAAAGCTAGTGTGATACATCTGAAAATGATGAAACGTGGTGTTCAGTGATTTTAGGAAATGGTTATAAAGGCGAAAATCAAATTTCCCCTTATGAATAAGAAAATCAATGCACTTTATAAAACCTGGAATTTTCTTTTAAACCTGCCTTTTAATGCTGTTGAAATTTTTAATGCCAAATGTCATATCTGTAAATGTGGTAAATTTCAGGACTGTATTAAAAACTTAGGGGACATTTACTTTGGAAATGATGTATGACATGATCTTCAGCTCTTCATAATTTAATAAGAATGCAAGGTTAACTCATTAAACTTCAAAATGACAGATAAATGCTAATTATAATACCTTTTGAATAGACAATAGAAGGTTTTAAAAATAAATGTGTTAGGGGCAGGATTTTGCTAGTACTAGCAGAAATGCAGAAAATGTCTGCTAAAAAAAGAATATTTTTCTCTCGGTCCCACCCAGAAATAGTTCTCAAAGTTTCTTTCTTTCAAAAGAAGTAGATGAGTCCAAGATTCAGTTCTTAAAGATACTACATTGAGGAAAAAAAATCTTCAGGATTTCTCATTTCCCAGTTAAAATCTTACTGAAAACTTTGGGTTTATATTGTTAGTAAAATTAATAGAGTTGGATTCCAAATATGAGGTTTCTGATTTTTCAAAGTAATTTATTTTTCAGAACAAAATTTCCTTAAGAACAATTAGATTATGCTGCAGTTCATGTTTCTACAAACTTACAAAGTGATCATTCAGCTATTCACTGTGCTGAGTTCCGTGGTTTTTATCATTTAACATGACCTTATGTTCAGAAATCTATTTGTTAAATTTGGACAAGTGTGCTTTTGGATTAAACTAAGCAAAAACATAAACTCAAAAAGAGACACTCGACAAAGCCCCACCAAAAACCATATGAAACAACCCCATTAAAACCTCTCACATTTATGGTTGCATATCAAAAAAGGAGAAAACTAATGAAAGATATGGCATAATATTCTGCAATCCTACTCTTTTGTAAAATATTCTAGTTTAGTATTGGTTTTGCATGGTAGGTTTTGGTTTTGGGGGGGATGCAGAGGTGGCTTCTGTGAGAAGCTGCCAGGAGCTTCCCCCATGTCTGTCAGAGCCAATTCCAGGCAGCTCCAAGAGGGTCCCTCTGTTGCGACTGGGATAGCTGTTGATGTGGTGATGGTAAAGAGAAGCAGGAAGGGCCTTTTTATGGGATCACAGAGATGTTTATTCCAGCCATGCGCGCAGGCAGTCCAGGGTCAAAGGCAAGACTCATGGGAAGGGTCCAGGTTCATGTATATGGGTGATGGGGGCTGGGAGAGCATCAGGGACCAATTGTCAGGGGGCATGGGGGCAGTTGAAAAGCGGGGTTGGGGTATGGGAGCCAGTGGGGAAACTGGGAGGGAGTGTCTGAGGGACACAGGGACAGAGGGGATTAACAGGGCTGATTGAGGGAGCAGGACAGGGTATATTGGCATAACAGAACAGGGCATAACATTTTTTTCTGTGGGAGAAGCCTCTCTTTAACATAGGCAGAGCCTCTCCACAACCCACTGCTGTCGAAGGCTGAGCCCATCAGTGATGGTGGTGGGATAACATAGGAAGGGGGAAAAGCCACTGTGTGTGAGCAATTGCAACCAGAGGAGATGGGGTGAGAGCATGAGAGGAACGGCTCTGCAGACATCAAGGTCAGTGGAGAAGATGGGAAGGGCGTGCTCCAGGTGCTGGAGCTGAGATTCCTCTGCAGCTTATGGAGATCCACAGGGATTCAGAGATTGACCTGCAGCCTAGAGAACCCCACACCAGAGCAGGTGGATGCCCAAGGAAAACTGTGATCCCATGGGAACAAGCTCCTGAAAAGATCTGTGTATTCATGGAGAGAGAGGATCCCACTCTTGAACAGGCTTGCTGGCAGGAGTTGTGAGCCCATGGGGACCACAATGAAGGAGACTGATCCTGAAGGACTGCACACCATGGAAGGGACCATCCTGGAGCAGTTTGTGAAGAGCTACAGCCTATGAGAAGGAATCAGTGTTGGAGAAGTTTCTTCAGGACTGTCTCCTATGGGAGGGATCCCACACTGGAATAAGGGAAGAGTCTGAGGAGTTCCCCTCAGTGAAGGACGTGCCAATGTGTGATGAACTGACTGCAGTGTCCATTCCCTTTCCCACTGGGCCACTTGGGTAAGGTAGAGAACTTGAGAGTGAATTTCAGACCAAGAAGAAGGGATGGCTGGTGGAAAGGTGTTTTTAAGATTCATTTGGGTTTTTTTTTATTTTCTCATTACCTACTCTGATTTGATTGTTAATAAATTAAATCAATTTTTCCCTTAATCAGGCCTGTTTTTTCCATTGCAGTAACTGATGAGGGATCTCACCCTGCCCTTATCTTGACCCATGAGCGCTTTTTTACTCTCCCTTTGTCCTGCTGAGGAGGGTTGTGGCAGAACAGTTTCGGTGGACACCTGCCATCCAGTCAGTGTCAACCCACCACAGCATTTTTAGCATGAAATTTTTAGACTGCTTTGTCAAGTGAACAAAACATTGTTCTTCTGTCTTGGTTTACCACTCTGAGATCCTCTGATGATCAATTACACTTGTCTAAGCTCTTTATGAACAGAAAAAACGTTTGTCAAAGAGCAGAGAACAATTTTAGGGGGGGGTTGCTGTTGTTTTTTAGCGGTTTTATTTGTTGTTGGTTTTGAGTTCTTTGTTTGAAAGAGCGATTTGTATTTACCTTTTATTTTATCTTTCGTTTTTCTAACAGGTAATTTTTAAATTTTCTTTCCTGTGCCTTACTTCACACAGGAATTGGTCAGTCTGGACTGTTTGGATAGATATTTTCTACTCCGTGACATTTTTAGTTTTGCATAACCTCCAATGCATATAAGAGGAGTGAAAAGGAAATATATCAGAATGGAGTTTGGGAATTGGCAAGTGGTGGGTTTTCTACCACTTACTAGACTGACAGCCTCAGAGGAATTTGCTATCTTGCTTTTTCTGAAATTTGTTATTTTGCTATAGTCCTGAACCTAGACAAAAATGTATATACAGGAAATATCTGTACAGGAAAAGTAAAGAAAGATAATATGGTAATACCCAACAGTGCACACAGGTCTCTCTATACATTTTAATATATTCTATAGTAACATAAACTCACAAACCCATGACCCACTAGTGTCAGACCTGATTTAATTTTCTCTTGTAAACAAACTCAATTTGAAGAGATCACTATAGGTTTCTGTACATATTTTCAGTTCTTTTTCCTATTGTATTCCTCTCCTGTGTGACCATGCAAACCTCTTTTCATTTACCTTCACATTTGCTACTATCCTTTTCCTCTTGTCCTAATCTATGCCACGAAGTATACTGCCCACTACTTGCATCTTCTAATTTATTCCCATAACACAAAGTTTCTGCATGAAAAGACTCTCTTTGGAAACCCCCAAGTCTATTTGATAACTCACTGAGTATACATACACTGTAAAAGGATTTACTTCCATGTTCTGCCCCTAATTATCCCAAGCTCATACATACTGTGTTCATTCCTGTATTCCCCTTTGGTGTGAATCATAAAATCACCTTGCCATCAAACCCTGTAAAATCACATTTTTGCAAATTCCTATTAATCCCTGCTTTTGCCAATACCTCTGACTGTTTCTTTAAGCAACCAAAACACTCACATTTTGTCACATTCAGTGACAAATCTCTCCAAAAAGGATCTGACGCCTGGTTTGTACCTGATTGACTCTGTACAAGTTGTTAAAAAATGCAGATAATGGACTAGAGCAAATGTCTTTATGTGTGTAAATAAAGGCATTGCATCCAGCAGAAATTAATAAAGAATATTTAGTGTGAACAAATAACAACTCATGCAAAGTTAATTACTCCCCTCCCCCAATTTTTCACAAATTTCTTTTGTGTGACTTCATTCTCCAGACCATTTCTTCAGGTTACCAACATCATACTATACACATCCTGTTCTTGTCACTTGTTATTTACTTTTTTCTCCATATTTTGCCATAAACTTTTGTCTACATCATAATACCTAGTTACAATTAGATAAGTTCTTCCTCATACATAAAATTTTGCAAAGAAAGGGTGTGGTAATTTGTAAGTTTTACTAATGCATATCTTAAATATTTTCTCTGAAAAAGGTATTTAAACTAGGTTTTGTAATTAAATACATATAACATTATTGCTATCCCAAATAATTAGAAGTAAAAGGAAAAACCATAAAAACAATCTCTAAAGCTACCCAAAGATGTTATAAATACTTATTTTTAATTGAGCTGTAAAAGAAAACATCACTAAGCATCTTTGAAGAACATTTCTATGATAAATTTAAGAATACTGTGTGTGTAGAGTCCCACTGGAAACCTACAAAAATAGTTAATCCTTATTTGTTCATACAGTAAAAAGAAAATCTTGTTTGCACGTAGGTTATTGCAAGAGTTTTATGCTTATGGACTGAAGAATGAAAGAAGGAAGATGTAAGATATGTGAGCAAAATGAGATGACCATGGCAGAAAAAATAACAAAGTGTTACTTCTGAAATTCGCAAGAAATGGACAGAAAGGAATGAAATATTGGGTGAGTGATGAGCTAGATGTGAAGGGAATGAACAACCCATCAGCCATCTCAAATACCAGCAGGGAAACCTAGAATTAGAATTGCAGGTAGATGACATCTGTAAAATATACTAAATTGTGCAGACAAATGAAAAAACCCCAACCATTTTTATCTGGTCTTCTCAGTTTATGAGTTATTAGGTTTAAAACTATGTTATGGTTTGTAACCTAAATTTCTACATATAGAAACTATCAATCTTAGAGAACCTCTCCCATAGGGATTAGTGAGATGGGACAGCACTCAGGGGAATATTGTATGCTCTTGTTCCAGTCGCACTTCATCCAGATCTGCTGACAGCTGGTGCTGGAGATGTGGTGCTAGGACAGATGAGCCCTTAAAAAACCCAGTATGCTCATACTCATGCATTGAAGGGGTGCAACTGTATGAGAGTGTGCATTTTGTTATACTGCTCTGAAGGTAGCTTGCACTGGAATGAATGCTTGCTACTTGAGTGAGAGAGGTACATAAGCGTATAGGTGTGTTTTTACACCAGTATAACTGCATCAAGTGGAGAGAAAAGTGGTGAGGGCATGGCTTTATAATGTATTTAAACTACCAGCAATAGATTCTTTTTTCTGTTTGAAATCCAGGTTTCTGAAAACAGTAATTTGACCGGGAAATGTAACAGGCGATGTGTCACAAACAACAGCTTTCACAGGTCAGTAAGCCCACCCGCCTCAGTTCCTGCCCTTGCATGTCAATTAAATCACCTGTGCTCTTTTGGGAGGTAGTATTTATCACCTCTGATGGGCATCTACAATCACTAGGGAAGCGGGAGCAAACACTTGCAGCAAGAATGATAATAAGAGCTTTTGGAGGCTAACAAAAGCCAGTAACATGCAATTTACTCCAATCATACTGCTCTTGGCTTTTGATGTCTTTAAGTCACAGCAGATCCTGCCTTTAATCTCTACACATGTAGCTTTAGCAGCACTTCTCAGGTGAATATGAATTGAAAGGGTAGAAGTGCAATAAGGCAGGGGAAAGAGTGATTTACAGGCTCTCAGAATCCTGGGTGTACTAAACGGTTGTTTTACATGAAGGAACAGTGCACAGAAGCAGCTAGACCACTAAAGGGAGACCCAGATAAGAGTAACAACATGGGTGATGTGTGAACTGGCATGGGTAGGGTGCTGGGACAACCACAAAACTGTGAATGAAATGCAAGGAGTAAACTCTTTTTTGTTCCCTTGCCAGCTGTGGGATGTCTGAAGCAGGATGTGGACAGAGGCACACAAGCAGGGAAGCAGACACCACGGTCTATGCTAGAGATCACCCAACCTGCTGGTTCCTCCTGTGTGTCAGGGTTTCACACAGGTGTAATGTACCACATACTTTGATGCTTCCCACAGCAGGGCAGGAACCTCAAGCACATTTGTTAGCGTACCTCTATCTAAACACAGATGTTGTACTGTCAAATATGTAAAACTAAACAACAGTTAGTATGAAGTATGTGTTTTTCTACACCCCAGCTGCAAGTCACTTGAGTGTGTTTACCATCTTCCTTGTCAATCTTCTGTTATTTTCCTACATGTGGGAACCTGTTTTCCCTGCATGGTGAAGTGGCATTGTCACAGCACTACAAAACAAGCAGGGGGTGAACTCATTTATCATTGTGTCAGCTTAGGACCCAAAACTACTCCAGAAGTGAGGAGGCAGGCCCAAATACCTTGGATATTCAGCCATTCCCAAGCTTCACCATGAAAGCTGTCATCCAGAGGCAGTCGGATGGTTTAGGGTTTAAACCCATATTTGCTTGGTAGATGTTTTCCTAATAGCACCATTGCAATCTGTTGCAATAGTTGCTGAAAAAGATGGTCAAATGGAATTACTGTCCTGTAAAAATAGCAATGTCATATACCAGTTTATTAAGATGCTTTACTAGTATACAGATATAAATCTAAGATTTTTTTCCCCCCTTACACAGCAATATGGGCCTTTCTGTTGAAAATGATATTTTGGGCAAAGTCAGGAACCAAAACAACAAAATTTCAATTTCAGAATAATATAGTATTCCATATTGAACAGAATAAAAATGAATTCGTTGTTTGCACATCATTTTCTTTGGCATAATGTGCCAGGTTCAAAAATTGCTTTCATAACTTCGTTTCAAAATCAGTGTTAAAAAAAACCTAAAAAAAAAAAACAAAAAAACCCAAAAAACCCCGAAAACAAAAAAAGAAAATAAGTGATACAGATTTTCAATTACACAATTTTGTCCTCTCTGCTGCTGGAGGCTGGTACATATTGTGCTGGTACAGGGGGTCAGCAGCATTCTTAGTGGGAACACCATGTACTGTGGCTCAGTGTGTGTTCTTGGGCGCTTAAATATCATCTACCCAAGTGGCCTAACCTTTACCAATACAAGTGTTCTTTCTCAGAAATATGAAAACTGGGTTTAGTACGAGAAATAGCTGATTTTCACTGCATAGGCCTCCAACAGAGCTGTGATGATAAAATTTAGTCATCGAAGGCCTAATTTCTAGTTTGGCTGGTTTGATTCTGCAATCTCTCTTCATAAATATTATACATATTTCTAAGATCATTGTATACAACTTTTTTTGTTTTTGTTAGAAATATTTTACATATTTCAGTGTTTGCTTCTTTGTGACGTGGTGACAAAATTTTTCCACATTCTCCAGCTGATGTTTATTGAAGAAACAGTTATGTTCAGCAGCTATTACAAAGTTAATGTTATATTACAAAGTACTTAATTAAAAAAAAAAGTTTTTGTTTAATTGCATTTTATAATTTATTGAGATGACATTGATGAAGTATATACATTAGGAAATTCTTGTAGGGTACCTTCTAATCTTATTTATGAGTAGCTTGTCCTTCATAAACAACCTTAAATGGTGGATGTTAGTTTGCAATGATGTTTTCATTGCAGTATTATACTGTCAACAATATAAGCTTGAATGCCAAATTTGTTATCTACATTTTATATTAGGTGCAGGACTTAATGTATATATCTTATTGCACCTGAAGTGTCAGTCACTAGTCTCATGTTTATAAATTTTCCTTTATGGATCATCCAAATGCTCCTAATTTGGGAAAAAAAGCAGTGTTCACTTCTGCAGCTTTTCTCTGCCCTGCTGAAAGAATCAGCAATATTAATGTTTCCTGTTAGGAAAGGACAAGTAAAAAATAGCACCCAAAGTATGCAAATTATATTCATCATAACATGACATCCATAGTGCTGTCTTAAAGAGCTGTAAGGAATTCTGTTTCTTCAAAGAGTATCTATTCGATTGCTTAATAACCAAATGACAAAACATACCTAATAGTAGAGCTATTAGTGAGAATGGCGAGTGGTCAAAAGTCCTTAGCATGAGGTTTTAAACTTTCAGATTAGGTTAAAAAAATCTCTTAAAACTGTCTTAAAATACTTAAACCAAATTCTCCAGAGTGCTGAGCATTCTGACAGGTGTACCTTGTAGAATTCAGCTGAGTCTTGTTGCTTTTCAGACCCTTGTCTTTTATTTATTTACAGGGGAATATCATCCATATTTAAAAAAATTATTTACCCCATTATATTGTCCTGCAGAGCATTCCCTCTGTCATAATCATGACCTGAAAACAGAAGGGTGTAAGACCTTGCTGTGTGATCTGTCTCTGCTCCTTTTCTAAATAATGAATATTCACAAAAGTAGTCTCATTCCTATTGACTAAGACAGGTGGCTGAACAGATGAAAATAGACTCATGGTAATATTCTAGTTTAATTTTTAGAGCTGCTGCTAGCTGGACTTCCATTTTCCTTTTAGGGACAAATAATTTCTGGAGTAAATGTACACATGTAAGTGTTATACAGAGGTACCTCAGTACTGATGAGTGAGAGCAACAGCTCCTCTGGCATTACTGGATTGTGTAGTTGTGTCTGTTTTATCACTTCACCCTGTACAGGTTTGCAGTGCTGCTGAGAAGTTGTGAGCCTCCTGCTCCTCACCATAAGCCTTCCAGCTCTGTCTCCCAAGACACAGGTAGCAGGGAGGAGTAATTGCAGGGTTTTTTTCCCTGCATTACCACAGAAACTCATGAAGATACAATTAAAATTTCTTCTCTGTCCTGACTGCTGTGACAGTGCAGAGATGTCCTACACAAACCTCCAAGTTTTGAGGGTGTTGGCAGGATCTGGTGCTCATGTTGACCTCCATCTTCTGGCACTTGGAGCATTGATCCTTTTTTGTGGCAAAAGAGGATACTTTCCAGACCAAGCTGCTGTCTGGCCTACTTAGTGATCTAGATGACATTTATATTCAGAGGGAGCACATAAGAAACATGGTTGTTCTGAAAATAACTCCAGGGAATCTTCTGCAACTGATTTGCATTCACATGATGGCAGGTGGAAGTTAAGGGGAGAACCATGAAGGTTTACACTTATTTAATATCCCCAGAAAGCATGACCATAACACAATCATGCCAGGGAATATTGAAATGGTGTTGACATTCAAGAAGCACTGCAGTAATCACCCTCCATCCTAATTGTTCATAAAACCGTCCAGTAGTCAAGCCACTATGCATCACTTCACAATGGTGCCAATTCACATGCACTGAAATTTTATTGTAGAAATTAGTGAAAAGTCTAATTTTGCTATATTTTTAGCCTCAGAACTTGAATACCAACTAGAATCAGTGATTCAAGGAACTCAAGCATGAATGCCTAATGTGTTCAGAGTTCATTCACTCCTGAGTGAGGTAACTGAAGTTGTCTTTTCTAACACTGCATTAAACTCATGAGGGAGAAGGAGAAAAAACAGTGAAAATAGTCCCCTTGAAGTGTCTTCTCTTTTTATTAGTTTATATGAACCTGTTAAACTGGAATAGTAGTTTTGCATTTTAAGCTGTTCTTAATGGATATATTGTTTCTGCTAAGACCCTTTGAGACATAAATCAAACACTATAGAAATGTTGGTTTACCTTCAGCAAATAGAGATCTAATAGGTCTTTTTATGTTCTCAATAATGTATTCCAAATTAATTTAAAAGCATATTAGGAGAACGATGCTTATTTTCTTTTTCATACTGCTGAAGTGTTCCTGTTTCTTGTTTTGTCCTTGTACAGCTCAGAATGAGTACTTCCAAACAGTACCAGATCTGAAACTATACTTTTCCTCTAAAACTCTATTTATAACTTGTCTGAATCTGTTAAAAGTTCTAATCTTCATTGTTTTTTTGTTCTCCTACAAACTGACAATGAGTTTCATATCTGTTATTGCCTGAATTAGTTAGGTAGCCTTGTAGATTGACACAGCTGCTGTGCTTTGCCAGTCACTGAATATCACCTCTGTTCAAATGCTTAAAGGATTGTACTTCTGATGCTTTGTTCGCACTTGTCCTTCTAGCTATTTACAGCTCAGTAGTTCTGCTGTCTGCACCATCAACTCTCCTCTTCTGATCTACATCAACGTTCCTTCTGCCTCCTTTTTCTGCTGGCACCGTAGTGCTCTGCTCCCTTCTGCCTTCAAAGCTGTCCTGTCCTTCCAGCATGCCTGGACTGTTTGGATCTGTATGGTCAGCAGGGATTAGCATTTTGTCAAAATGTTCCTTCTGTCCTGCTGGCTTTGCCTGGCACTTGTTGTCAGTTAGTCTTTTTTTACTGACTGTACTGTTGGTTTGTCTATGCTTCCAAATAGCTTAATCTTATGTATGCCATTTATGTAGGGTTTTTTTTTCCTTATTTTTAATTGAGCTTTTTATTTTCCAAAAACATTCTACCTTTTTTTTTTTTAATGATTTCTTTCATGCGTTGTACTGTCCCATTTTCCCCCAAGGAAATGCTTCTTTCATTATTTGCCCTATGTCTTCTAAGAACTGTTTACAATTTGACTCTTTCTTCCTCAGATATTGCTACTTATCTTTAGAGATGTTCCTGTAAAGAGCTTGGTCCTGCAAGGCACTGTTGGAACAGTTCTCATACTGCTTGTCCCAATGAAATGAACTTCTTGTTACACCCATTTTTTTGGTTGGGATTTAGTTTGAAATTCATATTCTTCCATGTGTAGCACACAATCTTGACTATATTAAGCAATTCTATAGACAATGCCATCTAACACCTGTGCCACATCTGTCACATCCGTGACTCTGCCTTGCCTGGGTTTGGCTGGGTTGTCGGATGAGCTTTTCATAATGACCAGTAATCTCACCATGGTTTTCTCATTTATTATTTCCATGACTGGCTGTAATGTCACATGTTCATATTCATTCATCTTCACACTTAGGCAACTTCCAGGTTTTGGAGGCAATCCTGGATCTCAAGGCACCTTGGTGATGATTTCAACATCTAAGTAGGTAAGAGAGTGATCTGATTGAAATTCCAATGAGTAACATTTTGTGGGGGAGAGGAAGACACTCGAGAGAGCTAAAATGGATGCAGTTTGTAAACAGAGATTATTTCTGTCTTTTAGAAAACAGGAAGTTATATGCTATGAGAGGGGATGAAAACTTGGTTTTGAGAAGAAACACCGCACAAGCTATATTCATAATTAGCAGGCAATGGAACAAAAAAATGACCTGTTAAACATAGCCTTCTGTTTCTTCTCACCAGAGAAAACTGAGGCACAGGTTTAACTTGCTTCATGTCAATATTTTAAAAAAAGAGAAGAATTCTGTAATTGACAGAGATAAGGTCTTGTGGGCATTCATATGTGCAGTCTGCATGCAATAAGATATGGGAGCATATTCCAGAAAATGGAATAACAGGGAACCAAGACTGAATTTTAAAAAGCCTCCTTTAATCAGGCTTGGAACCAAGGTCTTTCTCATTGTCAAGCCATTCTTCACATCCACAAGAGACATGCTGTGAACAGCTAAGAGATACCTCTTAGAAATATCCCTCTCACTTTAGTTGTCTTCACTTCTTGTCAGTCCTCACTGTCTCCCTGTCCTGTTTCATAAAGGACCTCTTTAAGTTCCCTGACATCTTACTCTCCTTAAAGCTTACTGTAATCTATAAAAGACAAATTTGTTTTAAGGAGAAAGAAATGTTGAAATCCAGCTGTGTTTGCAATGTTTCCCTTCCCCCCCTTAATTTGACAAATTACTTCAATGTTTATCTTCAGTTTACAGAGCTTCACTTCCCTATATGCTATTGCTTCCACCTACCTAAGATCATTCTGAAGTACATTCAGTACTTACTTGCCAGTGTTATTGAGTATATTCAACTAAATACCAAGAGAGAATTTCAGCATTGACTCTTCTATGTTGCTGAAATACTACCACTGTTGTAATTTAGAACATTCTATGTCTGGCTGTTACAGGAGTGCAAGGATTTCTCAGGAAGAATTCTGTTTTCACAGAACAAGGAAGATAATATATCATGGTCTTGCAGTCATGAATGCTCATCGTCAATATGAGCAAACTACAGTTATTATTTTTGTGGATAAAACTATATATAAGAACAGTTAGGAATATGCACAAAGTATATAACATTCACCAGTGATTATGTTCAAAAATAAAAATGTACACAAGGTTCTTTAAATTAGGAAACATTTCCATGCAGAGTACTTAATTCTCACCTAAAAGCAGAATGACAGCTTTAAAAAACAGCAAAGCTGTCTGGAAAATCAGCCCATAGTCTTTTAGCTTCAAGCTGCCGTGGCTTTTGTTTTCCTTTTAATCTTGGCAACTATTTGCTTCACAGCTGTTTCCAGGAACATACACAAAGCTTCAACTGCTTAATGTTAAACTGATAAGAGAGAGGTATATTTTGGAAGAAGTTGTTGTTAGGTTTATCTGCATCAATCTCCTTGAAGCAGTCCAAAAGGTCATGCACTTATGTAAGTAGAAGCAAGGACAGACAGACAGACTAGTTTCACTGTTTTTGTGTGCTATACTTCGAAAAAAAGACTGTCTATTTTAAAAATTTATTAGATTTTAGGGTACTGTGTTGATGGAGATTTATCTCCGAGTCATTCTGTGACGCTGCTTCTTAAATGCCTGTATTAACCTTTTAGGAAATATATTTCCTTCCTTGTCCCCCTCCATTCCTTTCTTCCTGCCTTTCCTCTTTCCTGCTTTTCCTGTTTTTCTATAAATCTACCTATAATAATTTAGATCATTATTTTGAGTGAAGTAATACTCTTTTAGGGAATAGATAGAAACTTCTCTTGAGGGCAATGATATTTCCATAGAATGCATTTATGCAAAGTCTTAATTTGCATCTAAAATGATATAATATTTTAAATATTCTGCTTTGAAATACTAAGTTTAGCATAGATTCTTCTAATAGTAAATCATCAGAGTTAAATGCACTATCAGCATTTGTCTCCAATGGAAGGACTCCAGTGGGTTGGAAAAGGGCAGATATCATAGTACCTATCTCTAGAGAAGTAGATTCCAGAGAATTATACGGCAGGGAGCCTAAATTCAATGCTAGAAAGTTATTGGAACAATTTATTAAGCAATCAATTTGAAGGTACCTGGAGAACAATAAGGTGGTAAGAGACCGCCAGTATGGATTTGCTAAGAGCAAATAACTACAAGCCAGAATAATATCCTTCTTTGACAGGATAACCAGTTTTGAGGACAAAAGAAAAAGCAGAAGATGCGATAATTCTTGACTTGAGTAAGGCTTCTGATGGTATCCCCTATGACACTTCCAGGGAAATATGATGGAATTGCGCATGATGAAATTACAGTAAAGTTGCCACACAAATTGTTGAAAAACTGTAGTGGGATAGTAGTTATCAATTGCTGCCTGTCAAACTGGAAAGGTTTATCACACACAATATGACAAAATCCTAATCTTAGTTCAGTGTGAGCCAATATTTTCATCAGTATTTTAGAGTGCTGGAATAAAGAGAAAGCATTTATTTTCAGCATCTTGGAGGGCCTTAAAAATGTCTTTAGAGTCATAAGTAGAAGTTAGCTGACCTGAGTAGTATAAATGACACCACCTCATCCTCCAGCTTTCCTCCATATCCTCTGCTATTCAGCACCTGTGGTGACAATGTATGTTGAAAACGTATCACTTATTAATATTTTCAGTCTTTCACACTCTCTTTCTCAATAGTCTTCACTAGTTCTGTACATTTAAGTCAATTCACACCTCTGTTTAAAAGAAAACCTGGAGCAAGCTCTTTTTCTCCTTTTCCAATACTTTTCTTTACCTTTGGATTTGAGAGGTGAATTGACATCAAGATGGAATCCAACTGCAAAATTTAAAAAAAAAAAAAATTAAGGTGGAAATTGAATTAATGGAGGAAGTCCTTCTCTGCAGGAACTGCAGTCCTGTATGTTATGTTAAAACCAGTCAACAAACATGGCAGGAACTTTTCCCAGGAAAATCATATTCTAAAGTATTAATAAGAGTATCATATGCAGGGAAATAATTATTTTGCAGTAGCAGTGAAAGACCCCTTACATGCTAGATAAATGATTTCTGATAACTGTAAACCAGCTTTCTATTTTATGTATCATGCCAGAAATAAATCTATCACTGCTATTGTTTCATGTACATTGACAGCCAGTCACACTGTAGTCTCAGATATAAAGTTGTGTGCCAATTTTATGCACAATATTTTGAGAGGGATGTATGCAGGCTGGAAAGAGTTGAGAGAACAGCTAAATTTAAAAAATATGACTATCAAGGAAAGATGGAAAGCCTTCAGTTTAGTGAGTACATACAAAAGAAGACTTTAGAGAGAAGATAGATGGGATCATGTGTAAAACATTTCTTATGAAAAGACAGTGTCTCCACATCTTCTGAGCACAGGAACAAGAAGTAATTTGATTTAATTAACAGTAATGAGAATTCACATCAGAATCTTTTCTTGAGTAAAAACCATTACTCTTTTGAAAAGCATAGGAAATTTGGGAAATCCACAGAGCTGTATATATATTTGAGTATGCATAGTGGGAACCTGCACCAGCCAAACTGACTTTAGTGAGTGAAAAAAATTCCTGTTTGAGTTACAGCTTGCTAAGGTAGTCTATGCACAAACTAGGACTAGGAACTCTAAGTGAGGAATGCTTAGGGGAGATCTGCTAGGTGAAATGAAAGAATTCTCAATTTCCCTCTGCCCTCACTGCGAGGGAGCTTTTAGTCTGGTCTTGTTCCCAGGCTACAAACTTTCAGTAGATACCTGCTTATCAATATATTTTCTGTAGTCCCTTCTGGCTCTCCTGGAAAGTATCCTATTTGCTTCTCTTCCTAAGGTCCAGCTGTCGTCTTTTTAACCAGATATTGTCTGGGGCCCCCCATGTCAAGCTCATGCTGCAGCCTCCCTAATGGCTATGCCTTTTAATCCCCATGTGCTCCAATGCTACACTCAGACTGGTCTCCTATCTCATCACACTCAATTTTTCCAGGGAAAAAACTTCCTCCCAGACACTCTCAGCTGGCCTGTTTTAATGTGATATAACACACAGTGATATAACACAGTGAACTCTGAAGTACCAAATTGTCTTCAGATGATAACAACTGAATAGGTAAATAGCTGTGGGAAGGCTTTAGGTATAGTTGATTATGACAGAAGTGAGGTGATGAAGTTTAGTGGTCTCTCCCAGAGTTCCATTGCTGAGTGCTTCTGGCTGAAAGAGTTTAGAAAGCTGGAGCCTTCTGTCTAAAGCAGACCATGTTTGTGTGCAGCTGCAGTTCTCTTTTTGGGCTCGCAGGCATGGCGCCAAGTCACCAAAACTCTCAGACTGCAAAGTGGACTCTGCTCAGATAATGTTCAGGGCTATGCATATTGATCTGATGTGATTGTTCACTTGTATTTGTAATCCCAGCCTGCAATGTCTGTGTCAGCTTGGTATGAAATCTCTGAGACTGTCTCTCATTTGCTCCTTGTTGATATCAACACGTGTTTTTAACAAATAGGCAAGGTATTAGGTTTCTGATGTGTTTTCTCTCACTCCCCTATTAAAAGATATCATTAGGAAGCCGTTTGGTGATCTGTGGCTTGCTAGTGATGCCATCCTAGCTTCCAGGATTATATTGTATAAGCAATTAATGGTCTTGACATCATTTGAAAAATGAGGCCTCCTATGAAAGGTGGTTAACTTAATGACAGCATTTAGTGTATAGCTTGGATGAAAAATTCAGACTCTGAGTTTAGACGGTTTGGCCAATGCTACTGAACACATATAATGCTTTTGTCTTTGTTTACACTAGGGTCTCAAGCTACTTGAATGAATAAGGCAAAATTAAACTAGTGTAATTTCCTAGAGCAAATGAGGACTTTGTACTTCTGCTTTTATTACATGTTCTACCTTTTCATGTACATGCTAGGTAAGTCTATATTAAGCTATTAAAGCAGTAAGAGAGAGTAAAAGAGACAGATATTATAAGCACTTTGAGAGCACTACAGGTATGGAGCTTTTAAAGGATAGACATGGTTTAAAGGTTTAGAATATGAGCACATTATTAAGTGCCGGTTTCTGTGTAAAAACTCTTCATGTGCACATGCTCAGCCTTCACTTACTAGGAGGCTACCCAAGACATGGTAGCTTGCTTTATTTTTTTTGAAATTTGGCATGTGTGTGGGAGCAGATACCAATGACTGCTCATTGTGAAATTCTTTGCATAGCAACTTGTGCAGGGAATTCACACACATCTGCTGTGTGTATGTGGAAGCTTGATAGCCTGGTCCAAATCAGTTGTGAAACAAAACAAACAAGAATTGTTGTAAAACTACTCAGCAAAACTGTCCTTAAAATATGGACCCTTATAATGAAATAAAAATGTCCTTTCTGAAACCCCTTCAGAAATAGTACTGTTCTCAGAAAGATCACCTAAAGCCAGAACATCTCCTCTCTTGCTCTCATTTTGTAAGTGCAAAGGCCACTTATATGACTCTTTGTGCCTCCTAAGATTGTGTTAGACATGATAGTGTATGAATACCAAAGACTATATAAGTGATGATGTTATCTGGATGAAGACTGAGTTCCAAAGCCCTTGAGCAACCACATCCAGGTTACTTCCTAAATTCTCTTGCAAACTTTTTGTCGCCACCCATTGAACACATTTTATTTCTTATCTGTTGAATTATTTGCTTCCAATGGTCTTTGCTCACTGCATCTTTTCTAGAACAGAGAAGGATCTCCACATCATGGACTTCAGTGTATATCTGTAGCTCCTGGACCTAACGGGAATATCTGATTGTGTGTCTGCGCATGCATTACTCACTTTGGAAATCAAGAAGTAACTCAATTGTTAGTCTTCAAATACCCTCCCAAAAGTCATCAACAGAATGGATTGGTCAATCTCCTGCTGTGATCTGCAGAGAATCCATGGCCTCAAAGTCTCACGGAACAATGATCCTCAGGGTCTTTTTCTCTTGTGCAGTAATTGCTAAACAAAACCTGATAAAATTATATCTGAGTGTTTGACTATGTTTTTATGAAGTATTAATGATGTTGAGCAATTATGAATAAACTATGATGTACACACTTTTAACTGATCAAATCCCTTTAAAGAAAAAAATTAAATTATTTCCCATAACTGTTGAATATTTTTCACAAAAGAAAAATTGATTAACAAATCTTGAACATTTTCTAGGTGAAATTTTCATTTTTCATTTGTATTAGACAATTATATTTTTAACTTGACAATAGGAAATTGGTTTGAAATCAGTGTATTCATACTTTAGTCTACACATAGGGGTAGAGTAGGCAGAATATTCATGTGTTGATATATCTATCATTCATCAAAATCTTACAGAAGTATAATGTTAGCATTGCTTGTTGCATAACAATATGCTTGTTAGCATATTGTTGCAAAACAACAGTCTTTTTAGGAGGTATCTACTGTAAGTGATTTGGGTAAAGTGTATGAATTTATATCTTTCTCTCTGTAGCAACCTCCTTACAAGTATGAAAGACTGAATTCTCTTTCATGGTCCCTACCTCATTGTGGTGGTCTGCTTATCTGTGTGACTGACTCTCTACCTACTTGTCTTAACATTTATGTTGGGTAAAACATTTTTGTTGAAAATATTTATTTTTCAGGTGCTTTCCTAAGTTATCCTTTCTGTGTTAACAGCACTATGGGTATTTATGGTGGTGGTGGGCATTTCCTTATATCTGCAATAGCAGTCCTTTCCTGGAACGTGAACCTCTGTACAACAGTGCCTTTGCCTAAGAAAAAATAGACATAGGTGGGAGATTTCTGAAGTCCTGCAATCTCATCCTATGTCTTCATATCATCAAAAATGTATTCTATGCCTCTTTGACTACCAAATTCAGCAAACCTGATCTCATACTGGATATGGAGTGCTGTCTTGCAGGTGTCAAGTGAAAGTCCCAGTGTCTGAGGTGGTTCCCAGAACAGAAACCTTAAAACAGACAGAATAAATACACCAAAAGGCATACAACTCTGCAACTGACAGTTGTCATCTCAGAAAATTTCTACTGTTTTAAAAAAACCACCTAAATAATGGATTGCTTCCTCTCAGCTTTCTGAAAATCTTTAAAAGAATTTGTATGTGTGTATATGAAAAATGTGTGTATACATTTTACATTTTATAAAAGCATTGGTACTTAAAATAGACACTTGAAAGTCACCATTCCTTTTATAGTGCACAATTTCCATAGTGGCAGCTTGGAGTGACTATTATATATCTTCAGTTGTGTCCTTGAAGAATAAAATTGTTGAAGGTCTGGATGTCTGATAGCTTTATAATCATCCTAGCTGCTGAAATCTGTGCTTTTACATGACCTTGGTTGTTACATTCTATGATAAGGTAAGCTTTATGTAGAAAATTATAATTGTGAGCAAATTATAAGGTTGCATTCCGTCTCTTCTTGGAAAAGTATAATTGTGATTAAAGGTTTTTCCTGATTTTACAGAAACTGATATTGATTGCCTAGAATATGAAGGCACTTTCTTTATCCTTACAGTTTCAGTGCATTTTTAAAGAGGAATCACACAAGATTTCCTTGTAGTATCCGTGTGTGGTATTAACTATGTGTTGTAGACAGTATCTCTTTCTACACCAGTTTCTACTATAAGAAATCTTTTCTTTAGAATATTTTCAAGTCATGACTAAATAAATGAAGTAAAAAAATATTTTGGACACTTTAAATTTTCTTCAGATAAGCAGTTAAGTATACCAAAGGACTTCAGTTCTGAGATATTCAGAGTTCTGTCCAAAGACAGTGGATAGAGAACACTGAGATTAGTTACTATTCACCCATAAACAAAGATTACTTCTAGTTGTAGGCCATTCTGAAAGCATTGTATTTATAAAAAGTAACTTAGAAATCCAATGCATTGTGTAGCTATTCTTTGGACCTTGCCTCTTATCTGCATCACCCAGTACAATATTATCCATTTCTCACTACATATTTATCAACCTTCTGAGTGATTTAATGTTTTTATGCCTTTGGGTAAACTCCCAGTTCTCTGTGTAACTTTTTGCCCTATAAGTTTAACTGAGATCAATATTCTGAACATTATTATAATCCTCCCACTTGAGATAAAATTATTTGCAGGAAATATTCCAAATATCAAGCTATAACTCAAGATAGGTTAGAAGAGGGGGAGGATGAGCTGCAGAAAGGATTAAATCCATGTCAAATATATGCAAGAATAGGCTGAAAAACAAAATCACCAAAAATCACAGCACACTATACACATAAGTAAAACACTACACACAATCTGAAGAAATACAACAGGGAGTTTAGTTGAGCTCAGAGTTAACATTTTTTCAATTAGACACCAGATTTTAGCAAAACACTATTCTGACCTTTACCTTTTAATTTGATCATTTATACAGCACAGATTTCCAAAACCACTGCATCTTACTGGTGGTGATTTTTGATTTTTTGCAGTTTAGATATACTGAAAGCCAAAAACAACTTTGAAAAAAGATAGGAAGAACAGCTTTGACGCATCCTGGGAAAGAGAGACATGAGCTGAGGATTGTTTGGTTTTTATTGAGGCTTCTCCAATTTGATAGCTTTAATTGGAATATCAAGTAAGGTCACCAGATGATGGATGTACCACTTCTTAGTTAAATTTCCATATTTATCCCATGTAACTACTTCATAGCTGCCTGTTTGGACTGATCTCTCAGAAATACCTCAGACCTTTGTGTGTGTTTGAATACACTGTCTGACCTAGAAGATTCCCTCCGCTCCAAGGAGACTTCTCTAATATGCCCCCTGTCTGCATCATTTCTCCTTGTACTGCTGCCAAGCCTAGTGTGCCATGAATTATTCAACCTTCCACACCTTAGTCCTAAGAAAGAGAGAAATTCAGAATATTTCTGAAAGTTGTGCTCCTTCTACCACTATCATTTCTCAGGTTTCAAGCCTCTTCTGGCTGCTCACACCACAATTTTCTGCTGCCAATCCGAGGATGTTTGTAGAACGCTCTCTCACTTTAGTTCTGCAGAGTCCCTCAGCAGGTGAGGATGTCTTCTAAAAGCAGGAAGGAACAGGTTTCAGCCACTGATGAGGTGAATGAAGTAGCAGTGATGGCAGCTCTTAGCTCTACCCTGAGTAGTGGGTACCACCAGGCACTGTCCGTGCAATGCTACCATGCTGCTACGTACTGGTCTTACACAATCCATTTTAATCCTTTTTTTGGTAACATGCAGATGATACAAAGAACACAAAACTGGTGCTTTTACAACCCTCATTTATTATGACCACTGGACAGCATTGTTTTAGTTCTCTTTCATTTGGAATAAGACTTCTTTCATTTTCCACAAAAATTTCAGTGGTGATGTGTTTCACAGGAACCTGTTTGCTGACCAGGGGTTTCAAGTTCTTCTGTCATTGAAACAATTTTGAGAACCATTGCTAGGGAATGAAGACACCTGGACACAGAATAAGGTTTGCTGCAACAAAGCAGAAATTGATAGGTTCTATCACTGAAAAAATAAATACATCATAGAAATAAGTCAAGCAGTGACCACTGCTTGAAAATTGTTTGGAACCTCACAATTTTTTCTGTTATGTTTTCTCACAATTAAAATGCAAGTATATGTTGATTTGTTTGAATGTGTGTGAATATGTGTCCACTCTTACAAACACCTTCTTAAAACAGGTTCTTTAAGTAGGTTTCTATCGTGTGGAAAAGTGGCTGTCCTCTGTGTAAGACTGCAACTTCCTCAAAAGTCTTCCCATTCAATTATTTAACCTTGGTGAAGAGAAAAGGTTGATATAGTTAAGGTTAATGAGCCAATTATTTAAAAATACCAGCCATCAAAATGCTTTATTCTAGTTAATTCTGTCCATTCATTATGGTCATCCCAGCGTTCTGTTTTATTGCTGTTCTTATCAATAAGGGTCCTAATTGCTCAAGAATTAAGATATCCCAGACCACCTAAAATATCTGGGTTATGAAGTAGTTCAAACTATGTGTCCTTTTGCCATGCAACTACCTAGTCAGCTAACTAATCGTGATCTCCTCAAGCAGAGAAGAAATAAAGATGTTATAATAGGAAGGTGCTCAGTTTCTCAGGTCTTGGGAGCAGTTTTTTGTCTCCTGTGCCCCTGGCTGCTATTGCTCTATAGTTTGTTATAGGTCTTCCCTCATTCTCCCTCTTCACTGCTCCTTCCTAACTCTTACATCTACATACAAATCTCTCCTGCCTCTTTGCCTAGGAAAAAGCAGCCTTATGTGCCAGGGTGAGAAAGATAAAGAGTGGTATCCCAACCTTTTCTATTCCCTGGTGTTCACTCAGTTGCTAATTTCCATGGCTTTTAGGAATCTCACATACTTTAAGATTCCTATGGCTCTGTTATCTTAACCTGAAAGTGGCTGCAAGTTGAAAGTTACTAACAGTCACAGAAACCAACAAAACATGTATCTGTACTCATGTACATATGTTCACACATACTAGGTCACATACAAATGTGATTCCATAAGCCTCAAAAGAAAAGAAAAGCCACTGGTGAAGTTACTGGGAAGCAAACATAACCTAGGAGACTATATTGTCTCTTTCCAAGTCTCAGATGAGAAAATCCAATTAGTCTCTCTGCCCTTACAGGGTTCCAGCATTTCTGCATGAAGCAAAAGCCTAAAATGAGACATAAGTAAGGTATAATAGACAGACATAATTGAGTAGAAAGAAATGACTAGAATGAGCAGGAGTTATCATAGGGATGCTGTCTAGATGCTGGCTTTTGTCACTGAACAAACACTTCAGAGGAGGCAAGAAGATGCAATATGATGGTGGAGCTTGCATCAGTGCTGATGTATAAAGTGGATGTATCCTTGAATAGTCAGAAAATCCATCTTTCAGAAGTGTTACTCAGACATTTTGTGAGTCAGAGTACTGGTGTAAGAGATAGGTGTCAATTTTTCAAACTCATGTTTACTCTAGTCTTAAAAAATGAATCACAAAACATGAAGTACAAAAGTCTTCAGGCACTTGCTGACAGACAAATGAAAACTGGTTTTAATGTATTAAAATCTATTAAATATCAGTACTTATATTAGTACTTTTCTACAACTACAAACTTTATAGTTTGTTCAGTAAAGGTTACTAGGTTTTGCTGTCCAAATTTTTTTTTTAAATGGAAGTGACCCCATGCATACGTTTTGAAATTTTTCTAAATTGTGAACTCAAGCCACAAATAGAATAGCCAAAATAAAAATTCCTATTTATTCCATGTTTGTTTACTTCACAGAAATGAAAATACCAGACTATACAAATTCAAAGGGACTTTTGTACAAATGGCTTTATTGATTGCCAAAAAAGCAAATAAACTGGAGAGTAGAATTCCCTTCACCAAATGACAAATGCATTATAAATCTCAAAGGCATTTTTCATCTTGAAAGACTGCAATGTAGCTCCTAGAAAATATCAGAGAATATTGATCAAAGTGTTTTATCCAGTAGCATGTTATTTAGCAACAAGTAAATTCTAATCTGCAATATTTTAAAGCAAAATAACCAAAATCTTTATTGTGGTTGCTCTTATATTCTTAGGTTTTCCTTTTTTTCTTGTGATTATAATTTTTTTTTTTTCATAAGGATTACTGCATTACTGTTGTGCAGTTTGGCTACTTCAGATTTCAACCATTCATTATGTTGTTAACTTTTCAGCTATAAAGTCCTATAGTATTATTGCTCTGTAAATTGGCAAATTATTTACTATATTTATAATAAGAGTATTACTGAAGAAACAATTGGATTTTAATTAAAAAATTACAGTCCCCCCAGAAAATCACCCCAAGCAAACAAAAACAAACTGAGGAATTTTTGGGTTTGTTTTGTGGGTTTTTCTTTATATTTACTCCAGTTCCTTTTCAAGGACATCTCCCATGTTCTTTATGTCTCTTTCAAAGAGGAGCTCCATTATACATCCATGTCACCATTTGTGATGATTCAGTATCTGGATAGTCTAGTAATTTTCAAGCTTTCTTGATCTATAATATCTTCTGTCTAGAGGCAAAGAATAGCTAAGAATGGCCTTGACGGAAAATACAAATAGGGAAGGAATTTAAAAACAAAATCTGAATTTCTAAATATAAATATCATATTTAAAAATGCAGGAAAAATTTGTACTGCTCTCAAAAAATCTCAGCTTACAACAGCAGATTCATATGTCCCCAGTCATTGCACTGCCTATGGACAGCAGGGATCTTACTCTGGCCCTCTGCTGGAGCCATTTACAATTTTCAACTGAACTGATTTAAAATGAAATATTATACAGGATTTCTTAAACCTGATTTTGAGAAAACATCAAAAGCAGACACAAGATGTAAATAATCTCACAATAATGACCTTTTCTTTGTTGTGGTTACTGTTTTAGTGCTTCTCACAGAAGAAGTCAGGCCAGACAGTTATGCTTTTCTTGGCCTCTAATACTCCTCGAGAACCATGCACACAGACATGAGAATGCATTTACTGGCTTCATGTTTTGACTCTCTCTGTCTCATTGCATGAATCTCAGGTGCTTGTGGAACCATGCTTACCATGCATTGAAATGAAAATTCTTTGGCTCACATATTTATTTCTGCAGATGACAAATAGAACCAGTTCACAAGTCCCAGTCTGATGTATTTTTTAAGGAGCATGAAGTGCAGGTTTTTGATCCAATACACTGTACAAGAGCATTGTCAGGGAAGCAGTTTTTCCAAAGAAAGTCCTAATCTTTCGGCTGACAGCTGAAAGAAATGTGTCAATATAATGATTCACCCTTTTATGCACACCTTCAATTTCTCTTGTAGTAAGCAAAAAAAAGGTTCAGTGTTTTACTTGAACACTGAGATTCCAAATACAGCAATATATTTTGCTTGCAACTAATAAGATTTTACTTATAGTTGATTTGGGAATAATTAGGAAATGCAATTGAATTTAAAACTGCTGACTGACAGGGAAAATAGAAATGTGCCCTAAAATGCTATAAGAAAATAGCCAGACTTGTTGTTCATGCTAATTGCAGTCTATTAACTGAATTATCTTCTTGAATATGCCATGATTTCAGTGAGATACAATAGGGGAAAAGGTACTACACCAGACAAATGCACACATTTAGAATCATATTCTACCAACCTCCCCTAATTACTAGCTAGAAGGTGTGCATGTTTATTGCTTTAATATGAAAGCTGTACATCAGAATCACTGATTCACACGTAAATACCAGAAATGGTTCATTTTGAAGTATTTAACAAGTCTTTGTCATTTGCCAATTTTAGTCAAAAGGAGATGTGAAATTACTGAAATTCTATAAAGACACATTCCTCTTCTTTCAATAGTACTTATCCCATGATTAACAACCCATAAAGCCAAGTTTACTTTTGCTTGTAAGGAGGGATTTTTCTAGCATTTTCACCATGTTGGATGTGTTAGAAATGTTTTTGAATACAATGAAAATCTGTTAAGACTTTTAAAAATTGAAAGAAGAATGGATCATCTGATGTAGAGTATATATTTCTATATATACACAAATACACACAGATACACACAAATACAAATACAGCATTCTAAGGGTTTTAATGGCAGCATTCTGCTATATTTTACTCCTGTGTGGTGTATCTGCCATAACTTACATAGATATTGCTTCAGCTCTTTTGGCAAAAGGTCATGAAGGTGCTAAATAGAAGCTTATCTGATAAAAAGATATCCACAAGAAAATAATGAAAAGCTGAAAGAAATACTGAAAATAAGTATCTCTAGTGAAGGTGTGAGATCAGTTTCTTCCTCTGAAAAGTCCAAGTGAGGAGGATGAAGTACATTCTGTTCTCCTATATCCTGCTGTTATTTTTATGTGAGAGACGTCAGCAAGGAGAAACAAGTCTCAAATGCCAAGTGTTCAACAGGATGATCACAGATGTTGCCCTGGATTTGCTGAGGAAGGTTATTACTTGTGAAATAACTTGAAAGTACTATTTCTGTGTACTTTTCTTATGGACAATTCTTATTCCTGGAAGAATTAACTTTTCTCATCCCTTAATTTTAAATAGATGTCTTGTTCTCCAGATTGGGTTCTCTAGGAAGAAGAAAAGCATTGGCCTTAACTTCCTTCTCTTTCATGCCTGAATGATGGATTGCTCTCAGTGATTGCCAGATTGTTCTCACTTTTTCCCAGAACAACATCTCAGACTAAGGTCTGAGAAAAATACCTATATGGCAGGACCACCTAGTAAAGCAGAGGACTTCTTGTTTTGTTTTGTTTTGTTTTGTCTGCTTCAAAGCCTCTAACACCATAAGAGCCATACATAATTCTCCTGCTACTGGGTGCTCAGAGAGAACAAACTGCCTTTAGACTTGGTTAATGTGAATGGAATGTGTGCCCATGTCCACCTAACAAGCAGATGTTGTTTCCTCATCCTACATGGCTGACCAAAGTGCTACTGCCTACATGGCTTGTCAGTCCCAGTTTTGCAGCTCACTTTTTTGGTACAAAATGTTATGATTTCTACTACTTTAACCAACAGTTTGTCCTCCTATCTACCTTAAACAAAGTCAAATATAGATATGAATCTACTTAAGTAATTTTCAGTATGGATGAATTTCTCTAAACAAGAAGCAGTCCTTGCTCTTCCAGCTCAGGCTCATGTCATCTAAAATTCCTGTCACATTCACAGAATTCACAGAATCACAGAATCACTAGGTTGGAAGAGACCTTCAAGACCATCAAGTCCAACCCATGCCCAACACCTCAACTAAACCATGGCATCAAGTGCCACATCCAGTCTTTTTTGAAACACATCCAGGGATGATGACTCCAACACCTCCCCGGGCAGACCACACCAGTACTTTATCACTCTTTCTGTGAAAAACTATTTCCTAATATCCAATATAATTTTTACCTGATGCAGCTTGAGACTGTGCCCTCTGGTTCTGCCAGTTGCTGCCTGGTGAAAGAGACCAACCCCACCTGACTGCAACCACCTTTCAGGAAGTTGTACAGAGTGATAAGGTCACCCATGACACAGTGAAGGTGAGAGACAGACATGTTATATGTAGCCCTTATGTGCAGAGATGATGTCTTAAACACCTCCCCCCCAGTATTTGATGCATCTCTCCCTAGAGAAAGAATAATGGTGTTGCAAGGTGTCCGAATTAGGAGCTATTTCTTGGCTGTAGGTTAATGAAGAATTTTGGAATTTGAGCTAGGTTTTCAGTTTTCTGAAGTAGCAGAGAAGGTAAAAGTCATAGCAATTTCCTGCCAGCAACTTCCCAGTCACATCACATACAGACATGTTATAACATGGCAAGGTAGTGTTCTCTGCCTATTAATGGCTGCTAAGAACATATCTGTGAAATGACCTTATAGCTCTATTCACACAACTGTAAAACCTTTACAACAGATATTATGTCCAAAAAATTCAGGCTCTATCCCTTAAAAAGTAGGTCATGGGCTGCCTAACTATCTAGTGCTATTTTAGATGAGACAGGATTAGGATATGCCTGCGCTCCAGGTGCTACTTTTAAAAATGAAAAAAAATTCTTGTAGACCCTATGTCATATCTCCAACCCCATGGCAGTGTTTTGGATGCTCTATGGCCTCCTGCATCCAGTCTTCTATGTACACATTACCTCAGGCCACTACTAATGAATGGCACATGGAAACTCACTGGAGAAAGAAAGAAAAGTCCTTTAGCAGTACAGATTATGCTCTTTCAGATATTCAAAAGTATATGCTGTGAGTTGTGTTCCTTTTCCCATACCCCATCATGGAGTCAAATAGAATTGTTTTAGTTGGAAGGGACCTTATAGATCATGTAGTTCCAATGCCCCAGTGTAGTTCCATCCAGCCTGGTCTTGAACACTTCCAGATGTGGAACACAGGAAGTGTTCCACAGCTTCTCTGGCCAACCTGTTTCAGTGCCTCACCATCCTCACAGTAAAGAATTTCTTCCTAATGTCTAATCTAACCTTGTTCTCTTCAGTTTAAAGCCATTCTGCCTTGTCCTATCACTACATACTCTTGTAAAGAGTCCCTTTCCATCTTTCTTGTAGGCCTCCTCTAGGCACTGGAAGGCAACAATAAGGTCACCCCTATGCCTTCACTTTTCCAGGTCAAACAAATCCAATTCTTTTAGCCCTTTTTCATAGCAAGCCATTCAATTCCTCTAATTATCTTGGTGACGCTCCTCTGGATTCTCTCCAAAAAATAAATATCCCTCCTGTGCTGGGAACCCCAGAGATGGATGCAGCACTGCAGGTGGGGTCTCATGAGAGTGGAGTAAGGAGATAGAATCACCTTCCTTGATCATTGTCTTTCTCATTTCCAAAAATCCTGGACTTTTATGACATTAGTACAAAAATTTTCGCCTCATTTTTTCCCCAGTGTTTCCTAAAAGATTTCAGTTTTCATAGACTTGCTCATGTGTCATGTTTACAAAAGTCTCTTTGCCTAAAGAGAGGAATGTCCAGTCTACCCTGAGTTCTCCCTTCAGTCTGACCTTCTCTTTTAGTATTGAACTAGCTTTATTTATATTTACATCATATTAGCTGTTTTTTCTGTGTCCTAGTCTGTTACCTTTACTCTCTTTTGTCATATGTCCTCCTATTTTTTCTCACTGTTACACCTATCCCTTTCATTCTCTTTGTTTTAGCATACCACATCATCCAACCTTTATTTCTCCTTTTTGCAGCCTAGTTTTTTTCCTTAGCACATTGTCCTATTTTTCTTGTTTCTCCTTTTCTCCCCGCTGAGCATTTTTGCAGTGTCCTTTGTCTGTCTTTTTCTGTCACATTATCCTGCTTCTGCTCTCTATTTTCTCTAGAATGTCATTTTGGTATAAAATATATTTCAGGTTATTTATTCTCTACAATTTGGGGTGAACAGACCTTCCTGTATATAGAGACACATTTACACATAGAATCCTTCAATTAGTTCCAAATTGTCACTATAATTTCAAGAGTACATTATATTTATAGTGGTTGAATTCTCCAATGTTTAACATACTATAAATCTTTCATTCTTGTTTATTTATACTCTGTCATAAAGAGGAAGTATTTGAATTTTCTGTTCCTTATGTGCATTCTTTCAATGCCACAGGGCCAGACTGCAGCCAGGTGAGGATGTGCAGTTGTGTAAATTGGGGCAACTGAGCTCTTAATCATAAAGTGCCTGAACAGGACGAATGCTTGGCTAGGTCAGCCAGCAGCACCACCACATGGGAGGTGCAACTGGGGTCATCACTCTTCTCCATGAGTTAGCAAGCTGTAGCTGGCACCAGAAAAGAATATGCAGTGCAGGCTTTTCTATCCCAACCCTGCTTCAGTTGCCATTGCTTCCACAGGCAGGCTAGAAAGGTCTTAAGCATCCCTCAATGCCTTTGGTTGGTGCTGTGCTCTGCAGGGAGGAAGCCCCTGGGGTCTGGGAGTGGCATTTCTCAGGCATGACAGTAGTTCAGAAAGGCACAAAAATTGCATGTCTGGTGTAAAAATAAAAGCAGTTGTCTTGCTACTTGGTTGAATGGCTTTAAAATACAGAGAAAACTAATATTCTGATGCTGTAAGAAAAGTTAAATTTTGTTGCCCTTCTTCATTGCTGAAGAAGATGTGTAAGATGAAACTGGTTGGTGCAAAGCCAAAGTTTCCTTGTGAATAGATGAAAATATGTAGAAGTGAGGTGATAGAATGGACACAGGGTTGGTTTAGTGTATACACAAAAGGGCATAATTTAAAATTTGCCATACCTTAAAAAGCTCATTGGAAAGAGACCTTAGGAAGTCACCTAACCCACCACCTTCAGGTAACTTTTTGGTTTTGTATTTTTTTTCTTTCTCCCACATTTCTTGTTTTCTAAGATCTGCTCAACTTTTTCCTAAAGACCTCAAACAATGAAAATGACACAGGTTCATGGTCATCTATTAGTGTTTCACTTCTGGTCATAAAATGTTTTACTAACGTCTTACCTCTATGCTTGTTCTTTGTAACTTCAGGTATTTTTTTCTTATCTCAACTATGCATGTCAAGTAGAGATTGATTTCTTCCTTATTGCTGCAGAATTTACGGAAATGGAGACTATTTTGGAATTCTTTTCTCAAACATTTGTCCTTTATGCTAAAACCCATCAGGTTTCAGTTTCGTTTTGTTTTGTGTTTTTTTTGTTGTTGTTTGGATCTTTGTTGTTGTTGTTCATCTTGTGGGTTTTTTTTTAAACGGATTGTTCTTTATGCACCTGGTGCTCTGAAGTTTTTCTAAGTGTTTTGTTTCCTAAAACTGAACTCATGCTCTTGCTGAACAGATCAGGAATGATACAGCAAAGAAAGTGTTCCCAAAGAACCAATAACTTGTTCAGCAGGTTGTGGTTAGCTATTTCCATTATCACATTCTAGATTATTTTCTGGGTTATTTATCTATTCTGTTAAGACCATTTTGAACTGAACCCTAGCCTCCAAAATATACACATTCCCACCAGCCTCCTGTTAGTTTTAAAAAAAAAACCAGTCTACTCTGTCATTTTTGGTTGCAAATGGAATTGTTGAATAAGGCTGGATGCAAAGCTTTTCAAAGTTAGGATTACTTTAAGTATCTAAATTATCACAGCAGTTTGTAAACTCTCAGTTTCTAGGATCAGTTTCTAATGTTCTAGGATTGTTAGTGTATTTTTTTATCAGAAGTGTGATGAGGGCTTTTTTCACTGGACTTAGTTGTGAATTTCCCCGGGTTATAAGATTCAGCAACTACTGGGGATGTTTTCCTGGCTGCATTTCTCTTGTGTGCTGTTGGAAAGAGTGCTGTATTTGCAGTGATCACCTTCACCTGCTGATCTGAGGTGGATTGAAACAGACTTTGGGTAAAGTTGAGAACATCAGGCTCCTGTTTCCCAAGAGAATTGTCAACTACTGGCTCTTTTTCTATGACATGGAAAACTTGATTTCCTTTTGCCACTAGCCTTAACTTAAATGCAACACTGATGTCAGGAATTGCCACAGTGATAGCTAAACCATGAGACAAATGAAAGTACATTTCCTGGCTTAAAAGGGTTCATGGATAACTTCATTATCTAAAGTCCTAAACATCTTGCAGGCATCTTCTTTTGCTGTGCAGTGTGTCCATAAAGTGTGACAAGAGCAACTAAAAGTTATTTCAAGATCACATGCAAGGTAAAGTTTGAGTCAAAATCTACCAAATTCAAAAGAAATAGACCTCAAAGCAAATACACTATCTGAAGCATTTTGAGAAGGCTATTGCATTATCTCACTTTCTTAAGGATGTAGACTTCAGTGATATTCGCTTCTCTTTGTTTATTTATCTATCTATAACTTTACATTGTCCATTAAGGTTACAAGTATTTTTATGTTTAAAAATGGAAATATATTAAAAGTAAGCATGTAATTTCTATCACCTTTCTATCACTAATTCCTATGTATAAGGAATACTTACAAAAGCTAGAAGTTAGGTGTCATGGTTTATATCCTGCCAGCAATTAAGTACGACACAACCACTTGCTCACTCTTCCCTCCCCTCTGTGGGATAGAGAGAAAAAATGAAAAATGATAAAACCAACAGGTGGAGATAAGAACAGTTTAATAATTGAAGCAAAGTAAATAATAATGATAAAAGTAAAAAGCGAAAGAGGGACAAAGCCCAAGAAAGCCAAGCAATTCACAGTTGCTCACTGCCACTGACTGATGCCATTTCCAAGCAGTGACCAGCAGTTCCCAGCCATCTCCTCTGGTTTATGTGTTGAGTATGACATTGCTTGGTACAGAATATCCCTTTGGCCAGTCCAGAGTAGTCCTCCCACCTATGCTCCTTCACAGCTTCTTCACCTCACACCTCTTCATTGGCAAGAACATGGGAAACTGAAAAGCTCTTGAATTAGAGTAAGCTCTGCTCAGCAACAACTAAAACATCAGTGTGTTTTCACCCCTGTTCTCCTAAATCCAAAATTCTTAATCCAAAACACAGTACTCTACCAGCTACTAGGAAGAAAGTCAACTGTACCCCAGCTGAAAACAGGACAATGGAGCAGCACATCTTATGACCTTATTGTCAGCAGAATTAAATTTTGGTAATATTGATACCTGGTATTGAATGCCTTTGATTTTTTAAGCAGCTGAAATCTAGAAAATAGAATTGCAGTGAGATGGAGAAATGAGATTAAGTAGCAATTATTTTGATTTGAGTATCACTAAAATGTGATAGTTCTATGCTCTTGTGTAAATAGTTATCTCTTCTTTGAAGCTTTAACATTTAAAAAATAGCAGTTATTTCATTTAATGAAAAGTGTTACACTTGAGATAAAATTTAGAGAAGATATTAGAGTCTACTACATATAAATATTTGCATTCAGGATGCTTTTTTTCTACTGGATCTACTACTTTACAGTCCTTTGTACCAAGCTGTGACTGCATTTACAGTGTAAAGTGCCATGGGAGAATTTTTAATGGAGAGAAGGAAGTTAAAACAGGAAATAATTCAATCCAGCTTTATTTCATCTTGTGTCTGTTGCTTTAGGGAAGTGGAAAGGAAGGCCTTATGGAGACTTGTACATAGTTAGTCTGAATCAGATAAAGGGGTACAGTTCAAAGGCTCACGTAAAAAGAGAAAGCATACCACATAAGACTCTTAATAGATTTCATCTCTTTTGTGTGTTCCTAGTCTTCTCACAGCTTTCTTTCTGTGTGTTTGTTTCTTTAATGTACTTCTATGTATGATTAGACTGATAAAAACTTCTACCTTCTCACTTCTATCTTAGACCAATATCTTTTTGGCTACAAAAAGTAGATATTACAGACAAATTTAGTTTGTAATAAGGCTACGAGCTGAGAAAAATGTGACCATTTACAGCATCCAGAGACCAAAAGAATTAGTCTTTGAGAATATGTGACAGTCAAAGGTTTGTTTACCTCATTTACTGTACAGTTAACTGTTGTATCCACATTTATAGTGACAAACCATGTAATCCCCACAAGATGTTTGCTCTAGGGTTAGGGACCTCCATAAGACAGCTTTTAAGTTAATGGGAAAAGCTCTGATATAATTTATTACAGCATAGGACACATGTCACCATGTCATGGGTTTATGATTATGACATTGTCACCTTAACTATTCCAAAGACATAATTCCATAAGAAACACTTTCATAATATTAATAATGGGTAATTCATTACATCATAAAAAAGAACCCACACAGTCCACAAAGTGTTAACAGAAATGAGCAAGTTGAACACTATTTAACTAAAATAGAAGCTTTATTAAGTAACTACGAATTTATTGTATCAGTTGTTGATTTGAAGTCATCCAGAAATAATGGTAACGTTTCAGTGGTCTAAATAATTTTGTTTCAGTCAAAATAGTGAGCAATGAGTTCAATGTAAGCCCTGTAAATCAAGACTTTGATGAGGTTGAATTGCTTGTACATGTACAACAGCACCAAGAACTGGGAGATCATCATCTTAAATCTGTCTGGAGGAAGAATGATTTGCAAGATGTTTTTGTTTGCTTGTTTTGGCAATTCCCAATTTAATCATCAGACTGCATACATTCTGAGGCTTTACTGTCATAGCATGAAGATCTTTCTGTGCAGATGTATTAAATCTTTGATGTTTTCTGCCTTTACTACATGACTCTGCCCTTTTATCATAGTAAGGAGAATGACAATATTCATTAAGAATATATAAGACATTAAATGGTGGTGATAGCCTATTATGATAAACATCACATAAAGATCAGGAAATGACAGTTAATCCAGGCCTAAGGAAATCTTAAGGCTGTGGAGTGAGCGAATCTTTCTTGTCTTCCCTCCCTCAAACCATTCGTCTCTTCTCTTATCAGTGAAGGCAACAACAATAAGAATAGTACAAAAATAATCAATTCCTCTGGCATATTTAAAAGTGTGATTTCAAGGACCTTTTCAGAAAACTGTATTGTCGTGTTCAGGCTCTGAATACTACATTCATGTTCGTGGTCTCAAATTTATATTTTATTAAGGACTGGGGACTTTACATATCCAAATGCAAGCTTCATTTCAGTACATATCCAAAAATCTGGATACAGAAATAGGGACACCTCACTGTAATTGATTAATGATCTTTGCTTCTCTAGATAAAGATACCCAGCTTGTTTAAAAGTTGTTGTTGTAGGAAGACTATAGATTTGTTGTCTGCAACTCTTCATGTTTTCTTTGGAAAGTGCATTGGAAAGAGTTTTTGCTTGTTCACGGCTTCTTGCTTTGGTAAGTGATTGCTCTAAAATCAATCATCTGTATTGCCCTATACTATTCTCATAATGTGACCATCATGATGGCATCTCCTTAAGCTCTAAATGAAATTTTAATGCTGTTATCTAGTTTTCTTGTTAGACACAAGGCTTCAATGGGTATTTTTCAGGAAGGGAAACTATGTCCAGGCTTCTATCAGCAGGAGGAAGATATACAGAACCTGACTGGCCTTGTGCCTCTTCTTGGAGTTATAAGGCTAGTGCTTTCAGCTCTCTATTACCTTATAGAAAACAACAAGCTCTCAGATGAAGTTGAATATTGTGAGTGCTAAGAAATGCAAATAATAATTGTTTGGGATTTTTTTTCAAAACAGGAATCCTTCCATGATAATGTGACTCTGTGTTAAATGGGCATAGATTGATGAAGCTGTAACCTATTCATTATTATGAATAGAGAACATTAAGAACAACGCACGCTGCCTAACATATCACAGAACAAAAACCGCGCTGTGTGGATAGCCTCTCCTTCCCAAATACACACTCTTTCTCAGTCACAGTGTTACAGCTCCTGTGTTAGGTGCTACATGAATGCCTGAAAAAGTCAGACTTGATTTTTCTAGAGTTTCCAGCACAAAACTGATGGTTCAGCTGATGCACAGAGTAAATTGTTCTAATATGCTCTTTGACAGTACTTCTGGCATTGAAGTCTACAGAGTTTAAAGATGCGACTGAGGGATACTCTTCAATGCTCAGGACACTGTATAATTTAAATTTATTTTGGTTGATGAAATTTTCTTCTCAGTACATGCAAACCCTCAATTGGAATTAAAAATTATACAACCTCCCTTGCCCTTGAATATGAGAAAGACAACTCATGTCATTTGCTGCAGTCAATTGTTTTCTGTTCCAGAGCAATTTATATACAGGCTAATGAAGAGAAAAGTAATATAAGATTTTTATATATCTTAAAAAAAAATAATATAAAGTAATTTTGGAATATGCTTCAACAAAGGGATGTATATTCAATAGGTTTTGCTTGCATTTGGTACAAAGGTTGATGCAATAGCACAATTCACCTGCAAACCATGTGATTGCTGCCAAAAAACACAGAACTTTTTCTTTTAACAAGAAAACCATTCCTAAATCAGTTTCTTTTCCCCAAATCTCTGAAATTGCAAGCAGTTCCCTTACTGACAATTGAGAGGTATTTTCTCTTTAATGGGAAAAGAGGTTATGTTTTTCAAATAATATTTAATTTCCTTATCTAATTTCTTTGGCATAAACAAGATACAAAAGCTTTTGCTGCCTAAAAACTCCTAACAATTTTTCTTTTACATTTAATTATAGTAGCTTTGAAAGGAAATAATGCATCTGCAGATGGTGCTGAATTGCATGAAATTAATTACTACATCTGCAAGTTCTCAGTAATTAATTCCATTGAGGCCTGTAAAATCCATTGTGAGCTGAATTACATGCTTTTTAGCCTTTCCTTTTCTACCTGATAGTTGCTGTATCATCTTTTAAGCCGATTTTAAAAGTGATAAGGAAATTATATTAAGTTCATCCAAGAAAATGCATTCTATTTTCTTTGTCATACTCACAATGTAAAGAAATCAAACTGTTATGGATTGTGTGTTAGTATAGTGACCAAACATTTCTTAATGTCTTCCTGGGAAGTAACTATCTGCTACTGATGTACATTCTGATGTGGTGAACATTCAAAATTCTTGGGATCAGTGATCAGTACGCAGTCCCTGCATAGGTTTTAATACAGTAAACACAAATAACATAGACCCCAGCACTTATGACCATTTGTACTAAACTTTTCATGTTTTGTTTTTTTTTTTTTTTAAGATGTTGGAATGGGAGAGGATGTTTTCAGGACATATATCCTCCAGATCTGATGCTGCAGGTAAGGCAGACACAACAGTCCTTAGACTGTCAATCCTGGCAGTGCCCAGATATAAACCAAGTGATCAAACCTTCAACAGACCTTACACAGATAGAGACATTAGGGAGATATATAGAAATACCAAGGTGGTTTGGAACAAATGCAGGGGATTGAAAAGCATTTTTAAGGGTGAAAATTTTAGTATGACAAGACTAACCTTGCTGTTAGACCTCAACCTGGTTTAGGAAGGAAGACACAGGCTGCATGCAGAAATTCTGAGAGTGATGGTCTTTGTACTGGAAGGGGGCTCCAAAATAGCAAAGAAATGGTAGAGAACTCCACCAGCTAATTATGATCTGTCTTCCAGTCTGATGAATTCTGACTAGTCTGGGCTCAGTAAGGACACAGCTCACAATGAATCCCATGCTATATAAAACCCCTGAAGCCTAAGCCACCCTACTATTTCCAACCAGCCATTTTGTCTGGATTCAGTCCTGTGAAAATCTTCAGTGTCATGTCAGACTTGGTGCTCTTGTGGGATATGTACAGGATTCTGCTGGTCTAATCTGACTTCACTGTCTGTGACAGCTGAGCTAATTTCCCAGGGATATGCTGGATGCAACTGCAAGAGGCTGTGCTTGAGCAAATATACATAGATGTATATTGGATTTGCACTAGTTTGAGACAAAGAACTAGTTTGACCATTCAGACTTATGGGATTTTGAATCTCACTATAATAGAAGATGCTGGAACTGTGATCTTTTTTTTTTTTTTCCAAGGACAGTGTAGAAGACATCTGTTATATACTGAGCAACAACATTATCAGGACGTTTGTTTTCAGATTGTTTGTTGCATTATTTAATCAGGGACGTTCCTGTAAATCAGAACATTTCTGATTGACATATGACTAGAGAATATGGTCTCATTGAAAACACATTAATCCAAAAAATTAACTACTTCAGTTTGAATTGAATTTTAGCTCTTTCTCAAGGTTTGATATTTTTTTGCATTTTATGAAAATTGAATAGAAAGGTGGGGCTAAGTTTTCAGGTGGAAATTCTGGTATGCATAGTAGGTGAGAAGTAATCTTGTCTGCTGTCTGCTACATTACACTTAAGAGCCTGACAAAGAAAATGAATAAAACTGTCAATCTCCAAAGTTGCTAATGCGTGTTGATACCTTATGTCTGACACTCCCTCAGAAGACTGAAGGTGTAAAGAAGCTCCGAGAAGGGAACAGTATTTTCATTGCCACAGGCACTGAGGATATGTGACTTGCTGGCTTTTTTAATTTTTGCAGAGCCATGGTATGTGTGCTTCTATAACCTTTCAGTCCAGACAGCAACTGGGTAAATGCCAAGGAAAGCATGATCTGCTTTCTAATCAGCAAACTGGCTACTGCATGAACAAGGACAGTGAAAAACAGAGGGCTTTTTTCCTCTAAAACCCCAGTATGGTGGTTATAGTAACAGAGAGCATATTGATTCAAGTTCGGTATCTTTCTGTGTATCAGATACAAGGCTCACAAAAATAATTTCTTTTTGTTAGCTGAATTAAAGGGTAATGATGTGATTGACAAAGATTTAGAAGAACATCACAAAACTGTTTCAATAACCATCATGAAATACAGTCTGGATATTAGGATTTTGTAGAGACTTCTAGCAATGGATTTCATTTTTTTACCATGTACTTGATAAAGAAAGTAATCTTGTTAAATGGGAAGCATCTGGTTTAACAGCTATTTGCATTAGTGTCTTTATAGTTAAAAGCACCTATATGTCACTGTTAAGTTATGTGAGAAAGACAAAAAGAGGTGTGGGGGTTGGGATTGCCTAAATACAAGTATTTAGTCCTATTTGAGATGGTCTGGTATATCTAGAATAATTATACAAGGCTGTTATACATGGCAGTAGACCAAAAGGACAATTCCTCTCTGTTGGAGTTGTAGCTGGAGGCCAAGCATTCTCTCTCTCTCTCTCCCCCCCCCCCCCCCCCTTTTATTTTAATGGGTTTTTTTGTATTTCTTTTATGAGTGTTCTGTGAGTTACCCTTGAGACCTCAGGCCTTGCCATGTAGCAAACACCAAATACCTAATTTAAAAATCTCCCACTCCTGTTTGAAGTATAGCTCCTAGTTTTGTGTACTAATATTGATGTTAGAGTTGCTTCATCTCTATCTACGAGTACATAAATATTTGCAGCACACAGATTGCATATGCTAGTGATGATGATGCTGGCACATAAATCTTGGTGTTAGCTTCTTTTAGTTTCCTTACAGGATGTGTCCTAAAGACACATGTTTGAATAATGTTTTTATAAAGGTCATTTTGTACCTAGATATGCTTTCATTTTTTCCAAAAGATTTAATGGGTTAAATATAAATTGATTAGTGATTTACTTATTGTAATTAAATTGTCAAAATATTTGTGACAATACAGATAATTTTTCTAGCCTATTTAGCTTATAGCTTGCACACCTTTTTTCACACCTTAATCTTCTTGTTTGTCTCCACTATGACCTTGAGCAATTCATCTATACTGCCTGTACTTTGACTTCCCTACCCTAAAAATATTGATAGTCATATTTGTCTGGATGAATAATTTGTTTTAATTAATAATTATCTTCATTAATATTGGAAAATTGCTTAGAGATCCATGGATGAAAACTAGGATATAAATACAAAGTATTTTCTGCTGCTAAGAAATCTATTTTACCAGAATGACAAAGATGCAAAAAGAGAGATGAATGCAGATAAATATCTGTATAACAGCTATTCTGGCCTCCTGGGAGCAAGTTAACATTTTTTCCTGAGAGGACTGATCTGCTCATAGATTAGATAATCAAACACAGACGCATTATACCGGCAAGGTGTTTTAAAGGAGAACCTTGACTAAAAATAAAGATGCTCCTTGGCTATTCTGTAAACATCAGCATGACATGTGAAAGGCCTTGATAAAGCTGAGGATAAAAAAAAAAAAAAAAAAAAAAAAAGGCACTGAAAAAATGTGGGGATGGCTGTAATGAATCACATCACATTTCACTTTCAGTAACACTCCTCTAAAGCCAGAAGAGCTACATATTAAATAAAAAGGCTTCACTGAGGAGAACCTTCACCTTGATTAAAAATGCATTTTCTAGATGAAATGTCTTTGGGTTTACAGCCCATGAACTTGATCCCAGAACTGGGACCAGATTTGGAATTTCTTAAATGCTCTAAATTTTTTTCTTAGGTGTCATGGAATCATACAACTGCTTAAGTTGGAAAAGACCATTTAAGATCATTGGGTCCAAAGGAAGCTTAGCACTGCCAAGTCTACCACTAAAACATGTTCCTAATCTATACGTATTTTAAGTACCTCCAGGGTATTTAAACCACTTCCCTGAGTGAACTCTTCCAATGCTAGACAACTTTACAGAGAAGAAGTGTTTCCTAATATTCAAACTAAACCTCCCCTGGCACAGCTTGAGGCCTTTTCCTGTTGTTTTATTGTTTGTTATATGAGAGAAGAGACCGTGAAGATGGAAAGGCCACAGCTGGTTTTTTTCAAACAGATGATATTTTTCTCAAAGTGAAAGCTAGCCACTTAATGAATCTTCAAACAAAGCATTTTAAGAAGTTCCCATAAAAACACATTCACATTTCTTAATTTCCTCTTTTCCGCATTGCTGCTAACTGACTTTCCTTCTGCTCATCCATGTGGTCACCAGCAATCTGGCCACAGGAGATCCTGAGGATGTCAGGAGGGGCTTCAGGATCCTGGGGTGAGCCCATGGGCAATGGGAGCCCTGAAGGTGATTCCTTGATCTAAGGGAAGGGTTTGGGGCAAGGGGGGTTATGCCAAACCCATAGGTCAACACATTGTGCAAAGGTTGTGTCTTTGATGGGGTATTGTTTTTTACAAACACAAAAAGCCCCAAAGCCTGAGAATGAGAGCAGTGGGATCCACCTAACAAAATGTGGTGAGTGCGTTTGCCAACAGAAATGCAAAGGAGGACTGAGACATTCTGGGACAGTTTGCAGCTGGATACCTGCAATGAACAGGTACAAGCTCTTCAGGAAATATTATCAGGGAAGATAGAGGCAGGGGGCTTGAGGAGGTGCTCTCTGCATGAAATAGCAGCTCACTTATGGGGAGCTCTTGTATAGGACAGACAACAGGCTGAGAGAAAGAGCTCATGGGTCAAGACCAGAGGAGAGGTAAGTGATGGTGGCATTGTAGTAGGAGTCTGTGGTCAGAAACCTGATATTCTTGGTGGGTCAGCAGACAAATCCTTCTTTAAATAACTTGGGTAAGTTTCTGGATTGCCATCAATGAAAGAGCTGTCATTCAGGGGGTACCAGACGGGCTGCAGCAGTGGACCACTGAAAAACCTCATATGATTAAAGGGAGGATGGAAAGCACTCACCTGAGAAGGAAGAACCTTCTGTGATGCTACAGGCTTGAGGAGCAGTTCTACTTAAAACTGTTGAGCTCTTGAACAGTGACACATGAGCCAGCAGTATGCCCTGGCAGCAAAGATGGCCAACAGTGTCACAGCATACATTAAGAGAATTATGGCCAGTAGACAGGAGGAAGAGACTGTCCTCCTCTTCTTGGCATTTGTTAAACCTTGTCCTGCTCTGTACTGGTGTAGCCACACCTTGAATACTGTGTGCAGTTTTGGTCACCACAATATAAGACATTAAGCTATTAGAAAGTGTCCAAAGGAGGCCACAAGGATGGTGAAGGGTCTGGAGGTGAAACCATATAAGGAGCAGCTGAGATGACAGCCTGGAGGAGGTTGTGGGGTGACCTCACTGGGGTCTTTAACACCCTCATATGGAGAAGTGGAGGTACTGATGTCTTCATTCTCATGACCAGTAACAGGATTCATGGAAATCTGAGTCAGGTGAGGTTTAGGCTGGGTATCGGGAAAAGATGTTGCACCCAGAGGGTGGTTGGGCACTAGAACAGCCTTCCCAGGGAAGAAATCACAGCACCAGCTTGACAGAATTCAAGAAGCATTTGGACAATATTCTCAGGCACATGGTGAGACTCCTCTGCAGTGCCATGAGCTGGACTTAATGATCCTGATGAGTCCCTTCCAACTCAGCATACTCTATGATTCTGTAACACACCATCAAATTTTAGGCCCTCAGCATGAGAAATACCTCAACAAATTAGGATGAGTTAGCTGAGGCTGCCCAAATGTTTGGGGGCTGAGCACTCACCCTGTGAGGAAAGGCTGAGAAAGCTGAGATTTTTCAACCTGGAGACAAAATGGCTTCAGGGGAACAAAAGAGCAGACCCTAGTCCTTACATGCAGGTTGTTAAGGCCACAGGCTCTCCACAGGGCTTCCTGGTGGGAGGATGAGAGGTAAAACTGCAGGTTGAAAGGTTTAGATTGTTCATAAGGAGAAGCTTTTTCCTCATGAGGACAGCCCAGCAGTGTAGTAATCATTAAAGCAGTGTAGATTTATGTAGCCTCATTCCTTGTTGATTTTCAACACCAGGCTAGGTAGATCCTTAAACAAGGTCATCTGATCTCATGCCTGGGCCTGATTAGAGTGGAAGGTTAAACTGGAGATCTACTCAGGTCCTTTTATACCTGAATTGCACTACGAGTCTATGATTCTAATCTAGAAATAGTAAAAAAAACACTATTTGAAGCTTAAATACTTATTATGGAAATAACTTCAAGTAAAATGACTTCAATTAGTGCCAGGTAGGCATCATCTCCAGTGATTCAAGTACCTAATTTCTACTGATTTCTAAGTGAGGCAGGCACTTCGATAGGTTTGAGGAATTTGGACTAAAGTGCTCCCTTTAAAAAAAACCCAATCAATTTAAGTGTCCTGTGGTAGTTCTCCTTTACTCATCTTTTCTATGAAAAGAAGTGGTTGGTGAGAGAATTCTTCCTGGTCCTGCAGAATTCTTGAAATAAAAAAACAAAAAAGAGATAAATCTTATTACCTCTCCCCAGCACTGTATTTTCATTGTACATCTACTCTCAACCAAGCATTCAGAAAAACTTAGTTACCTGTAAGGAACTGATTGTTTTTCTACTGATTTTATATCACAGCATCACATGCAAAAAGAAGACCCATTCACAAACATGTGTATCTAAAAAAATGCACTTCATCCATTTGCTGGTCTTTCTCTTACAGGCAAAGCAAACCAGCCATTTACTAGGGAAAACAGTTTTCTTTTTATCATCAATATTAACAGGAACACTTTAAACTCGATCTGCCACTTTGTGGGAGATCAATGTAAGGAAAATAAGACCAGCAGGGAAATTGGAAGGTAGCAGTAGGAAAGCAGAATTTCTTTTCTAATTACTGCCATGCGATTACCTCAGATACATTTTATTCGGAGTCTAGGAATCAACTCTTTTAGGCTCAGAGGTCATCATAGGTGTAAGGAATATATTGTAGGTGTAATGGTGTAAGGAATATTTTTTGACCTCTGAGCAAACTGAGTAAACTGACACTTTAAAAAATATTGCCACTTTGCCTAAATCTTTCAGTTTCTTGCCATTATCCATGGCTTAAATACACTTAAAAGTGGGGCATGGCATGGGGAAGGGTGCATGTATGGGTTTAAGCATGTCAGAGATATACAAGACTGATTGTCTAGAAGAGAGTATAAGGTTCCACATCAAAATGTAGGTAGGTATATGTCATGGCTGAAAACAGAGGTGCATAAAGACAGTTGTAGAGAAAAGATTCTGATTTTTCTGCTTTGGGCAGGCAAAATAGGAGTAGTTTAACATCACCTCTCCCCCCACCAAAAAAAAAAAAAAAAAAAAAAAAAAAAAAAAAAAAAAAAAAA
>CM031859.1:23682936-23949799 GCA_018697195.1 Certhia americana
GAATAAGACAAGTTTGAAGAAAAGAATTCTGATTTTTCTGCTTTGGGCAGGCAAAAAGGAAGTAGTTTTAACCGCACCTCTCCCCCACCAAAAAAAAAAAAAAAAAAAAAAAAAAAGAAAAAAAAAAGAAAAAATCTTTAAGAGAGGTTGAAGGACACATTTTGTTTTAAGACTATGACATGGCCCTAAGAAAAAGCACAAAAAGGAAGGTGACTGCACTAAGTGAAAACCTTGGAATTTTTCTCTGGAAGCTGAGTTCTGTATCTAGGGACTTAGCAAATTCCCTGTAAAAGCAGCAGAACTTATCAAATAAATCAAAATTAATCAGCCACTAACTTGGGTTTCTAATTGCCTTGCTGTGAGCAAGCTGGTCAAAAAGATTAATAAACATTATAAACTGGCCCATGGTTTTGGTAAAATGATTTAGGTGTGGGAAGTCAGTGTTCCCTGTATTCAGGTGTGGGCAGGGACAGTTAAGCTCTCTCCAGTCAGCGAATGAACTTGCTCCTAACACACCTGAGAACAAAGCTCTGGCTTTTAAAAATTGTCTTGAAGGTTAAAGCATTGGAGAAGATAAGGCAAAAAACACTAGCATCTTGAAAGACTTAGTAATCTACCAAACTGGAACCGGGAAGAATCTGGAGCAACTCACTTAGACAATAAACATCTGCATCTGCAACCATCTTCAAAGTTTGTAGCCATATTTTGGGGCTGCTGTATTAGTCTGTCTGAGATGTAACATGATTTTCAGTCGTTTCTTTGCTGTACTTTAGAGCCCCAAATACTTAGTAACAGTGATCACTACTGAAACCACATAAGCATGCTGAAGACTGTAGTATTAATGGGCAGGTCTGGCTCTGTATATTTTATGTGAAGAAAATTACCACCTATAACTGACAGGGACTCAGACTGTAGTTACTAAGTTGCCTTTGATTAGATAACTATTGAATTATAGCTTTTGTTACTGCAATTTAAAATACTTTTACTTGTGATGTAACAAACTCTAATAACAGCTGATCAGGAAAGTACCCAGCACCAGATATACTGTAGTAATATAAAAACCTGAAGGAAGTGGTGTTTATTCTATGGACTCCTAAAGTGTAAAAATAAGCTACTAATGTGCCTCATGATCCAATAAAGTTAATTTAATTGTGTTTTTATATGTATTTATTAGGAGTATGCCATGACATACTTGTGTTTGTGACCAAATTCCAACAGAATAGAACTGCAACACTCCTCTCCAAGAGATCTGACTTGAAGATTCCTTAGTCAATTTTCTGCTAATATGAAACTCCATGATAATGCTGGTAGTAAGTCATGCAGTTCAAGGAATCCTAGAAACAAACCAATAGAGATGGCTTCTTTCAAGCATGGTATTTTCTGCTTCCTTTTTGAGTCACTTTCTGCACGTGCTGAATTTTCACAAATACATAAAAAACAATCAGAATCTGATATGAATGAGTCAAAAAGAATTGTTTTGGACAAGAAAGGCTGAATAAATACTTTTTTCACTAACAGTAGTCTGCACTATTCTGTAACTGTAAAAGTCAGGAAAGGACCCACTCTTCTAAGAAAACATTTGTAGTGAAAGATGTAATTCTTCTCTCTGTAAGGAATGGTTTTCTTTCTTCCCTACTATTCCTTCTTCAGCTTATCAAAGTTACCACCAGAATCTGTCAGGGTTTAAAAACTCTATTCTTTCATCTAACCCAGCATAATCTCTGTTAAATAAAAATATGTCAGCAGGTTGAATTTCTTCTACTTGTTTTTAGTATTGAAGTTTAGAGTGTCCAGCTATCCCACTGCTACTTAGCCATCTCTCCTCAATATTCTCTTTAATTAAGATTATTGTAGAACACTTGAGGCACATGGTAAAATATTGAAAACCTTTAATGACTTTTTCTTCTTCCACACCTCCCTTTTGGATTCATCCAGTTCAGTGGGGCTGTAATTTTTAGTAGTTGTACTTGGATGGAAAGCAGAATGACCTTTGTCCTTCTCTGCAAGAAGACTAAAACAGGTCAGATTAACTGCTGCCTTCACCAGTCTGGTTTATAGAGAGTAATGAGGGAGGTACCACAGAATTGGAGCCTCCTGTGATGGTTTCCTGAGCTAACAGCTGATTCCTTGAAGGAAGGACAAGAGGTGTAATGATTTACACCAGCAAACACCCTTAATAGTTGGTATTAGCCAGGGGAGACATTTGTCCACGTGTTCAGACATTCTAGACACTCTAAGCCACGTGTTCAGTCAATGCATGCTATTACATAGAAATGAAAGAAAATATGAAAGACAGTGATGTGACAGATGGCTGCTTATGGCAGAGAACAGCTTGAATGTTCTGCCATAGCTTAAAGAATACAAATATATGAAGTGACTTTACTAAAGGAATACTGTAAAGTACTGCCATCTTATATCATACCCTCAATAAGCACTTTAACATTGTTTGTTTCTTTATTTCAGATTTTCTGAAGTTATTACATAGAACTACTTTGAACTTAACAATTTTAGAATTGAGTGGTAAAATAACCCCTGTCAACAGAATATTCTTTGCAGGATTTATGTTTAGAAATAGCTTTTTCTTTCAGAAACACTGGTCTGAAATAGTCCTAGCTTTTACTTTACAAAGACACTGTTTTAGAATCCAGTTAGGTAGAAGAAAATGATTTCCATACCTAAATTCATTCTGTGAGTGTCACAGGAATTTCTGGAATATCTGAAAGAGGAATGAGCTTTTGTGCAGCGTTTTATAGTTGGATTTGCAAGATACAAATCTGCGTTCAAAAGACTCTGCAGTGATTTTACTTGTGCACTTGCTCTTGTACCGGTTTCAAACTAATTGGATTTATTTACACTCATAATTGTTCTTCCTCAACTGATATAGCATATGTGAGCACAAATGAATAAAGGCCTGTTTTAGGGGTTCAGGAGAAATGGAAAAGATCATAATATCAATCTTAAATGAGAATGGGTAAAAATTATGCAGAGGATAAATTTACAATTACTGTGCATTTGTGGTATGCCTCTTTACCTTGTTTGGTGTGCTTGCTCTCCTGTCTCCAAATAGAATGTATTTTTGTTTTTCTCTGTTTATGCACTATAGTGGAACCACACATTTACTGTTGAGACTCTACTTGTGTTTTCCTTCCATGTTTTACAAATAGAAGACCAGAACCCATCCTAACTGCACTGTAAGTGCATTTATTTAGAATTCAGCCTTTTTGGCAATAACTGATATTCCGTTACTAAACTCCCATGCCCTATTGGATTAATTATATCAGAGTGCGCATGAAATTTGCTTGATTTACCCACAGAAAATGTAAGCATTGTTGTAAGCACATGAAGCAGCAGTATGGGTTATTTTGAATTCAGAAAAGTCCATAGTCTTTTCTTCTAAATTAAAACATGATCAAATTTCAATGAATCACTGGCAGTGACTAAAAGCTTAAAATGGAAAAAGAATTATAGTACTGTATGGAACAACTGTAGGATTCAGAGACCATATGCGAACTGTGACATTGACATATGTGCTCCCCCAGTCTATTATAAGGATAACTTCATTGAGAAAATAAAGATACCATGCTTATCTCCCTCATGACTTGCCAGATTTATATAATGTAACGAACATTTTAAAATAAAATAACAATACTAATAATTGCAAAAAACCTCCAAAAAGTAACTTGTTCTGTATTTGCCATTCTTAGACCCTGTTCTTAAGATTTGAAATGAAGTTTCTGGAGACATCATTCATGTTTTTCTCAGCAGTTTGCTAATTTATGCTGTACACCATCTGATGGTTTTGTTCATCATACTGATTACAAGCATGTCTGCCAGCAGTGTAGTCTGAGCATTATTTACTTCTAAGCATAACAAATGAAGACCTCACCTGTTACAAAGCAGATTCAGATCTAAATACAGATTTTGTATCTCATTCAGTTATCTGAACTTAAAATCATTTAACTATGACCACTGGTCATTAAATCTAACCAATACAAAAATAAATTTTAAAAAAATTAAAAATTTACAGAGCTGTGATGGCATCTGAGAGCCTCTACAAAATTTTTTGCTTTCATTATTTGGTTCCTTTCCTCATGAATCAATACTAGCACAGTCATTTTAACTTCCAAAGGTAATTGAGGGTCTATGGTAAGGAGTGTCACTAGTGCCAACTTTTCTAAAGGTGGGATACAACAGAGGAAAAGAAGAGATAAATTTTACTGTGGAATTATAGCAATCAGTCATGTTTGAAGTTTATCCTAATAATTCATTCATGTTTGGAAACAGAATTCTCAGTATGTTTTCATACTTCTTTGTGGGCCTATCACAATTGAGACTTGTTTTAAGGATGAAATTTGGAGGGATTTCCTCTTAAATATGAGACAAGTTTTGCACACAGATTTTTGAAACAAAATTACAGGAGCTGATCAGATAAAGGCTGAAACCTATCACAACTGGAGGGTGCTTTGTGAAAGTGCATGCACTCCCACAACTCAACCAAACTGTCCCCTGGCCTTCAGCCTGTTTTAGGAGATCCCATAATAAAGTTAGCCTTACATGTTATTAAATTACTCACTAATAAATTATCTGAAATTTGGGGTTTTTTGTTTATATTATGCTGCTGATGTGATTGAGAGTTTCAGCATGTAAGTAAAGCAAGACTTGTCAGAAAGATCTTGTACTAGAGAAACAGGTGTAGCTGCAATAAAAAAAACTTCCCTATGGTCAAAATAGGAGTCATGGAACAAAACTTTAAATAGTTTTATTTTTCTTAATAATTATGTTTAATTTCTAATGGATGTTTGTTGGGTTTCACTCAGCCCAAGATGAAGAAAATGAGATGGGAATAGAGCCGTGAGAAAACCCGTCAGTCATAGTGAGCCAAAGCAACCAGCCCCAGAATTCCCTGCATTGTTATATGCAAATTTGTGCTAGAAAGTTCTCTGTTCTCCCCCAGTTGATTTGTTCCCAGTTACCTTGTTGCCCCTGATTGTCCAATGTATCCCTGCATTGTTTAGCATATCCGTCCCTATTGGACCTCACCCTCAGATCCTGCCTTAACTCCGCCCTAAACCTTAGCCTATCTGTACCCCTACTGAACCCTGGACATCAGACGTTTTTGGCTAGTCTTTTCTGGTGCACTCCTGGATAGCTTGTTCGTCTTCCAGTTTGTTGTTTTCTGAGTTATTAAAGTGTTTAGCTCCCGAGTCACTGATCTGGATGTGCGTCTCTCTCTCTCTCAAAAGTCACCTCATTGGATTCCTGATGTCGTAACTACTGGACCAAAGCTATCTGGGCCTTGACCAGACTGCTACAGATGTTACACGTAATGAACTCAATAGAAATTTTAATTTGTTAGCACATGACAAATTTTACTACAATATATCTGAAGCTAATTTTGTAGTGTCTCATAAGCAACACTTTCTGTGTCATGCTATGGTTAATAGAATCCTCCTTTTCCTCCCTTTCCTCCCTCTTCTCCCCTAGTTCCAATCAGCTCTTTCTCTCAAGCTGGCTAATTATATAAGATAATCAAGCTAAACTCAGACTAGCTCAACTGTAAGGCTTCTGCCTTTTTTCCAACTGTTTGCTTTAAAGCTTTTTCTCCAACTACGCAAGGTTTTGTTTTTTTTTTTTTTTTGGGGGGGGGGGGGATTGTCAGTAAAGCCACTACTTTTCCAGAAAGCCTTGCCTGCACTGAAAATTCAAAAATAGATAATTTCTGGTTTCTTTCCATACTTTACTATATACTTCTTGAGCAAAAATTGCTTTCCTTTCAAAATGAAACAGTCTGTATCCTTTCAAATTAAAATTTTGCATCCATTTCACTCCCACTCTACTCCTAATCTGTAATTTTCCTTCGCTTTTACATATTTATTTGATTGTTCTTTGAGAACAGGGCATTTTGTGAGAAAACGTCAAAATGGTATCTTAGTCTAGAGGTAAATTAATCTTTAGCAAGGCCACAGACACACCTTAATACTTGCTCTAGTACAGCACAGAGTGTATAATGATCTTTGAAAATTTCCCCATTCTAATTAGTGCTTCTTCTGTGATGAAGTGGGGGAAATGGGAAAACCAGATTGATTTGCTATGGTTTTGGTTAAACTCTTCGTTGTAATAACAGAAAAAAACCACTAAAAAACCCAAATAGTTTTAATTAATTTATGACTAATTACTAATTAATCTGCTTTCAATGATCTTTATGGGTCGGCTTTTCCAAGGTCTGGAGCCTGGATGGAGCAGCTCGTTGGCTCCCCACCAGTGCCCCGCTTCTCACATTGACAATTCTCTCACAACACGGAACAAACCAAACAAGACAGTTCAGGGTAAAGCAAAAGCCTCCGAGGGATTTCTGACACAGTCTCCAAGTCCAGGGAAAAGGAATAAAACCTCAAACTTCTTGCCTAAGCTAACAAAGTCCTTGAGCTAGCTAAGTACTAGAGTAACGCCATCACAGGGCACTACCGAGGGCAGGAAGAGAGCCTTTGAGAAAGCCCAGGCAATGACCCTGAGGCTCCCTCCCCCCTTGCCTGACCCACTGAAAGCTGCAGCAACCATTTCTGGGCATAAGGCAGATCATCAGGGAATAGAAATCCCACCCAAGACAATTAGTGACTTTCAAGATGAGAGCATTGTTTTCTATGAGTAGATTACTTGCATCTCTTTCCTGTTAAGGAATGAATACTTGGAATTATTTTCCTTGCCTCTCTTTAGGCCAGCTACCTAAATGAATGTGTCATATAAATTGTCATTCTATTCTTATTTTAAAGCCTGGTTCTTGAATGATGATCTAGCTGTGGATCATTGGGTAAGCATTAGATATTAATCTTCCCTGAATTTTTTGTAATATAGTCATCTCAGTGATGCTACTGGGTATTTTGTGGGTACCATCTGTCTGGAAGAATTATAAAGCAATGAAGTTTCTTTTTTTTTTTTTTTTCCCTAATGTATCCTATGAAATAATTATATGAAACTGCTGCTTCCAAAAGCAAGACAATTGAACACTTAAAAAAATTGCCAAGAAATATACCGTGATGAAGCATAAGAAACAGTAAGTTTCTTAGTTCAATATCTTACTCAGGAGATTTGCTAAAAGTTGTCAGAAAAGGCATTCACTCTCATAAAGTTATTTAAATAGTTAACGGGGTTCTATTCTTTTTTATAAATTAAACACTGTGGTCTCTCTCCTAATTACCTGAAACAGTAAAATGCTCCCTCCTTTTACACCTTGATTTTAATTTTTAATTATCTGGTTTTGTTATCTATCTGTATTTTGAAGTCAGAGGATTAAAATATCCAGTGGTACAATCACCTGGCTGATGATGCACAATAATGGTGACATTATGGGATTTGTTTTCACCTGTTTTGTTAACACCATTACATAAATTGACTTGTCTTAAATCACAGCCATTCAAGTTTCTTGAAAAATAAGACCAACTGATTATACTGTATTATTCCTGTAACTTGATCTAAAGATGATTTTGCTGAGCACAGAAAATATTAAGTAATAGAATGACAAGGAGCCTGAAACCTTTTGCTGGACAATAAACAATATTAAAGAAATAATTCTGCCCTGGCTTTTGAACTTAATATAATATTCCATTAATAGCATTAGAGCAGTTAGATAAATGGAATCTTTTCATGTTGTTCAAAATAACAGTTCTTATCAAAATGGAGTCTGAGCTACTGAAACATTTGCAATACAGAGGAAGTTCATGCATACAAAAAAATAAGAGGGTTAAAATGAGAGGGTTTTTACTGCTGGGCAGGGAAATGCTAATTACAAAATTTTTAGTAACAAATCCTTCTTGTTTTATTTCAGATTACACATATTAAACCTAGAGCAAAGTCTAAGATTTGTAGGAAGATAAACTTGTTCCTATGCGCGTATACACTTCTATTTGTTCTTCTACAAATTCTCTTTAGTCATCTAGTAATCTTACTCAGTTTTTTCAATTCTTACTGAAGTTTTGTTACTTGATTTTAGAAGTTTTAATGGAATATCCTTAGAACTTGGGAAAATCCTTCACCACCAGGAATCCAGAGGGACTAGAGGTGGTTCTTTTTAAAGGCATAGCCAGCCATCTGAAACATAATCCTGTAACGACACTATAGAGTTCTGATTCTTTTCAGTTTCCCATGGGCACTACTAGCTTGTAAACAGTTCATCATCTCATTATTATACAGGGTTAGCAGGAGACCAGGAAGATCTGACAGTTAAATCAGAATTCCCATTCACATGCTGATGCACATACATTGCTTTGCAGAGGAGGTTTCTTTAGTGCTGCAAAGCAAGTTCTCTGTCTGCCTTCTAGGACACTTTCCCTTGTTGAGTATGCAGGCAACATTTTCCTGTTCGTCAGAAGAATGAAGCAAACCCGATTAGATTTGTTCTCAGTCTGGGAGCAGGAAATTAACTTTGAAAATGATTTAAATGTCTTGCCTGGGGAGGGCCTTTTGCCACTTTGAGTTCAGTAGTTCAATTTGACAGAGCTCTCTTCCAGATTTCTAATGTATAATAGGTAGGTGTAAGGGATGAAAATGAAGTAGTGTTTTTTGATTTATATTAGCTGAACTTTTATAATTAATTTGCTGTGTGTTTTTGTTCTGCTAGTATCAGAAACACCTGTTTTGGAAAATGGTTCTGGTAAAGAGGCTTATGGCTATATTAGTGTGCGGTCAAACATATTTGAAGGACACATGACTGAAGACCTGGTGCTCCACTTGAGTTTTGGGGCTTTTCACTTCTGACAAACTTTAGACTGATTGTATGGACTGCATGCTTTCCCCCATGTTTCTGTATTTCCATCGTAGGCAGAGGCAGACAGCATTCAGGACTGCTTTGTTCATGTTCAGGCACAGAATATTTTTATTAACTCCATTCACTATATTCCCATGCAACATGCCAGTTTTGATTAATAAGCAGTTCCCAAAGAAAAAGTATAATCATAGAATCATTTGGGTTGGAAGGGACCTTTAGAGATCATCTAGTCCAACCCTTATGTGCATTCAGGTTCTTCAGCTAGTCACGAACCTGATCTAGTCTTACAAGTGGGAAGCACTTTGCTCCCTTAGTTCCCATCCTGCTGTCCATGCTCTTGGGAGGTTGTTATTGAAGATTGAGGTAAAAAAAGCTTACCTCAGCCTTCTTGTTTGCAGTTTGTCAGTCTTTCTGATCTGATGGGCTATGCTTACTTCGACCTTCCTTTTCACTCTGACATACCTATGGAAGTCCTTCTTGTTACTCTTTGCATCCTTTTCCAAGTTCAGCTCTGTCCACATCTCGGCCTTCCTGACCTCATCTCTACAAAATCAAGCAGCATTCCTATGTTATTTCCAGGATAATTACCCTTGCTTTCATTGTCTGTGTATTTCCTTCTCCCACTTTGATTTGACCAGCAATTCTCAAATCACCCACGCCAGTGTTTTGCCTTTCTTGTCTGATTTCTTACAGCTGAGGATCCAGAGCTTTTGCACTCTATGGAAAGCATCACTGAAGATCTGTCAGCTCTGTTCTGCTCCCTTATTCTGAAGACAGTGTCTCATTAGTGCCTATTCACTAGCTCCTTGAATATCTGGAAATTTACTTTTCTAAAATTCAGGGTCATGACTTTGCTCTTCACATGGCCCATATCCTTCAGGACTGTGAACTCCACCACTGCATGATCACTATGGCCCAGGCTGTCTCCAGTCTTTTAAGTGAGCCCCAGTTAGCCTGCTTACACTTGTGATCATCAGTCCTGTATTGCATCCCCTCTGGTAAGGCTGTCATTACCTGACTTAAGAAGTTATTCTCTATGCTTTCCAGGAGTCTCCTGGATTGCCTGCAGCTCATTGTGCAAATTTCCCAGCAGATATCAGGGTGGTTAAAGCCCTCCAGGAGGACAAGAGTCTGTGAGCATGATGCCTTCCATAGCTCCAGCAAGAAGGCTTTGTCAGTAGGGTCCCCTTAACAGAGATCAACCACGAGCTTCCCTTTTGTTACTGCTGTCTCAAATCATCACCCACAAGATTTCAACCTGCTCAGAGCTATTCCTCAGGGACAGCTCTTCACAGCATATCCATTTCCTGATGCAGAGAGTAACCTCTCCACCCTTCTTTCCTCCTCTGTGTCTTCTGAACAGTCTGTAGCTGTTGATAGCCACATTCCTGACATGGAATTCATCTCACCAAGTTTCTGATGCCTTTCCCCTGGTATTAAAAGTTAAGAGCCAGACACGCTTAAGGGATAGGGGTTTTACTCAGTATTTAATAAGGATTCTTATGGTGCACCACTTCGCACAAGTGGAATGCACTAAAATGCACATGACAGATCACGTATACAATTTAAAAATTTGCATATCCAAGGTGGCCCAGTGAGAGGCTTGAATGAGTAGCATGATATCCTCCCATCCTGAGGCATTCCCCCTGGATGGGCCAAATCTTTAGTTTACAGGATATATTCTAGAAACCTTGGTATCCTGTGATAGTGTAGGGCTTTTTGGCCTCCTGCTGCAATGCGTCTAGGATGTTTGGTCTCCTGGCCTAACAGAATACTAGGACTATGCTAAGTTCAGACTTAAGGAACTGCAAGTATGCATGCTACGTGTCCTGAGGATATATAGAAGGTATATAAAAGAAAAGGCAAAAGATCATTTTGGCATCATTTCAGTAGTGGAAACTAAGTCATAGGTAGTATAAGAGCAGGTTATGTGTTGTGGGAGCTATGAAATCAGATAAAACTAGGGGTTTTTATGTCAAATGTCCTGATAGCTTTGGTCAAAAGCTTACATCCACTTTGCCTTCTGACATAGCGCTGTGATCCTCTGAAAGAAAAGCTGGGAGTGATAATATTTGGCATCACTATATTTGGAAATATTTGGGCTGTAAAAGACCTTTAAGATCATTGAGTCCAAACATCTGCCTCCTTTCATATCCTCAAACTTGCAGTGTCAAAGAAAATAATTTTACTTGTGGGTTTTGTGTCAGTTTTGTTGGGTTTTGGTTTGAGGTTTTTTGTTTCGTTGTTTTTTTCAGTTTTTTTTTTTTTTTTGTTGTTGGTTTGTTTTAAACAAATTTATGTATTAACTTTTAGAATATGAAGGTATGAGAATTTAAGGAATTTACTAAGAATGCATCCTGAAGTGAAGGAAATGAGTCCTCCACTTGTAATGCAACTTGCATGAAAACTCCAGTGAGGAATGAGAGGTAGAAGCATAGCTCCTTAGTATTCTTACTTTTAATGAAGATAGTTTCATACTTTTTTGGAGCTGCCACTTTTTGACGTCTAATTCTCTGGGTATGATGTGGAGATTGTATATAAAAGTAAGTGGAATTTCACCAGACTCCTAATATATGAGGCTGAAGTCTTCCATTGCAATAATCATGTTCCATCATGAATGTAGCTGTGAATTCCAGAATGCATCAGATAATTCCTTGGTTCTCTGACAACCTGAATCATCGTTGCCTTCAGTATTTATCTATCATTTGGTTAATTCCACAGTTTGTTAGAGAAATGCAGTCTCTGAGATGTGCTCTCTGATCAAAATTAAATGGAAAGTATATAGACCAAATTTACAGTCAGACTGCACCAGTTATTTGTTTCAAGGGCCAATGACTTATTTATATAAGTTAATCTGAGACTGTAAAGGTTTAGGTAGCAGAAATACCAGATGCAGCTGTAGTATGAAAGGTGAGATGGCAAATTTAACAGCAATAATAACAAGCCAAATACTGTGAAGTTCAAGGAGGACTGACAAACATAGCATTTTCCACTAACAGCAGAAATGAGAGATGTTGAACCAAATGCTTCTACATGGTGTCAGCCCTGATGTGGCAGCAGTATGAGACCTGTGAGGGAGAATGCAGTCATTAGACATGATGTCGAGAGGTGTCTTGTGAGACTGGAGAGCAGGGTGATGACAGTGAAGGGTCTTTATCCACTTGTTGCAACAAAAATCAGAGTAAGGCTTATCAAAATATCTGTGTTCACAAAGATGTCTTGAGGACAGGAGGAAGTACTAACTGAGTATTTGCTTTTCATTGGTTGCATGATCTAGTCAGTAATATTTACTCTCATTTAGTAATTTTTTTTCCTCTGATTAAAGCAGTCTACTTCACAATCCCACCCTAAGGGGTTAGCAATAGCCGAGCTACTTCTCAAGGGAAGAAGAGCCAGAAGTCAAGGGAGGGCAACCATGGCACAAGCAGAGAATGTGAAATTACTGACCAGAACAAAATCTAGGAAGACTGGTGAGGTAATGAGTAAAGGTCCATCCATAGTCCTAGATAAGGTGAGATAATGAGTCATGTTTAGGGTCCAGCCAGGAAAACCTGGGGACAAGTCTGGAAATCTGGCTGAAATGGAGGACTGAGGGCTGGCCCTGCTGCAGCATCTCTGGCTGCAGGGACTGGCAGCCCCAGGCTGGGCTGAAATGTGGTCCTGGGCTGCAGACAGAGGGAGTGAAGGTGCTGGGGATCTGCACAGGGACAGAAAGTGACTGTAGCACTCTCACGGTCCTGACAACTTGACTAAATATCATATTCCATTGACAATTGTTTTGATTGTATCTATGCTATACTCAGTGCTTATTCTCTGAATGTTTCTAGTTGCAAAAGTGATTACACTTTTTTACTATGAATGGAGAAGAATCGATACCAAACATTTTATCAGAACTTTCTTGAGCTTTGAACTAAGTTATACATGGCTCCAAGTCCTGTATTTAAGAACAATCCTCTTTGTGATTAGACTATAAAATATTTCTAGTGATATTTCTATAGTTGTATGTTTAGTAACGTAACTCCATTTTGAAAAGGGGTTTAAAAGTGGAATAATCACATATAAAATCCAGATGTTCCTGCTAATGAATTGTTGTAATACTATGTGCACCACTAAAGAAAGTTAGTCTGTATTCCTTTCCAGGGGCTGGACCCTATGTCATGATCATTTCAGTGTGTGATTTTGAAAATCTTAATTCTACAGTAGAAAAGGCTCTAAAACAGGAAACAGCATAGATAGCAGTGGATGTCTAATATAACCAGATAGGTTCATCTCCCTCCACTTAGCTTGCCATGTCCCCACTTGAGAGCTTCTGAGCAGCAACTGGCAGAAGGAGAGGACACAGTCTCAAGCTGCGTCAAGGGAAAATTAGGTTGGATATTAGGAAAAAGTTTTTCACGGAAAGATAAAGTACTGGAATGGTCTGTCTGGGAAGGTGGTGGAATCACCATCCCTGGATGTGTTTAAAAAAAGACTGGATATGGCAGTGCCATGGTCTAGTTGAGGTGTTAGGGCATGGGTTGGACTCGATGATCTTGAAAGTCTCTTCCAACCTAGTGATTCTGTGAATTCTGTGAATTCTGACAAAGAAGAGAAGGTACTGTGCATGAGCTTGTGGAGATGCAGTACCAGTATTTAGAAAGGAGCAGGGAATGCTTTATTTGAACTTAATCTCTTTAAGTCCAGAAACAGTCCAGCTTCCTTTTCTTCAAGTGCAAAACAGTAGAAATAACTATTTGAAGAGGTAATTTTTTCTTTTTAATTTATTTATCTCGTGTCCCTTCAATGAAGTAGATTTTCTGTGGATTGTTCTGGCTTTGTATAACAGATTAATTTTAATGTGTTTATGCTTCACTTTGCAAATATGAAATAAAATAGTTTGTGTGACAGACAAACCCCAACACTTCATATTTTCCAATTTGTTTATTGCTTCTGATTTTAACAGAGGCACTTTACAGAATTTCTGGGTGACACAGAAGCAGAGCCACTTTTACCATTGATAGGGATGAGACCCTAAGTTACACTTTCATATTTAAAAATTTAATAACCAAGCAAAATGTAGAAGGAGACAAGGTTTGGAGGAACAAAGCATATAAATCATAATGTTTCCTTTTGGAAACATAGAGAATAATAAAATTTCTGTGTTCCCATCAAAAAGGAGGACAGACTTTTTTATCCCCTCCTGTATGTATGGGATGTATGTACAGTCCTACTGCACAGTCAGAGGATTTTCTTTGTGATTGGAGGATAAAACTGCCCAAGCAAACTTTTGTTCTAAAGATGGAACTTTTACAAAATATACAGACTGAAAGGAGGGGGATGTAAGTCAACAAAAGGGAATAAACTAATTATGGCTGACTGGATCTTGAATATTTATAATGTAGCCAGTAGCAGTTCCCTTTGGGCCCCTTGTTTACCAAGTCTGTTGAATTTATATGCCCTGACAGGACACATAGTTCTGAAAAGAGCTATGTGCATAACATCAGATATGGCTGGAATACTTACAGGCTGTAAGGCTTCATTCACTAAGGCTGTGCCTTTCTTAAAAAAAACAGATTTGGAGTGCCTTTATTGCTGAAAGTGTTTGCAATGGATATCTATAAACGAAAATGTAGGAAGCTGAAAAATGGGACCAGTATTTTGACAAAAATGTTGACCTTTGCTCCCCTGATTATACCAGGTTTTTTGCCTCAAAAACCATTTCACTAAGCAAGGCACTAATCCCAACAGCCTGTCAAACCCCACATCACATTTCTGTCACTTTTCCTATTCGCTGGAACATGATGCAGAAAGCAGCATTTTGTCTTTGAGGGCCAGTACAAAAGCAGGGCTTACATCAATGGCAGAATTGATGGCAGAAACAGACTGAAATGAGACTCTGCCTTGGTGTGGGATCAAGCATCACACACCTTCAAACAGGATTTATGAGTGGTTGTCCATCCAGGTGGCAAGTGAAATCTGTTTTTCCTGCTCCCCTACTATCTATACAGTAAATTGCCGACAAATCTTCCTGTGTGGCCTTTTAAAGTAGGGAAGACCAAACAGGGGAAAAAGTGTTTAAAAATAACCTTTGAGAAAGAATGCCTTTGAAAAATGTATTTGCACAACAGATTAAATTGATACGAGATTGTGCTGTCAAAAAGCTTTTTCACCCAGAGCTTCTTCAAATACAGCCGGACAATGAGCTAAGTGGAAGTCATAGGCATCTGAAGTGAGAGCAGAATCGTTTGTTAAAAAAATCATGGATGACCAGTCCTGATCCAAAACTCTGGGGTGAGGGTTGTATTTTGGAGGCTTTGGCTCATCACACATCTCATGCCTCATCTTCATGGTGGTTCATCAGGATGTCCTAATTGCAAGCCACTTGATTTATAGCTATGAGGTGGTGCATGGTGTTCCAGCCTGTGTTGCACATGTAATGAGTTAAAGAGAAAGGAAGTAGAGTTTCCTCTTTCTTCTCTTTCATCTCTTCCTCAGTCTGGCCCAGTGGATGAGTGGAGGTCCTTGCAAAGGTGAATGATCTGCCCTAGATCTGCAGACTGAGCTTGTGATGGACAGATAGAGCAACTTCTAATAGGCATAGAGTGGCAGCAAACAGCATCTCTGGGGGTACAGTAAGAGTGAAGAGGGGCTCTGGGGAGTAATCAGCTGGCTGGTGAGCTTTGAGACAGCACAGTATTGTGTCACTGCTGGTCAGATGCAGCACCATAGCTGTGTAGGTGACAGAAACAGGAACAGATTACATACAACATGTTTTTACTGTAGTTTAACAACCACATTCAATGATTTTGTACTGTATTTGTACATAGGCCCTTGGAAATGTGATTTTTTTTTTTTCCCAACAGCCTTCAGAAAGAGTGTTCTGTCATTTGAGATTTTTTTTTTATTTTTGCTCGCAATTACCAAAATCCCTTCAACTGAAACAAACAACACTCTCTCCTTCATGGGTTTAAATGGGGGTGTAGTCATGGGATTTTAAACTGATTTTATTTTAATGAAGACAAAGCTGTAAAATGTGACAAAAAATAGCACTTATGCTACCAGCATTGTAAAATAGCCTGCAAGTTCCTCTTCTTGGAAGAAAGTCAGTGAAATATATTCACAAAGCAGGAAATATTTTACCACCTCACTGTGTTAAAAAGTCAGCGCATTCCTTCCTGATTCATCAATGACCTGAGCTGCCTGATAGCCTAAGACCCAGGTCCACTCAGTGCATTAAAATCTCCTATGAATGGTGGGGGAAAAACGAGTCAAGGAAAGATGATGGACATTGCTAAAATTAGTCCTTGAGAGAGAAGAATGGGTGCCCAGCACAGGTATGAAGTGCAAAACTTTTGGTGTTAGTGTATTTCCCTTATGCTTTATTAGTCATGTATCACATTTAGAATCTGCCAAGCACACAATGTGAAATAGTTTGCATCCAACATAAAATCAGATCAACAGATTTAGAGAAGCATGTTGGATGAGGAAATGACACTGGGCCTCTCTGCATTAGCTGTGTGGAGTGCTACATGCTTCTCAGTTCATCCTGACATTTCTGTGACAGCAATGACCTGCTACCTGTGGCTGAGGATGTATCTCAAATGGTCATTAAATCTAACTCTTTACAGAAAAAAGATTGTAGATAGTAATTTCCATTTTAAAAAAGAAAATTAAAATCTTGATTTTTCTCTTTTTTTTTTTTTTTGTTTTTTTAAGAACATACATTCAAAGGAGAGAGAAAAAATGTAAAACAATGAAAAGCAGAATCATAATCATTTCTTATTGCATATATCTCTACAGCAGTAAAGAGAAAAGAAATGCCTGTCTTCCTAATGTGAGAAGCAGAAGTATCAAAGGCATGCTATTTCAGATTAATAATGTTGTACATCAGTAGTCCCAACAGATAAACCATTCTGCATTTCACTGAAAGTGGAAGGAGGTTAGCACTTCTCATGAGTGGGTGTGGAATCCCCATGCTGTCCAGCACCATTTTTTTCTCTCCCAAATTATGTTTTCCTACGTAGAAACAGAGAGCAGTGTGCTGTAACAAGTATAAGGTGTTGTAGGTGGTAACCATCCTGTGGGCTCCAATTCAGTGACCTGCAAGGGCAGGACTATTACCTCCTGAAGCCTCCGTTCTAGTTGATGGTTGGTAGTAGATAGGCAGCACACTGACTTGCAGTATTGGCAGAAAGCTCAATTATTTTATGGAAATAGAATATAGTCCATGGTTTCACTCTAGAAGTGTTGGACATTTCCAGGTTTAGAAGAGAAAGCTTGTATTGTTTGTTTATATTAGTTGGTTTGTCAGCTTTGGTCTCCAAAATTTTCACTCTGTCACCAGTGCATAAAAATCACAAAATTATTTGTTTACTCACAGAATTCATTTTAAATACTGCCACATTTTGTTTACTAGTATTATAATAATAAATCTGTTTTTCAACTCAAGATTTATCCCTTGCCCAAAAGAACAGTGACATTATATTTCACTGGCTATTCTGGTAGAAAATATCAGGCAGAGCATGTGGAATTGTTATGCTTTCTGAAATATGTTAACTATAGCTGGTTTATGGATTTCATTCCACACACTACACAGGCAAGCTCTAGTGTGCTTTTCAGAGAAAATAAAGCAGACAATTGCTTGCTTCTGAACTACAAAGTATGAATTCAGTGCTTATTTTCGCTCTCATTTTGCATCCCAGGAGTAAAAGGAAACTCTTCAATTCATTGCTGAAGTATGCTAGATGTTTGTTTACTTTGATCAGATGAAAGGATGGTATTTCAAAAGTGTGTACCCATATATTCCAATTTTGTAGAGTTTCTGATGCTGAAAGACTATGTTGGCTTTGGGGATAAAGTAAATCCTACGCTTTCGGTTTGGCTGTTTATCATTCATGGAGTATCCCATTGTTAGAATTCCCTGAACCAGCTAAGTGTTTATAACTGCTTATTTAAGATTGCTTTTCAGACTCCTCAATATAGCAATAAGAATATGTTATGGTTGTGACTACTCTAATACATTAGTTCCTGAATCTTATTATGGGGCGAATGTTTTAAACGTTTTTTTCTTTCATCTTCCTCAGCTGTGTCAGTAGAAATTTCCAGTTTATTTTCTAGGGGGTATTAGACAGCCTACTGAGACAAGACACAGTGAAGTTAATTCTCATTCTAAATGCAATATATTTTAAAATAAATTTCAGTGTTTTCATATGGAGAAAAAGTAGAAGCATAGCAATACCAGACACTTTTAAAATTTAAAACTTCATGTAAAAAATGTAAAGTGCATCCTTACATTTAGACACAAAATTTCTAAGACATTAAATTCCCCAAATACATAAAAAGGGCAAATCCAACTGTGTAATGAGTGTAAGAAACTGAAGCAATATTTCAAGATAAAGTATGTTGCATTTTGTAAATCTCTCATACCTCTTAAAAGTTGCACTTTTGCTTTGTGTATTTTCCTCTGGTCTGTGTTTATTGTGTCAAATAGCTCATGAGTTTTCAAGAAAATTAAGTTTGACAGTCATGAAGAAACCTATAGCACGAAGGTGCCTTTTACTTGCTGTGGCATAGTTGTACAATTACCAAATCATAGAACATATCATAGAATGGTTTGGGTTGGAAGAGACCTTAAAAATAACCAACTTCCAACCCCCATACTCTGGGTAGGGACAGCTTCTGCTAGACCAGGGTGCTCAGAGACTCATCCAACCTCGCCTTGAACACTTCCAGGGATGAGGCATCCACAACTTCTTGGGGTAACCTGTTCCAGTGGTTCACCACACTCACAGTAAAAAATTTCTTTTATATATTGTTATGGATCAAGCTAGAGCTTCAGACAAGCCCCTGCCTAAAGCTAAGATTTTTTGGCAGCAGCTTGAATCTAGGTGGCCCACATCTAAAATAATTCCAGGTGGCAAGTTCTAAATATGGCAGATCAGGTCTAGTATAAAATGAGTTATTTATTGAATAGACAGGAGATATCAGAGAAGAGGCTTTAAACAGAGTTACTTACTCCACAGTATAAAACACAAGAACTAATAGCAGATAATATAAAACAGTGTATTATCAAGGTACCTATGTTATTGCTAGGAAAGAAACAGTGTAGATTAGGAGTCAACATAATTTACCACTGAAATGACAATAGTGTACATAGACTCCTTTAACTCAACCCTTGAGGGAGTAACCACAAAATTGGTGTCCCAAGAGACCCCTACACATTTCCAGGCAATGTGCAGAAGATTTCTGCTTTGTGAAAGTTTAGTGTAGCTTTTACAGTTTGAAGAGTGAAGTGTCTGTCAGTCAGAAATTCCAGCTTATCTTTCCACATTTGCTTCCACAGCAAGATGTTTACTGTCATCTGAAAACATCAATTTCATGGCACTGAAATAGCTCACTACAAGACAAACTATCTTGATTGAGTTATTTCACCAAGGCCTCATGTGAGGCTCATGTGAGAGCGAGATGCCCCGAGTTATTTCATTAGCTAATAAGCAACAGAGAAACTTTCCTGGAGGGAGGGGTGGTGGTGGTGGTGGTGTTGGTGAGATACCCTGCTACATATATCTAATCTAAACCTACCTTCTTTCAGTTTAATGCCATCCCCCCTTGTTCTGTCACTAATGCCCTTGTGAAAAAGTCCCTTTACAGCTTTCTTGTAGGCCTCTTTAAAATACTGGAACCCTGCTATATGTCTCCTGGATCTTTCTCTTCTCCGAGCTGAACAGCCCCAACTCTCTCAGCCTGTCTTCACTAGAGAGGTACTCCAGCCCTCTGATCATCTTTGTGGCCCCCTCTGGACCCACTCAAACTGATCCATGTCTCTTGTGCTGAAGACCCCAGAACTGGACACAGCACTCCAGGTGGAGGTGTCATGAGGGCAGAGTAGAGGGACAGAATCCCTTCCCTTGACCTGCTTGCTACTCCTCTTTTGATGAAGTCCAGGATACTTTTGACTTTCTAGGCTGTGAGTGCACATTGCTGGCTCATGTCTTGTCCACCAACTCCCAGGTTCTTCTCCTCAGGGATGTTCTCAACCCATTCTCCAGCCAACCTGTACTTGTGCATGGAAGGTCTTCATAGAAGACCTTGCACCTGGCCTTGCTGAACTTCATGAGGTTTTCACAGCTCCACCTCTCAAGCCTGTCCAGGTCTCTCTGGTTGTTTTCCCTTCCCTCCCGCCTGTCAGCCACATCACACAGCCTGAGGTTGTGAGTGAACTGCTGAGGGTGCACTTGATCACACTGTCCATATCACTGACAAAAGTGTCAAACAGCATCAGTACCAACTTTGGAGGGATGCCAGCCATCACTGCTCTCCACTTGGACATAGAGTCATTGACTATAACACCTTGAGTGCAACCATCTAGCCAATTCTTTGTCTGTCTGTTAAATCCATGTCTCTCCAGTTAGAGACAAAGATGTTTGAACAGCATCAAATGCTTTGCATAAATTTAGATGATCTTTAATAAAAAAAAAAAAATAAAATCCCCAATCCCCACTTTTTATAGTTCAAAACCCAAGCTTCTCATAGGTGCTTATCATCAAGACACTTTTTTCCTTAATCCACTTGTTTCCAGTTGAGGAATTACCATATATATGTTATGGCACAAGAGGAGAATTATAACTTGGTATCATACAGGAGCTGCAGACAGTAAATGACTTCATTCTCTTCAATGTGTTACATCATTTGTTCTGACACAGGGTTAATTTGGTTGTCATAGCCTTACATATCCCTCCTCACCTATTAGCTGTGTTACTAACATCGCCTAAAATGTTTTTGGTTTTGTTGTTTAAACATCATGTTTAGGCACACTGCATTTACTTCTCATTTGGTTTCATGTTTCATACTTGGAAGAGTCAAGTCTTATGTAAAATCATTGGGAAATCAGAGAATGTCACAAAAAAATCTCTTTCTGTTTCAATGAGAATACTGTGCTGTACTATTTTAGTGAAAATTCCTGAAGCATGAACATGTTATTCAGACTGAAGTTGCTCAAAATCTATGCTTTGACAGAAGAGGCTATAAATGAGATGTGATTTTTCTGTCTGAAATATTTTAAAGATTTTTTTTAAAGTCTCTGACACATGTACATCTCCTGATATGCACCTCACGATAACTGCAGTACACTCAGCTAGGAATTAGTAAGAATGCTAGGTAGCCATCTGGCAAGAATATTTCTTGGTTTTGTGACTGTGTAAAATAGATCGAGTATCTTCAAAAACCTGTGTGGAAGGAAGAAGAGCAGAAGATTCACTGGATCAAATTAGCTAAGTGGAGGGTGCAAGTGAGCTGTAAGACAGACCAGACTGAGTTCAGTGCAAAGATGAAGCTCTGTTAGTGGGTCGTAGCAGAAGCACAAGGACAGTATCTAAATGATGGCAGGCACGGAAGGATCTTTCCCTTAGTCCACTTGCTTCTGGCAAAACCCAGTGTCACTACTTCACTAAAGGAATGTTGTTGGGTAAAGTGGCTTTCTGATAGCCACAGGGAAATTCTGTTCAGTTCCTTCTCAGCACCAGAGCTAGGCGTGATGCTTCAGCATCACATCAAGTTCAACATTTACCCAGACCTGCAGCCTTCACTCCTATTCCTATCTGCCAGTAGTGGCCAGAATCAAATAGAATTATTTGACTGATAGGAAAGCTGAGAAAGGCTTTTTAGGCTAGTACTGTTATAGCCAAAGAACTTCTCTGTGCAGCTCTCTTCCTTGTTCTTCAGAACCTAACTGAATTATGGGTCTTTGAGGAGCTATTTTGAGGGTTTTGTACAGTGTGTACTGCTGGCATTGAAGTGGCTTTAATGCAGAGAAAAGCTTTAAAGATTTTTCTGATTTTTTAAAGTAAAACAGAGTCCAGCAGCTCTTTGTGAGGATAATTATATGGAGAGGGTTTGTCTGAAGTGTGTTGCAGAGAAATAAAATACTCCTCAGATAATACTTTTTGGTCTGCAGTTTTGGAACTTTTAACTTCTCTGAGTGAGATGCTTTAATCATAAATGGGATTATGTAAACCCAGTTCTTGAAAGATCCCATTTTTAATACACAGAAAGAAATTATTCTGTTTAATGTTTAAGATCACCAAAAAATATGAGCATTATTCAAAAAAAAATAGTCTTATGGACCTTCCTTAAGATAATAGAAGTAAATTTGGCCAGATTTTACTGAGCATTGTTACAAAGTTTTGATGATCCATGGAACTTCAAAGAAGTAGAGAAACAACTGAAACCATTGATAACACATTAGACATTTATTTGACTTGTGATAGGAAATAAGATGAAGAAAAATTAGGTCTTTCTTTCAATAATACCCAAGTGACAATGCTCAGGGCATAACTAAGCTACACTGAGAAAAGAGGATGTCTGTAAGAGCACATGAATGCAAAAGTCCCAAAATTACTCAAAAGAAAAAAATACGTGTTTACTATTAAAGGCAAAAGTATTTATGTAACATTATCAATAAAATTTGAACAATATTACCTTTTACATAGTGAAAAAGTGAATGAATGTTACAAACAAGAATTGTAGCCATGGTGTGGTGTTTCATAAATTAAAGGAAAAATTATTTTTCTTTATTTCCTGTAAGAACACATCAGCCCTAAACATATGCTGTTAACAATGCATTTCAGCTCTGGTCTGCTACAGTCAGAGCTTCTGCAGGTCCTGTTGTGTTTCCTAATGGCTGAGAAATTGAGTGTATATGAATGAAAAAATTCAGGCAGTTTTGGGGGAGGTAGATGCAATTTAATTTACTTATTCTTGTGACATATTAAAAGCCATCTAAATGACCATAAGATTGTCTGCTGGGCATTCTGGAGTTCTGCTGGCAGAACTCTGGACATTCAAATGATAAAGAGATTCAGTTGCAAGAAGTTTTGTGCTTAAAAAGCAAATTACTCCATAAGATCAAAATGATGTAGTATCTGTCTCCACTCTTCTACTGATCATGAATCTGGCTTGCTAGAGTTCCTTGAGTAATAACTCCTACAGTTTTAGATGTAACTTCAAAATACTGCTTTGGTCATTTGAAATGATGAAAATAATTGGAATGCTGCTGAAGTGCTGACTGATAATTCTGACTAGGTTGGCCTTTTGTGTTGGTACCTCTGATCAGGATAGAATTTTTACAGGTAGCTGCTTGGACAACTCTCCTATTTAATACAATATTTTTATATAAAAAATAAGATGTGTCTTGAAGCTAATAGCTTCAGTCTCCTTAATATGAGGCAGACTTGGCAGCAGTTGAGATATGAAGGCAAGGGGAAAGTAACCAGAAAGTATCTGAGTAATATCTGCATCATACTAATGTTGGCTGTACTCAGCTCCTTCCTCACACCACCATAGACTATTGCTGGGTAACACAGGACAGTTATTTCCAGGCTGGGGCACCTGACCTTTACCAGGCCTGCCATTGGTAAAGATTAGAGGGATCCAGTTACGTGATGGGTTTTCAAGAGTTGGAGTTAACTGGACTGACATTAGTCCATTAAATTATACCATAGTCCTTAACTCCCAAGAGGAACAGTAAATGTAATTTCTTTTCAAGTATGGTGTTGCCCTGATCTTTGAAAGTTTTTCTTAGCCTTCTGATGTTTTGCATTCTTGTAGTGGAGTTTCTCACTTAGTTTCATGTAAACAATGATTGTTTTGCATTCCTTTCTAGAGGAGAAGAAAATTGATGGACTCTTGGTTTGACCAGTGTAGTTGGAGAGGTGGCAACTTCACCCTCCAATCCCTGGTCACCTTTGGAATGGTATATATATCAAGGTCACACAATAAACGTCCTCTTTTCCTCCTTTCCTTGCAATGAAAGTTGCAGTGAAGGTGTGTGTTTATTTCATGTTGTAGTGTGACAGTATGGTGTTTTAGAAGATGGCATTTGTAAACAAGTATGATACCATTTCATTATACAGCCATTATGTTTCCTAAAATGGCAGGCTTTGTCACTTAATCAGACTGAATTTAGAATCTTGTGCTCAAGCATCAGGAAGAATGTCCTTATTTCAGATCGTGTGATATTTGGAGTTCAGGAAAGAGGAACTGAAAATACTGGGTTGTGTACAATAAGTTTGCTAGCACCCTGTACAGACTACAGTGCTGGAATTTCAGAATTTAGTGGGTCAGAATTTTTAATTGAAAAATAGAGAGAAATTGAGTATTATAAATGTGAGTTGGGTGTTTTTTTACTGGGCAGCTTAATACTTCTTAAGACACAAAGCATAAAGAGTGTAAAAGAATCTAATGTGGAAAGCTCTCTTAACCTTCAAATTTTGAAAGGAAATCTTATGACAATATTAATGTCGACTAGAATAGTTATAATATATAAATACTCAGCAAGAAATATGAATTAATATAAAAATATTGTAAGGAGACTGAACCCTAATTGCAGTCTTCCCTTCTCCTGTTTGCCATTGTACTGACATGGCTGCATTGGGCTGACTTACGAGTTTGGGCTACTCTTCTTGGCAGAGCAGCACAGGCTCTTTTCCCAACATCTGTTTGGCTGACAGGAGAGTTCCATTCCTTTCCTGTGTTCCTAACTGGAGGGCTTGGGAAATCATCTCTGTGACTCCTTTTGGACAACCAGAAACCAGACCAAATACTCTTCTTCTATTTTTTGTGCTTGGATGAGTGGTGAATAAAGAAACTAGGTCTCATTGCAGGCAAAAAAAAAATCAAATTCAGTCATGCCTGGATGATGGAACAAGCCAGGAGGTCTCCCAGGATGGGGAATCAGGAGTCAAGGATTAAAAAATAATTACAGCAAGCAACTCATGATGCAAGATGTTCTCAGGAACTTTTTGAACTTCCTTTTAGGTACTGGAAGGAACTCTACTCGGTAAGACTAGCAAAGCATACATAGTAAGTCCTTACAAAATTGTTTTCCTTAGCTAAAACTTCTGGCACTTGAAATGGTAAAAGGGCAGCTATAGTTTAGCTCACAAAGCTGCTGCATTCTAGTCAGAATGCAAGAAAATGCAGAGAGATTTAAAATAAGTAACAGGAATTCAGCATTTGGGGACTGAATTATACTCTGGACATCAGTCCTGCTTTTTATCATTCAGCTCACGTCTGAGCACTAAATATAAACAGGGATGCAAGGTAGTTTCTTCTGCCCACTGAACGGCTCAGGCCATTGTGCAGGTAATGAGGACTGTGTGAGATGTAATTCTGGAATTGCATTAGGGACTGGTGTGATAACAAAGGAACTCCCACCTTCCTAGTTACCTTTGGTCATGGGTCTCTTTAACCCATGGAAAAACTTTGCATCTTAATGTAGTCATGCAGTCCTGTAAAATTTGAGAGTTTAGGCACAAAGACTAGTGCAAAGACAATTGCATGGACTCTCACTCCTCACCTGCCTCCTCATGTGTTTGTCCTGTTTCAGACCTTGTGAAACTGCCCATGGACCCTGGGTCACATGCAGTCAGTCAGTAGTGTTTGGGGCCCATGGGCTGGATATATTTTTAATATGTGGTTGCAACGTGGCAGAAAGGTGCCATTAGCTGCATGTGGTGTCAACAGCAGAGCTATGGGTGCAAAGAAATGTTTCTAGCAAGTCCATTTAAATTACTGCAGCAGTTTAAAGAGCAGGCATTCTTCCATCATATGAGAAGGTATATACAGTGTTATGCTCTAGGACTGGATGTAGCGTTCTTTTCTGTGTTTGAAAAAGAACATTCTCCTGGGCTTCAGTGATACCTATGCAAATCTTCACACCATGGCTTTTAGCTAGGAGCCTCAGCTCTCAGCTCACCTGGATTCCAAAACCTCACACTCACCCCCAGACTTCTGAGTCATGAAAAAACCTATACTGGCAAGACATGAGCTGCTGAGCACTGACTTGCAATTATCTGCATTGAGAAATTCTTGTTGTGCTACCTGGCAAAAGTCTGGGCCAAGTGAGCTACCACCTGGCAGTGCAAAGGCCCAGCCCATAGGACAGAAAAAGTTTGGGACCTAGCATGTTCTTAGGGATGTAGAACCCTTTCTAGCAGGCCTGATGATTCTGGCACAAAACATCATGGAATCAATTCAGTTTGCATTATAAAGAGTGAGTTAGCACTTGTCAGTGAGCTCAGCAAACTCTAAACTGGAGGTGTCCTTCATACAGAAGTAGTTCTCTCCTGCTACAGCAGTCCTGAAAGGGGACTGTGAATGGCCAAGGAGGCATGCAGCAGGCAGAAAAATTTTGTTCCTTCCTATTTGTGTGGATAATTTTTCTTAAAACCAGTAATGACATCATTATACTTGTTATCATATTCTTTCCTTGCCAAGCAAGCTGTTTTTGGAAGGTAATGTGCAGCTCAGACTGACGGACCATGCTGCCACAGTCTGATTTCAGTCAAAGGATTTATCCTTTGTATTCCCACATCCTCTTGTCTTTTTCAATTCTCCCTAACGAGAATGCTCTTGTAGCTAAAGGCAGGAAGAAATCTGTCACGTACACAGTTCTCCCTCTAGCATACCTTCCCCCTCTCTTCGTCTTGCTCTCTCTTCTTTAATTGGGCTAGAGAGAAAACATTTAGCAATTTCTCTTCCTCTTTCTCCTCATTAGGCTAACGATGACATATTCTGTTTCCAGAGTGTGTGTAGGAGCATAGTATAGCAGCCACTGCTCATTGTTAACACTGGAGGAAGAGAAAGCTGGTGGCTTGATCCAGAATTTATGTAGCTGCATGTAAATGAGAGGATATTTCCTTGGATCAGATGTAATACAGAAGTGAAAAATCAATGGGGAGAATTTCAGAATCTTGCTTGGTGGTATTTTGAGCCTCCTATCATCTTATAACCTTGGTGTTTGAGTGCTGATATTATCTTTTAACCTTACTGTACCTAATGAAAGTACATTCCTCCTCAGGTACAGATAAACCTTGGGCTTTTTACATAATTTTTTCTGTGCTTTAAGATTTATTTTGACTGGTTTCATCTATCACTTCTCTAGATTTTTTTTCTCACTTTTTTTCTATATACTGACAAACCCATGTGCAATAAATCCAACATATTTTCCATACACATGAAATTAGAACTGTTCTCTTTATCCAGCTTTCCTACTTTTTATTTACTTACATTGTTTATTGTCCTTCCTTTCCTCCTGCCTACCTGCCTTTCTTTCTTCACTTTGGAAAAAGGTAGTAATGAGCTCTAATAACATCTCTACACTTCAGTTTCTGCTGTTAATTGCAATCCAACTTATCACACTCTTTTAACTTCTTTTTTTATTACCATTTAAACATTCTCAAATCCTAGTCACATTACTGACCTATTTGTCTATAGAGCTAGAACAATATATATAAAACTGGTAATTAGCCTACAAACAATACACCAAAGGAAAATCAGTTTTAATTGCAGATTTGGACAAGATAGGCTGAGGTGACAGAAGAAACTGCATTTAATATGACTGTATTTACAGCAGAGTGAATGATGTATAAATGCAAAATGGATATTCAATAGTCACTGCCTGCAACTTATTTAATGGAATTATTTATTAAGAAACAAAAGTTTTTAAAATTTGAATCCTGATATTTAATGTGTGTCTGTTGACTTTGATCAGAAATGTTTAAATACTTCAGGACACTGATTAATTAGCAAAGCCTCATATTATGTCTGAGAGCGAGACAAATAATAGGACCTTCATACAAAAGAATATACTGAAGCACAGAGTAAAAGAGGCTACTAGAACTTCATAGAATCACAGTTGTATCTAAAATAAACTAAAATTGAGAAAATCTTTGGTGAAACTGGAGCTCTGTTTGGGTTATGTGTGCTTCTCCTTTAGAACAGTATTTAGTTTGATCCCCTTTTGTCTTCTTCCACCCCAAGCCAAACCTCACAGGCTCTTCTGCTGGCCAGCATCAGTTGGCAGGCTTTGGTGTTCCTGAGGTGTGTCTAACCCTCTGTGCAGAGGTAACACTTCCAGAGAGATGCCATGGTAATGTGCATGCTCACAGAAATTTCAGGCAAATAGAGTGTCAGGACCTGACTGTGTTCCCGGGAAATATGTGCAAAACTAAGGACAGTTTAAGTGCAGGATGAGCTGAGCCCATCATCCCAAGCCAGTGGAGTTTGCAAGGAAGTCTCTGTGCAGATTCAATCACTGGCCTCTCTGCCAAGACTGTTAACAAAGGTGCCAATTAGTGCCAGTTGTGATGATGATTTTTGTGATGCCAGCACCTGTCCACTATGAACTGGACTATGACCACCTTCACATTTCCCATTAGATGCTGAGCAGCTGTCAGGTGGTAGCACAGCTGAATGATATATTAGCTTCTGTGCACATCAGTAAGTCAGGCAGGCTGTATTGTCTCTAAAATGCCTTTCATGTCAAATTGTTTTAATCTCTCTTTAATAATGCAACTGACTTTGTTACTTTGATTTTAGTCTGTTTTCTAGCTCATGGATTATTATTCAAATAATACCAAGTAACATTGTGTGACAAAACAAAACAAATTCAAATGCAAATATAACAAGAATTTGAGCTGCAGGCACAAAAATCACACTCGCAAAAATGTATTTACACAGCCTTTTAGTGGCAATTTATTTACAGCAATAAATTCTGTAATTATAAACCTATCTGACTTCCAGCACAATGCCAGCTTGATAAACAGAGACCTGTACAGAGGAGTGTTTGCAGTGGACATGTAGTTTTTTATATATGCAGACTTGAATACTGTGCACCAGTTCAGCTTGGAGAACAAAAGCATGCAGATTCAAGCCAGGTATGCATGCACACATGTGCTAAAATCCCAACCAGGAGACCATTGCTCCTAGGGGAGTTAGTGTCTCACACAGCTGTTGTCCCAAACAGGCACAGGCCTGCACTGTGCTGTGCACACAAGATGTGCTGTGCACACAGCATGACCTCCAGGTCTGTGCTGTGCTCTGCACATCATCTGCCAGCAGGACAAGCTTGGTTGGCTGACTGTAATGAAGTAGCCTGTGGGCAGCTGCCACGGGGTCACACCAACTCTTTGCCTTTATCTGAAGCAGCAGCAACAAATTGCCATGTGTGTATCCTTATTTTTTTTTTTTTTTTTTCTGACAGTGAAAATGATTAATGGAGTTATTTTGTTTTAGGAAAACCTTACAGGAACTCAAAAGACTGAAATATTGGGTAACCTTTACATGGATAGGATCTGCACAGGATACTGAGCCTGCATGAAGGCTCATTCAGTGGTGCATAACGGGCTTCCCAGCACCTGAACAGATGTAAGATCATCTGTGCTAACCTTTTTTTTTCTTTAAAGTGTTAGCTGCAATAAATGGTATCTTAAACCCTGTTTCACGGAGTCTGAGTGTCCTTGTTACTGGGATTGCAATGAACCAGCAACTTCAACACAAACTCCTATTTGTAGGAATATGTGTGCTGCACAACACAGCCTGTTGTGCTTTGATGTGTCTCTTTTGTGATCTTGCTTCAATTAGACACCTTTCCATCAGCCTCATCTTTTTTTGTTTGTTAATTTTGTTCTGTTAATTTATTGAATATACCTCACAGAGGATTATATGATCCTTTTACTTCGAGATGTTCTCATGGGCTCACAGGCACAACATTTTACGTGAAACTCATGTTCACTATCCTCACTGAAGAAAGACTTCATGGAAATGCCCCAAACCCACATTATTTATTTGAGATAACTGATAAAAGGAGCCTTAAAATTTGACTTCAAGCTTTTGAAACAGTTTGTAAGATACACTTGATTATTTTGGCAATTTTTCAAAAAAGAATGACTGTGATCGTAAGATCGAATGACTAAAAAATCCATTTTATAGAATAACCAAATAAGTCAGCAAAATGTATTCAAGATGTTCCCCTTGTTAAATGCTGTGTGACACAGCAACAACATTTTGCATAATCATGAGAACTAAAATCCATGTAACAAAGCCCAGTTCCTTCATCTGATACACTGAACTGACTCTCTGAGAAATCCTGGAGATATTTGTGTGACTACACATTGAGTCCTCCCTCAAAAACCCTGGGTTCTCTATTCAGTCATGCCCTAAACATGATCTTTTAAAAAATGGATAAACAGCATATTTTTTTTTATCACAGCAGAAGTAAATATGGTCCGAGTTCTTAGTGATTCAAATTAGAAAAATTCACATATTGTGAATAATAACTAGGACTGAAAAAATAGGTTTTTAAAAATTATTTTCTGTATGCTGCATATTGGATGGCTGATATGTTTGGTTAGGAGGCAGAAAAGAGCTATTTGTAGTCAGTTTCAAGGACTATCAGCTTAATAACAAGGAACTTGATAGAAACTTATATCTAGTGGATTTTTTTCTAGGCACACAAAAAACATTAATTTCCGTAGGCACTTACGAAATGAACACCCATTAGGGATTTTTGTTTCTAGTTTTGCAAATCCTTTGAAGTTTCAAAATAGATTGCACATTGCCAATGCATTGAAAAGCTACCCTACTTTATAGTTGCAAAACAAAAGATGAAAAATACATTTACAATCTTCAGTGGAGAATTAAATCACCTAAAAAAAAGAAAATAGAAAAAAAACAACAAGTATAAATATACATACTTATACATTCACTTGAGATACTGAAAAACATTTTTTGGATATGGTCATTTTGTCTCTCTTGAGCACAGCAGAATGCCTTTTCTCAGCAAGATGCTGCATGTAATATACCATGGAGAAGTTTTTTTTTTTCCCAAATATATTCTCCAGATGGTGTGGCAAAAAAGGTTTGACATGATTTCTAATTGTGAGCTTGTGCAAACCCATGTAGTTCTACTTCAGCCAGTAATACTCCCAAGTCCTTTTTTATCTTTGGAACAATATAAAATGTTTTCTCTAATAATTGTTAATAAGCTTAAAATCTAACTTGTTACAATCTTAGGTGATACCAGATTTATTGTATCTCATGAGGACTGCATATAAATAACTAATACAGGGACATGCTATATATTTAATTTTTTAATTTTTAAGCACATGACTTGTTCTGTTGCCATAATAACATTTAACATGAGGACCCTGATAGTGTATTTTAGCCTTAAAATACAACATCCAGTTCCAGAAGATTTTCTCTCCCCTTAGACCTATAAAGCAAAAGGAAGAGTCTTCATGCAGATAATGATTTAAGGTAGGAAATTCTGACAGTCCTTAAATTGAAACAGTCTCTTGGCTATACATCAAATTCCTTTGCCTTCAAAGAGTTCCATACCTTCAGAGACCCTCCAAAGCAGGTGCAATGTGTTGGGTGTTGGATTACATTATCTCTGTTCTTAGGTTATTCAAAGAGAAGCTGGAAAATCTGTATTTTCAGCAGTGTTGATGCAGTGCATTATTTGTTGCAGTTCAACACATTATGCAGCAAAACTTGGTGTACTGTGCACCTTCTGTTAACCTATCTTCCCATGCTTAAGACTAGAAAATATTATTGGAAAATGGGCCATATAAGCAGGAAAGTATGTTGTAAAGGAATTGAAACAAATAGCATGCTTGCTGGCTTTCTGTCTGGCTTAGGTTTTTGAAATCTAGACAGAATCCACAGTCAGACCATTAAAGCAGAAAGGGATTTATTCTGTGTAGTTCCATCATCTTGTTACAATCTTTGTCATAGAAACGGAAGCGAGAACCTTGTGCCATTTTCAGTTCTTGTTTAATATCTTCTTCACAGGAAAATGCTGCCAGGATATTAAACTCATCTGTTCTTTTGGATAATAAGGATGTAATGTACCATTCTGACCTTTCCAAATGCTGTGTTTCAAATTACTGTTCATTAGATTTTTTTTTCTTGATTAAAGTTTCACTAACCTGTAGAAACAGAATGAAATAAAATCTAGTCAAGGCATAGCATATCAAGCATGACAAAAACAAAACCACACTTATGTATAGCTCAAGGGCTGTAAGAGATATTAACACTTTGTTGTGCTATATGATTGCTGTGTTCATTCATAACAAAGAAGCTAAAATGATGTTTGTTTAGATTTTTCACACGCTAATTTAGAGTTGCAAGCTGAAGAACTTATTTGGTTCAAAGTTTAATTATGAGAATAAGAAAGACTTTTTCTGGTATCCTGTAGAGAAGTTTCAGAGATGTAGCCATAAGAGAACTGAATTATAATCCTCAAATGGAAATGTAATTAAATGATAAAATATATATGACTGAGGGCCAGATTCTGTTAACCTTATTCATTTTTATTTAGATTCAGAAATAGATATTAAGGGCAGAAGAAATGATGCATTATTGTCTAGTCCAACCTCCTGCATGGTCCCAAAATGTTATCTATTGGTCTCTATAGCTTCTAAATGAGATGTAGCATCTCTTTCTAAGAGACCCGGCTGTCTCTAATGGTTGAAAGCTCTCATTGTTAATTTGGTGATGGGGGAACAGACTGGAATTCTTGGCTCCAGTTAATTACACATTCCTTCCTCCTAAATTAGAGGGCTCTTTACTGTCAGGAATACTTTTTGCCTGTAGTTACCTGAAGGCTGTAATCAAGAACTTCTCTATCTTTTCTTGACTGAATTAATAGCTAAAGGGTTTATTCAGTATTTCACTATTGGTCCATTTTTTAAAAAAATTATTTTCAGAATTATTTTCTGTACCTCTTTTTGACTTTACATACCTTTTCAAACAAACCATAAAGGTGTATTGCTTTCCAGTAAATTTGACTAATGTGAAAAAAGTGCCAATTTCTGAATATCATTTACCTATTTACTCTTACAAAGATTACATTTTTCATCAAATAGCATCCCATTCATAGTTCATATCCAACTTACATCTATAATGACACTGTATCCTTCTGAAAACCATTATTTTTCTGAATAACTCAAGATCAAAACAAACCAAAAGGAATTACCAATCTAAACAAAAAAAATCAGACGCAAGCTGTCCCTTCATATACAATTAAAAATAAGTCAATACACTACTCCCTTGTGTTCACAGTTTAATTCTTTTATCTGTAAGTGTTCATATTAATGGGACTTTAACTGGAAGTTTAACACTTTAGGCTGGTTTCTACTTTCTTTCTAACGGTGAAGTGGTTTTGCCTACAGTTTAACCTCTGCTGAGGAGAACTGGCCAGCCGTGGGACTGATGCTACAGAATTGCACACACTTGGTGGTGATGAAATAAGTGCTAATGGTGCTCCTGAGAGAGAATAACTCAGCATTGGTATGGATGTTATGAATGCCTCCTGAGGGACTACACTATCTGTCAGACCAATTGCATAGCTGTTGTTTACCTTTTCTGTCTGTGTGGAGCAGTTAAGCATTTTAAAAGCATTGGGTAAGAATCTGTTAGGACTTATGAAACCAAAAGACACAATAAAAATATATATGTATTGTTGTAACAAGGAAATTGCCCAGTCTGGGCAGCAAATTTTTTTAAAGTGGTGTGTCTCACACTGACAAGTATTAAGAGAGGAACATGGGGATGCAATGACAGGTAACAATTCACATGATTCTCTGCAGGAAAAACAGGTAAGTATCATCAAGAAGAGCAACAGCCTGAAGTTCCATGTATAACACTTGTGCTCAGATTCATTTTTTTTTTCCTGAGCCTGAACATCAGTATTAATGAAAAGTTCATTTCACTAGAAAAGAAGCCGAACTCTAGGAAGTGGTTGTAGCTGTAGGTTATACCAGTTGGTTTCTGCTACAATGCTGGACCCAGGAGAAGGCAAGTTATCAGTCAGGAAGGGTTTATGATGAATAGATACTGTATTAACTGTTTTCTCACTTTCAATTCATATAGACAATATCAAAAGGAAGTTGCAAAGCCAAAGCAAATAATTTAAGATCCTTTCAGAGATATAGTATCCCTATGGATTCACATGTGATTAGCCAGGCAATACACACACACAAAGTGACCAAAATGCAAATTCACAGCTTTCTGAGTGTCAATGCTATTTTTTGAACTAACAGTGTGGCACATCAGCATCAGCTGTCCTGTTCTGTCTGTGGTTGCCTTCGAGGACATTCTTACTGGAGGCACTAAAGACTACATGTATGAACTAACTACCATAATATAACCTCAAGTGACTACAGGAACCATGAGAACTTCCTGCTGAATCCAAAGATTCCTTGGAGGAAACATGTCTCCTCTTTCTTGATAAACTGCAATCCTTGGCACATTTCCTAGCAGGGCAGTACATGGAAAAAAGACCAGAACTCCACAGCACTGTGCATGGCTATTTTGCCTGTCTACATGTAGCAATCTGAATCTCTTTAAGGATCATGTATGTTTTGTCTTGGGCTATTATAAAACCAGCCACACATACAATGGAGCCATCAGGCTCTTCCTCTTCTCAGACTGAGTTTGCTTCTCTCACTCTATTCAAAGTGCTACATGGAGACATACACAAATACATTTTATTGACAGCAGGACAGGGCACCTTCATTTTTATCCTGATATTAAGTCTACATAAACTTTGGCATCATTGACTTTATGTTCTGTGTCCATAGGACTCTGAGAAAAGAGCACAGAGAATAACGAATAACCAAATATCATTTAAAATGAGGAGGAAGAAAGAGTGAAGTCCAATTTAACAAGCATGTAAAACTATCATGTTATTTTGACAGCATTAACTAGTGACAGCTTGATTTTCAGAACATTCTGTCTTTTACTTTAAAAAACCAAAAAACTAGGCAGTAAACCTAGTTTTCTTGACAGGCCCTTGAAGAAAGGATAAGGATTTTATGTGACAGAAGATCTCATTGTGTTTATGAGATATTTTTTGTGTCCCCAAATATTTTACCAGTAAGCTAAACCTGTGATAACTAATTTAATTTTATCAATGGATTGTAACATTAAGGTTTTTCTTATTTTTTTCTTTTTTTTTTTTTTCCTTCTGGTTTCTTTTCTGCTTTTTAGTCTTGGGTTTTTTGAAAAGTCATACAATTTTCTCAAAAATTAATAGCTGAGTCTCTTCTCTTAAGACATTTAACTATATATGTATCCTGTAGGAATCAGCTTTTCTGATAGATGGATAGATTTCCTAGTAGGAGGAAGATATTTACATATTCAATGTTTTTTTGAAGTTAGATGTCAAGCAAGTTTCTTAAGACTCAATTCTCCAAATCCCTCTTCGTGCTTTGTTGGAAAGCCATTAGATCCTTGTACTTGATTTTATTTCATGATAATTTCCTTTAGTTATTGTAAGCAATGAAGCAGTCCTTAATCACTGACCCCTTTTGATAAAAGACAAGCCTTTTAATTCCTGTAGGGTATTTGTTGCAGTGCTCAGCAAAGTGGCTTGCAGATAACACCTTGTGAATACAGGTAGTCAAATTGCACAACTATGAAGTAAACTTGGCTACTTAGAATGCAAATGTTAAAATTTCAAAGTACATTTGTAATTCTACAAATATTATTTATGATTTTCTTTTTAAATCTGGCTCGTTATATATAGTCAATAATAAAAATACAAGCAACAACGACAATGAAAAGGTAAGAATCCTGAACAGATCCTACTAATGGTAGCTATGATTGACCACATTTTGCATTTTGTGAAATTAGGAAGAATTATTTTTTTCTGGGCACAGAATTTTACATTCTTCAACCGAGACAAACCCAGGGTTTGAGATCCTCTATGCCAGTACTGTGGCTGTCACAGACAGTCTCTCAGATCAGAAATCAAAGCTGTTTTTTTCACCAACATTTGTGTCCTGCTTGCCTGTCACAGTCCAGGATGGCATATTGATATGTGCAGATACAGACACCCACAGCCAGAGCAGCATTCTCAACTCTTATATTCATTTCATGGCTACAAATAAAGGGGTTCAGACCTCACTTTTGTGGCCTTGCTCAGGTGAATAAGTAACTCAGGGTGACAAAATCTGGAAAGATATGAACTACATGAGAGTAGAGTAATAAAAGCAAGGGTGAAATATGATACTGTACAAACTATAGATACAAATGCATTGCACTATGTCAATTCTAGTGTCAAGGTGATTGCCATAACATAATATGACTTTATATTTTTTTTCTTAGACCTTTTTGGCAATATTAAGGATGCAGAAAAACTAGATTTTCCCAGAATGATATCAGTATATCAGTTATTTTGAGTTATTAACATTAAAAGTCATAACTGCTGAAAACATTTTCCTTCTGTTGGAGGCACAGAATGGATTCCCAACAGCTGAAATTTGCACAGCTCATTATTTAACACATTTCCTTTACCTCAGGGTTAAAGGGATGTCTGGCAAAATCACATTCTCTTATGAAAAGGGAAAAATGTGAATATTGACAATAGGTTTCAGGGCACATTTTTATACTGCCAAGAATTTTGGATTTGTTATGACAGAGTAAGAAAGAAGGAAAATCCTTCATATTTGCATAGACAAGAAATAATTATTTTGATAATTTTGAAGTCATATGAAAATTCTAATGAACAGATCTAAAATTCAATATGCAACCTTATTTGAAATCCTTCCCTTCTTTTTACAGGATATAATGAAGTCTACTATGTCCAGAAGTTAATAAAATGATAATACAACTTGAAAGAACATATTAAAACAATTAGAACTGCCCTTAGGGATATTTTACTGACTTTTTAAAAATTGTTTTGTAGCAGTTTCAAGGCATCAAACTTTTTTTTTTTTTCTTTTGTGGACAATTCCAGTCTTCTTTAAAACTTACTTAGAATTTAGTTCCCAGACAAATAGATTTGTGAAATCCAAAAGTAAAAAAATGAGTGTACACTGTCACAAGTGTGTGTAAAGCTAGGCAGAACTCAGAGGAAATGTGACTGCTTCCCTGTCATCATGACAAAGGCAACAGCTGGTGAGTGCCTCATGCTCCAAAGAGGTGCTGGTTCAGAGATGTCACTACCAGATCCAGTGTGCAGTTACCAATCCTCTACCCTTAGGAGCAGAGGCTGCAGAAAAGCCCCTCACCAGGTAGGCTGACCTGGAGCACTTAGTTCTTTACTGCTGTGGACCTGGAGAAGTTCCAACAACTTTTGGAGACCCTGGTATGAGGCTGGAAGCAGTGGCTGGAGTGTGGCTTGAGAAAAGTAAGAGTGAAATCCGTGAAACCCCAGCTTGATCATGGCTTGTCCTACTTTATTGGGATCCATAAAGCCTAAAACCACAGCACAAACCAGAAAAGGCAGACATTCCAAGATCACTGCTTGTGCCCCTGGATCTCAGCACCTACACCTGTAACTTCATTCTCATTCTTTTCCAACTTTTCAGTGCTTTTCAAGAGCTGTGTATTTAATCTCTTCAAGAAAAAGAACACTATCAAAAAATAAATTACTTTGGAAAATAATTTCAAATTTAATTCCCTCAGTATTCCAGTTAAAGCATTTTTCTCATTATTATAGCTTTAGTTTGTACATGGAATATTCTGTACACATTCATTCTGCATTACATAAGTATGCACTGTATATATGACAGACAGCAAACCCAGGTCTGTTAAATGTTTTCACTTAAAAGTTGTTGAACACAGTCCCTGGTGCAGTGGGATGCTAAAACTGTCTGTTTAAATGATGGTACTCACAAGCTTTGTATTTTATATTTCCTCAACTTCCTCCTGTATCAGATCAATATACTCTTTCAAAGGGGTAAAATAAATATCCTTTTATTTATCTGATTCTTAAGAGTACCAAATCTCAGTTGCTTCATGCTGCATCATATGTGTAGCATTGAACTGAAGGCTTGATTGAAGATCTGAAGTCAGTAAGCATCACTGAGGGTTTGTGCTTTCTTGAATTTAATCCCCACTGTTCTTTGTCGTCACTATGCCAGAAAGTCACTGTATTTCCAGTCCTGAATAAAGAATGCTGGTCATGCACACAACACTGAAAGTGAAAAAATATGCACCTGGAGGTCAGCAACAAAGAATGAGGGTTTCCATTTTTTGTTAATCCAAACATTTGTGTTTCTGATTTAGGGATTATGGTTCAGCAGATGCCAACTGTTTACATTTCAGGAAAGGTCCCTCTGGTATGTATGAAGGACTTGTCCTGAAGTGATTCTGCTTGATCTCTATAAATATTTGGAGGTAGCGTTCTACTTTAATAGAATTAATAAAAATTGTGGAGATTTTTATTGGTACACAGACTATACTCCACAGAACACAGAGCAATGTGACATTTTATTAAAAAAACCCCAAGTTGTAAATTCTTCCCCTTTGAGACAAAGATGAGACAACAGATTCCTGAGACTGGGAATGAACTTTCTCTGTTGGCAGTTACTCCTCCTGGGTAACCTATCACTACATTTGTAACCTTAGCTTAGATTTAGCAGTGGTTATCCATCTCTTTCTGGGTCCATACCACAATCTGAAAGAGGTCCTCTGTTTATCAGTGTAACTGCTTATTTCACCAGCTCCCCATACTGAAGTGGAAGATGATTATATAGCACAGTGCCAACACACACAGCCTCTATCTGTGCTCCATTTACCGACAGATGAAGGTGCTTCATGCTGATCATTTTAGTTTTTAACCCATATAAAAGTATGATTTCAACCTGTGTTATTTCTTATTTATATAAACACTAATAATTTGTTGCCAGTGCCAGCCTTTCCTTGACTATTGCTTAAAAAAACCCAAATAAGCCAAAACCTGGGTTCACTTTTAAGGCTTTAAACTTACTTTCATGTAAGTTTGCTGGTAAAGCTATGGAGAGTACAAAATCTGTCGCCCTGGGAAGGAAACTTCCTTTGCTAACATCCAGCTTTCTGCTTGTGTCTGGGCACAGGAATTTTCAGGAGCTGCTCCAAGCCATCCCTTTAAATCTGCATTGTCACTTTTGAAGCACCTTGTACTCCTTGGGTCTTTATGGGTAATTTCTATGCAAGCACTGTTATGCAAGCACAATATCCTTGTTCCTGGCCTAAATATCAGTTGTCCCTGCTAAGCATCATCCCAGACACACAGCTTTTTATTTTTCAGAGAAAAAAAAGTATTCCATCTTGCTGTGTTTCAAACTTCCATCTTTCTAACTTTCTTAGTGCATTTATCTAGTGACTAAGAGGATCCAGTTGGTTGTACTGAGGAATTGCTGCCCTAACTAAAGTCTTTGAACTTGTAATTATCTTTGGAAAGTCTTTACTGTACCATCTATGTTCAAAAAGGTTTTATATCTTAAAATGACAAGTTTAGAAGTACATTAGAGGAGACTTTCAGAGCATAAAAATATAACTATGGAGATGAGTATTAAATATTACTTTACAGGAAGATGAAAGTGCATGGATTGAATTTCCATCTTGGATTAGGATTGTAACCAAAATTTATTTATACTGTATGCTGGTTCTGTCTTCTTAATTTTCTTTACAGTTGCATGAAGACTGGCATTTTTAGGTTGCAAAAGCCTCTGTACAAATCTCATATCAACTCCACAGGAGCTATGATTAGCAAAGGTAGGTGAACAGAAAGGACAGGAATCTGCAGCTGTATGGGAGAGAGGCATTTCCAAAGAGTCTCTGAAAGACAAAACTGAGTTTACTGTTTCAGCAGTGGGAAATCTGCCCCTATAAGAGGCCTTGAAGAAGAAGTCCATTTTTTTAATGGAAAATTAAATATCCACTGTGTAATATGGAAGACTTTGGAACTGCGGGTGTTAAGTTATTGCCCAATTTTAGACATTTTTGCATAGGAAAGTTCAAACTAGACATTTATATTCTGGTCACGAGATATCCTGTGCATTATCTCTGCATTATCAGAGAGACAGAAGGGAAGCAAGAAAGCTGACAACACTGATTGGATTGATAAATGTTAGGGAACTGAGGAAAACCATGATGGGAGAGGAAAGTCTCTTTCAATAGACTGGAAAGTAAAAGGGAAAAGCAGGTAAAAGTAGCCAGCTTTGTCTGTGTTCAGAAAAGGCTGCACTTCTCATACAGGACATTTGAAAAATAGGTCCTACTTTCTCAAAAAGAAGTAGAATCATGGTATTACTTACTGGGATGAATGAAGTGGTATTATTTTATCCAAAAGCTTGGATCATTCTGTGTAGTTGGCATCCCATCCAATTTATTAAATTCAAAGAAGGTTTACAGAGAATACATGGAAACACCTGACCTTTCTCTTTTCAAAGTGGGCTACAAAGAAATCAAATGCATTCTGTGGAGAATTCTGTGTTGAATTTTTGGCCCTGCCAACTCAGCACAGCTATCATAGCTCTCAGAGGATAATCTGGAAATGCACAGTGACTTCAACCCTGTATATTTTCTTTGCTTGAATGCAGTAGACAAGGACTCTCTATGTTTGCTGTCCAAGCTTACTCTGTCATCCCAGGAGCTTCTGAGAAAAAACCTTGATATTCTGCAATAATTTGCTGCTGCAGCATCTTACTCTGCTTCAGTTGTGTTGGCCATTCCTTTAGCTTGTGCTCTCCCAGAGTACTTATGTAGGGTGCAGCATATGCCAGTTTCTCCACAACCATGTTAAAGTTCAGAAAAATATGTGAAAAGAAAAGGTTTTGTTCTTTCCCCACCCCCACCCCCCTCCCCCCCTTTCACATATTGAGTCTAAAGAACAATTTATTCTTCTGGGTAATTTGTAGAAAAGTACAAATAGGTGCATGGAGTACTAACAGATTTGCCAACTTATTCCAAGAAAAGGATGCACCTAAACAATAGCTGGGCAAATATTCAAAGAGACATATTATTATTATTATTATTATTATTATTATTAATAATAATAATAATAATAATAATAGTAGTAGTAGTAGCAACAAAACCAACAGTAACAGAAAGGGATAACAACTGAGGAAGACTACGAAGGCTACAAGGAGAATATACAAGGGGAAAAAAATTATGGCCTGCAGAAACATTAACAGTAGTGATGAGGCATAAATCAAAACATGGCTACTTGATCTTCAGGCTGAAGTAACAGGATGACAATTAGAAAACTCTGTTTTCAATTTAAGTGGATTTGTCTGATTGGAAGTCACCAAGAGACTAAATTTTGGTGCTCAAGATGCCTTTTAAAATGAAATCAAATTTCAAGGAGAGCTGTAATTTGAAATAATTTATTTCTACCTTATAAGGCAGTGTTAGAAGAAGTTCCTTCCATATCTTCCTCAACAGCTTTTATATTAGCAAATGCTCATACACTCAAGTGCAAAATTACTGTGATAGAAAAAAAGAAGGGGTTCTTTTAATTTGCTTTGCTGTTTTGAACATCCAGTGACCTGCAAAACATGGATAAAACTCATTGCTTTATTCACTCACTAGAAGGCTTTAGAAGTACCTCCTTACTTTTACAGGAGGGATAACTGCCAGTTGTGAAATTCGGTGATTACTTCAGATGTTAAGAATAAACATTGGTACCACTGATGTGCCTCATATATGCTAACAATAGGTACAAAAGTTATTGGATTGCATAATATTCACTTCTGACCTGGAGAAGACTTAGGATCTTACTGAATGGAAATAACAGCATGAATGGAAATCAGTTAATAGGATTAAATCCACTGTAGAGTGTAGAGAGATGTGAAGCATAAAGCCATAGTTAATGACTTGTGATCTCTCTCCCCCTGCCCCCGTCAATACAGTTTCTTCATTCCTCCTTGGTCTATGTAACTCATGTATATTCCTCTCATCTAGCAGTTCATGACCTTGTTCAAGTACTTAGTCTTTTCCTTAAAAACTAGGAAGATTACTTTTTAAAAACAGCAATGAAATATATTATGCATGTGTGAATCAAATGAAAAATATTAATTATGAAATGGTACCTTTATTGACTAAAAATTCTTATGTAAATCAAATTATCACATCTTTGTTCCAAGCACTCCAAAAGAAGACAGGATGCTGAAATCAGGGTATTATTTTGGCTGCTTACTCTTTCACCTGATTGTCTCTGATCTCTTAATATCTGCATTGTGGTTCAATATCACAAAGCAAAACATGAACTGTTCTTTTCTCAGCTGATCCACTTCTGGGATGTTTCAGAGTATCTAGATTGAGACAATACTTCCTTATATAAATACAAATCTCTGGGACTTAACTCTTATTTCAAGTGACAATAGAAACTGTTTAAATGTTTATCATACTAAAAAGATCTCAAATTCTGTATTTCCATTATGACAAGATTCATACTAAACTCTTACTGAATAAATAACATATGCACTGTTATTGAATAAGAAAAATTGCATATCTAAATAGAAGGAATTGAAGTATTCTTTTAAAGACAATTGAATCAAGAGTATTGCTTTTAAGTACCATTTTATTAAGTCATATTGTAGCTTATGCAAAATATTGCAATATATTTAAAATCTAAGATTAGAATTAGCTTTTCTTTAGCTGATGAAGCTCCAGAAAATACACTGATAGATATTTTGAAGGTGAGTTTTTCTTACAGATCCTGAGATCTATAAAATAACTTGGAGGAAAGCAAAACACAGAAAGCAAAACACAGAGCTTTTCTTGCAGCTCCTGAGATTTATAAAACAACTTGGAGGAAAGCAAAACACAGAAGTCAATTCAACCTGTGCTCAAAACCAATGACTGAAGTCTGCATGCATAGTTAGGAGAGCTCTATAGAGTTATCTAATAATACAATGTGCTAAATCTTGGCATTCTTCAAACTGGAACAAAAACTGGAACAAATATTTAGACTATATTTAGAGTATTCAAATTACTATCACTCTCTGGGCACTAGTGTAATAAAGTTCTGATTTTAAACCTGGAAGAATTTTCTCCAATAGTATTGCTGTGGATGAAATATCACTATTTTGCCATTATCCTCTGAGCATAATATTATTTGGTGTGATGACAAAGTGGATATTAAAAATTACATCATAGCAGAGTTATTTTTCTGGCAATCCTCTTCCTTTCTTTGCTGTTCAAAAGACAAACTGAGCTGGCAGTGTACCCTTGTGGCCCAGAAGGCCATTGGTACCCTGGGGTACATCAGGGACAGAATTGCCAGCAGGCTGAGAAAGGTGATCCTGGCACTCTACTCAGCCCTGGTGAGGCACATCTGGAGCACTGTGCTCAGTTCTGGGCTCCTCAGGATGAGAGAGACAAGGAGCTCCTGGAGCAGGTCCAATGAAAGGGAACAAGGGTGATTAAGGGATTGGGGCATCTCTCTTACAAGGACAGGCTGAGGGAGCTGGGCCTGTTGAGCCTCGAGAAGAGACTACTGAGAGGGGAACTCATCAATGTGTATGAGTATCTAAAGGATTGGAGTCAAGAGGATGTCTAAGCTGTATTCAGTGGTGCTGAGCAATAGGACAAGACACAAGGGGCAGAAACTGATGCCCAGGAACTTCCACCTGAATATGAGGAAGAACTTTTTTAATCTTTTAAGTCTTTAGACTCTTTGCAGTGACTGAGCACTGGAACAGATTGTCCAGAGAGGTTGTAGAGTCTCCCTCACTGGAGATATTAAAGAATTATCTGGACACAAGCCTGTGCAATGTGCTCTAGATGGGCCTTCTTGTGAAGGGAAGTGGGATCAGGGGACTCACTGTGGTCTCTTTGTGATTCTGAGAAATTCCTTCCCTCTCAAATCTGGGCACATGGTTAAATCAAAGGACATCACGTTTGCTAGAAAGAATGATAGCAGTTCAGTATCCTAATCCTTCTGTGTGAGAAGCTGGGATTTGCACTTCAGGAAACTTGCAACCTTATAGAAATGATGTCCATGACAAGGGTCTGGCATACAGTGAAAGTCTTCCAGTCACTCATACTCCAGTCACTGTCTGGAGATGACTTCCAAAGAAACTGTGTTCAGTTTGCCTTGAAGTTTAAGAACAATCAGGAGAGAAGGAGGAATGAGCAAGGCCACGCTTTGCCCAGATAAATGGTTGTCAGTCTGCTCGTGGACCTGTCAAATGTAACTGTGCAAAGTCTTCTAAGAGCAGGAAGTGGATTTGATATCAAAGACTACATACAGGCAGCAGCTCTTAACTCAGGGTTTATGTAAGTGCATATATATAAGAACAGAAGCCTCTACTTAAACCAGCCAGTCAACAACTCTTTCTGAACTGTGGTGTGTCTCCAGAGATCCTTATTCAATTATTAATGCATCTGCTGCTAATTTCATCATGCAGAGTGTGAATTTGTCTTTCCACGATGAGCTCTAAAGGAAGTTTGTAAGAAATATAGAACTTGTCAGCACATAAGAGTCAACACATTACTGCTGTGCTGCAGCCATTTATAACAAAACTAAAATGAGCACTCACTTGTTTGGCATTAATTTAATGTCCCACTTAGCTCCTATCAGACGTAAATAGCTGCTTCATCCATTTAAACATTTCTGTTCGTGCACATAATGAAGTACTCTGTACCTGTCAAGTAAGCAGAATTCATAACTGAAATAAGAAATGGATGAGGAAATTCAATGTTCCTAATATTAAGCCACTACAGGGGTAGCATCAGACTTTTTTAATGGCTTCTGTAAGGCTCACCTTTTATTCCACTGTTCAGATACCATAAGAAAACATGACACATGCTAGCATGCCAAAAATGTTTGTTCAACTTACGGCCCAATTAACAAAAGCTGTAGTTGTTGAACACATTCTATTACAATATAAAATACTTAGCCAACCTCTCGTTATTTAAATATTTTTTATGTTATCTATTTTAGAAAAACAAAATCTAATTTTAAACAGCATTCTAGCTGCGATCATACTGTCTAGAGGAAATTTTTATGAGAATGAACAGAGGTAATGACTACTATTAGTCACTGTCATTAGCATAAAACATTAGAAATGACAATATTTATAACAGCCTATGACATGACAGTTAAAATATGACTTTCTATCATTTGTGTATGCTTTGACTACAGCTGGTTGCTATTTTCCAAAGTTAAACTGATAGAATTCTGGTAATGGTATATTTAATAGCATGTTCATCATCAGATCTAATTGTTTTCCACCACAGGGTATGAAGTTTTATGTCCTCTATCAACCCAAAACAAACAGCCCTACTGCTTAATGGCTCTTCAATTAATGTTTATGGTGCTACTTTTGTAACCTAAGTTACAAGAAAAAAATCCAACAAAATCCCTCCAAGAAGCAATTTAAGAAGCTTAATGGGACTTCATCCAATACCAAAAATTACTACAACATGTATGAGGTCCCACAGCTGAGGATGTGAAATAGAAAACACTGGAATGACATTAGAAAAACATTGGAAAATAGAAATAGAAAACAAAGATTCTTCTAGCACAGTGTTTTAATTGCCATTGGAGGAGAGAACAGACCTCCATGTAGGGGAAGTTGGTTGAAGGACTTCAGGCTGGCCGCCATGCAGTTGATGTTCATGCTGGGTTAAAACAGAGAAGATCTGTTCATCCCAAATCATGCACAGCTCAGACTCTGACACTCAGATTTCAAATTTATTCCCCTGAGAGTGATTTTCCCTCAGTAACCTAGATGCTAGCCTCCTACTCATAATTCTTTTCCCTATTTAGCAGAGCTCATGCTGATTAAAATGAAAGAACAGTTCAAAGACAGGTTTCTCTAACTGCCTTGGTGCACATTAATTTTTGTCTCTCCCTTTTGTACTAAGCCTCTAGAAAGCAATGTAAAACTACTGTAAATATGTTTTCACTGGAGAGCTGCCATTGTTCTAAATTATGAAAGCAAATTATTTCTGACTTCGGTTGTTAATTGTACATAGCAGTCATATATTAATTTTAAGCTTCCCATGGTAGTTCAGACACCCTGATTTCTAGCTTTTAATGATGCACTATAAGCCTTTATTTCTTTGACACCTGGGCAATTAATCATTGATACTCCTCAGTCCCCCAGAGTAGCTGGACACCATTAGACAAGAAAGAATCAGACCTGAGTGGGGTCAAAATTTCTTTTCAGGAAATACTTGGTTTTTTCGCACCATAAATTCTGCTTGACATTCATTGCAGCAAATATATTTTAATAGAACTGCTGTTATTCTGCCTCTCCTCCCAGTCTCCCAGAAGTTTTTTGTAGCTCAACATGATGTTCAGAAACAGGCAAAAAATATTCTGCAAAGTTTAAAGGCTGTCAAGCCTTCTTGGCAAATTCTCTCTAAGAGCACAGCTGAGAGATGACAAACCTATCACCTGACTGGCTGGTGTTTAAAGCTGACTGCTTTTGATTAGAAAGCAATGAACCTTCCCTTCTGGAGTTCATTCTGTGTTTTATAAGCACCTATTCACTGAAAATTATGCAGTTGAACTGATTTGATTTTGATTAGTGTAACGCTTCAGTTTTATTATTTGTAGTAAATACAGGCATCTCTTACAGTTTTACTGCATGTTTAGGAGAATGTCAGGATAGTTAAAGACTTACTTTTACTTCTCATGTATTATTGCTTGACATTTAAGACAAATCCAAGAATAATATATACCTGTATTGCGGTTACTCAGTTGTTGTGCATTGCTCCATATGTACTCAACACTCTACTTCCTCTCTGGCTCCAGTGGGAAGAGAATAGGATGAAGGCAGCCCTGCCTACTGAAGGACAAAGTACTGTGTCCCCAGCAGGTGAGTTGAGCTAGAAGTAACTGTGAAATGCAGTGGCTAATGTCTTTAATGGAAAACTCCTGTATTAAATTCTATGCTGCAGACTCTGTGATATTTCAACAGGCAGCACTGAGGAGGAGCAGCACTGCTACCGGAGGGGCCAGCACTGAGCACTGAATCACTCACTGTCAGCCAACTTCAGGAGCTGCAATGTGAATGCTCTGGGAAGCTTGATTCCCTTTTATCTTCTGACAGCCTTTCAATTATATGTCCTTTCATATTATTACATAACTTCCTGTGATCTGCACTGTGGACCTCAGTAATAAAAACCCATTTCATGCCTGAAGAACACAACTTCTTTGGTAAGTCAGTTTAGACTTAGACAGGGAGAAGTGCATTTGACCAGAAACAAATGATGAGTGGAGTCAGATGGTCAGGTCAATAAAAGCTAAAAATAATATTTGACTTTGAGAGAAAAGAAAATTCAGGACACAGCCTAAAGGCTAGATTCAGCCCCAGCTAAACATTTATCTCTGTATCAGTGTTATAAGGAGAGGTTAGACACCCAAACTTACATGCTGCAGAGGGGTTTCAGATACACCTACAAAACTCACCAAAAAGGTCTGGAAGCAACTGAGAGCTTTCATTATTACTAGTATGGTCCATAGTGTCTTATATCTATTAGCTTCAGACTGAGTATTCTCCAACATTTAGTTCTATCTATCTTGAGAAAAATGCATGTATGTACACAATTTACTCCTCATTTACTTACCTGTTTTGTAGACCATCATTATAGTGCATGACTATAGCAACATATCCCAGTCATTAGGGATGCTTTTAGAAAAGTAAAGGGGGCTCACTTCAGCTGTAATTCCAATTAATAGTGAAACATTCGTGTGATATATGCAGTTTCAGTACTTCTCAAGCTTTCACCAGTACTAGCTGGCTGTCTCAAAAATCTGTAACATATTAATTTCAACAGTATCTATATAAAGATGCAAGACAAGAAGTACAAGAAAAGCTTTTTTGGGTCAGGATATTTAAATCTGTTATGCCAGTGATGACTCCTGGTTTTTGAGAACCCAAAGCTGAGACTAGTGAAAGCTGCAAGCTATCAGTACTTCTGCATATGATGGTATATCTTCAGTGCCCAAATACAGAGAGAAGTGCCTAATACATCTTTTGAAAATGTTGACAGATATCAACAGAAGTGCCTTCTCCTAAGCAAATCCTATTTCTTTACTAAACAGCCAATTTAAGAACAAAGCCATCAGAGGAAAGAATTAGCAAAAGTTACAGAAGTATAGAAAATTCACTTCTGGGAAATTCCATAGGCCAATTTCCACAAGGTGAATGAGGTGCACAAGAAGCTCAAAGTGAAACCTTGAATGCTCTCTTCACAGCAAAGCTCTTGTGCACTGGGTACAGAACAGGCCTACCTCAAAACTCCAAGGACTAGTATATGCCTCATGCCTTGTTCTTCTCAGCTATTCAATTAATGATATATGATACACACTATCTGTAGCTTTCAATGAAAGCAACTCCCCAAAATGGAATTCAAAACTTTGTTCTTTAAACAGTTTTAATTTTGTCCAATCTCAGTTACCTGAAAGACAGCTACATAGTCTACATTAGGCATTTAGACACATTTTCTAAACAACAGAGGGCATTTCATGTCATTTGGTTTTTTTTGACACATCCCTGAAAAGTGTTTAAATAGTCCTTTGGACCTGAACTGAGTATATATGCATATATTTATATACATACACATACATATATATGCAGCTGGGGGAAAAGAAAATGAAAAATTAAAAACAAACAAACAGACAAACAAAAAAAAAAAAAACAAGCAAGGAAATAGAATTAAATGAACCTTGGTATTTTGCTACAAATTTCTGGCTTGGTCAGGATGGAGAAAAAACAGACTTCCCTTTCTTCCTCTATAGACTTTGTTTCATCTTCTAGAAATATAAGTAGAGTCTTCCAGCCTTCTGAAATGTTTTATCACTTATTAAAAACTGCAGTTACTGAGTGAAAAGGAATTACTACTCTCAAGTTTCCAAGAATACTAGGTCATTTTCTTTAGGCAATCATGATCACTTACTTCCAAGTCCCCTTTGTAAGCCATTTTAGGAGATGTGGTATAATGGTTAGGAGTTTGAGCTCTAAGCAACGGTATTTTGGTTCTGATGAACAGTATTCTGTGTGATGCAGTGCAGCTTCCCCCTTCTTCCATCTGCTATATGCAAAGCAAAAATAATAACAAATGAATAGTATTTCTAAGAGTCTTAGATTACTATTTACAGTCTTAACACACTTAAATATAATCTAAGAAAACCCTTAAGAAAGCTGCATATTTTCACCCATTTCTTTGTCTCACTCACAGCCTACATAAAACTGGAGTGTGAATACTGTCACCTAAGGTTTATTTCCAGCTCTAGCTAGGAGAAAGAATCTTGAAAAATCCACTGAGTTTCTTCTCAAGTCTAGAGTTGTGTTAGGCTTGAATAGCTTCTGGCCACATTCTTTTAGCTCTTTCTCTGAAGAGGAAAAATCTATGTCTAAACCAGGCATAGTTTAAATTTTTATCACCATTTTCAAGAGCAGAACCAAAAATAGTGTGGGCAGATAAGCACCACCCCTTTTTTAACACAGGATGACAGGGAATGGGTTCCTACATGAGGACTTCATGCTCAGGGCAGGCTTCAGATCTGTTTTCTGGTGTGCAGCCAGGAGAAACAAGGGAAGGACTGTGGTTGCACCAGGGTGTAGGAAATGAAGTTGTGTGCAGCTACACAGCAGGACTCCACATTAGCTATTGATGCTGCTTTTTTGAGCTAAAACCTTCTGGATGCACTAGTTACCAACAACAAGTGACAATGGTCTTCTGTTTCACACGCTCTTCGCTGAAGAAACAAGTTCATTTCTAATGAGTAAATGCAATTGTACTTTTCTATGCACATGGATGTATATAAGCTTATTACAGAAAAATACAACTCAGTATTTAGGTTGAAGGATTTAGGAAGTGTTAGATTTATAATTTCCAATATAATTACATGATGTTCTTTAGCATATACAAGAGAATATAGTCTTTAACTACAGGACCCCTTATTATCCTTTTCTCTAAAAGACCTAACTCATTCTGGATAGAAGGTTTAATTAAATACTTGTATCTATCTTAACCTCTAATGGTATGACCCTTTTTTGTTTTCTCTTTTTCATTCAAATGGTTGCTGCTGCAGTTTCATTTACTTTCTAACAGATTTTCATTGTGCATAGTTTGTAGCAACAATGCTACAGTAACTAAACCATATAAACCTTAATAAGTGAATGTTCACAGCACCTCAATAAAGATACCAATATTTTCAGAGATGAACAGGTGAAGAACAGAGCAAAAAAACCCCAGAATCTTCAAAATTTGTTTTTCACATTCCTTCTTAATGGATTACTTATCCCAATGGGAGATGATTTCTTCAAATATTTGGAATTTTAAAAAATTATTTCTATGTTCAACACACTGCACAAATATACTTTATTTATTATTGTGTTACTTCTGTGAGACAGATGATTAACTATTGTATTTCTTTATGACAGAAAAAGTGTAAGAATTTTGATACATGATCAAACAGTCCTGTCTCAAAATAACAAGCACCATAGCTATCTGTATAAGCTCTTTTACAATAGCAAACAAAATATGAACTAGTTTAAAATAATCCTATTTTTTGCAGACTGAGGTGACCTAATTATCTCACATTTGACATAAACTAAAACCATATAGAAAAATAATACAGCTTACCTGATAGACTGGAAGATCACTGTAAGTCTGAGTTGTGGCATGTCCTAGAGAGGCTGGTAATGGTAGGTCCAGAAATCAGGGCTGTGGAGAGTCCCAACCTGAGGCTCAGTCCTTCAGAAGCCAGTGACTTATTGCAAATGATGTTGAGCACTCTCAATTCCCTGAATACCATTCAAAAGGTACAGTACTTCCCTAAGGCTCCAAAAATCTGAAAATCAAGATAAAGTTGGGCAGACATATTCAATAAAGAACATTAAATTAGTTGTCACATTAATATTTTTGCTTAAATGACCTATGTAGCTTCACGTAGCATCTCTGTGATACAGGGTTATAGTTTGGATAACAGAAAACTCTTGGAAGACATTACCTTGGCAATTCTGCATGCTATGAGATAAAGCAGTTAGAGAACAGAATAGAATTTGCTATACACTTCTAACACACTCCTGTTCCTTGTAAAGTACAGGCAGAATGGGAGTGCATGTGACCACCTGCTTAGGGTCTCTAAAATGATGAATGAACAACAGAGCAAAAAAGACAAAGGAACAAACTAAACACTGGTTTCTAGGTTTTGGTTTTTGCCTTGTTTGCTTTCTGAACCTTTTAGTAAAGTTACTATATAAAAATTTAGCTATCATTTTAGCCTAGATTTCTTATCTAAATTCCTAATTTTTATATTACTAAAAATTTATCAGGTGCTGCCTCAATATCTTTTCTGTACATGCAACCACCTACTTGAGATGAAAGCTCATAGTCCATGCACAGTAGAATGAGTGTGCTTTTGGCAATGTAAAAAAAAATGAGGTTTGTGGGGGTGAATTTTATGAACCCCAACACTCTTTATGCAGATATTACAGCAGAGTAATTATATTCTTCCAGAGTAAATTAATTCTGAGTGCTGGTATGGATGAGAATGGGAACCTGTAAGGAAAAGTTGGGTTGGAGTAGTGTTTAATTTCTTGATAGTATTAACAAAATCAGGCCCATGAGAGACTAATTAAAATAATTTCTTATTAAAATAAATTAATTGTGAGAGAATTTAAGATTTAGGCTGGAGAGGGAGGCATTTTTTAAGCACATTAGTTAGTCTCTTCTGCCAACCAATGGAGACAAGGTACATTCAGAGAGCGTTTTAGAGCATCTATCTTAGGTACTCCAAATCATTTTCTGTAAGCAAAGATCACTCCACTCAATGTGCAGGTACCCTAGGTACCTGTAGCAGCAAAAGTAGGTATTTGAAGCTAGATGATGAATGTGCTTTGTATTTCCCCAAGTGCTACACCAAGGTGACTTCACACAGAAGAAAAAAATCCTGATCGGTGGAGTAGGGGAACACAAACTTCGTTTTACAGATTCTATCAAGTTTACTGAGTTGGCAAACAACAACTTTGTGGATGTCTCCTGAGGTTCTCCAAAACAAATAGATTTTCATGAAAGAATCAGAAAATAATTTTTGGGTCACCCAGGGGAATTCCTTATATCCAAACCAGTTAATGATACAGGAAACCTCATTTTGCAAATTGTGTAAATCTTTCCATAAACTTGGAGACATTTTTCTTTGATGAAAACTATTAGGTGGGTATAAACATCAGACTTGCAAAATAAATGGTTAAAGTAAGCCAAGCACTTTGAAGTTAGTTAAATATCAGTTACAGGTCAGCAAAACCCAAATTCAGGTCTTGTCATGTATACATTTAATGTAGTCAGTATCTGAGTTAAAATTTGTTAGGTTGTTTTGTTTTTTTTGTTTCAACCATTGAGTTTAAAATGGCTGAGTTTTTTTTTTTTTTTTCTTGATTTCAGGAATAAGAAAGGGCACTGAAAGAACAGCTATTCAGTATTTCTTTTATCCTCATTATTAAATGTGTTTCTCCTTTATTAATTGTCTGATCTCTATTCAAAACAAATTTTTCTCAACAAAATGATGAATTTCACAGTTGGCTTTCTGTGTCATTTGTGGTTATACTATGTGAATACCTCGTAAGTGTAACTAATTGTTTATTACATTCCTGAGTTAAAATAAAACATTCAACACTGTTACATTGCCTGGGAAAGCCAAGGCTTGCACCTAACTTAAAGAGCATTTTACAGGCACAGCTGATGATGACACCTGTAACTCTGATGGAAATCAGATCCAAAGACTTTTTGTAAGATTTCAAGACAACAAGAAACACAATATTAGCAGGGTTTTTCTTTGAACAATTTGCCTACACTCACACAAAATTCAGCTGAAGGACAATATAATCCATTCCTCTGTTTTAGCCAAACACAGCTGTTTTCCATTAAACACCCTCCAAATCACTGGGAATGTCTGCCAGGGGTTCTGTTGCTAAGAGCCTATTTGGGCACACAACCCTTACACATTTCCACACGCATCAACTTGTACATTAGGCAAGACTGCAGTTAAAAATACAAACAGTGGGAAAATAAATCTGAGATAGGATCATTCTGGTGTTGTCTAATTTGCTATACAGACAGAGCTTTTGCTTGTTCTACATATTACTCCTGACCCCTTCACCATGCACCCCAAATATCTTTTTCTGAATCTGACAGAACTTTTTTTTTTTTTTAATTTTTCTGAACTGTTTAGTATTTTGACCAAAATCCTTGGGTTGAGCAGATAGCCATCTTGGAAAATTTACTTTGAAGTGGACACAGCTGCATTTACAGAACATCTTAATGGTAGATAGTATGGCCAGCCCTGACAAAAGTGTATTTACTGCCAAAAGTGTATTTACAAGAAAAATGAGAGAAATGGAGGCATGGAAAATGATACTTTATAGCGAGTTCTATATTTTATCTGTGAGAGCTATGAATGAGAATGATTGAAATAAGTCCAGATGAAGAACCTGGTATAGTAAATAAACAGTTTTTTATACTAAAAAACTATTTGCCTTCTAGATCTTTAAAGATATTTTTAGGGTTGTTTTTGGTTGACTATGTATGATGAAATCAGGTGCCTTATTTCCATTAATTTAGCTAATCAGACTCCAAAGTAGAAAAACCCAAACAAATGACTGAATTTAAAATTATCCCTAAACTGGTCTAAAAAAGGTCACAGTTATTGTTAAAAGTTATTATTATAAATTATTATTAATGTTATTAAATAAAAAATATTTTTTAATATTTGCTAATTTGTTAATTTAGAAATCTGTTATTTCTAGAACTAAAAAAACTATAAAGTTTAAGAATATGTAGGTTTTTAGGGTCTACTCCAACTGTGCTTAGTGCTATGAGGAGGACATTGGGTATTACCAGGTGTCTCAAGCCCTTATCAGTGTTTTGACATGTCTTTCTTCCTCATCAAAGGTGTACAGCATGAAAAACTTACCATGGCAACAGGTGATGCAGCTATAGAAAAATAGGGTTATAAAGGAAATGGATGAAGATAGTAGTAACAGGCTTCTTCAGTGTAAATCTGGCACATGTAGATAGGTCCCTATACACACACATTCTGCTGTGGCTTCATCCAATTGCCTGGGAAAGTCCAGCAGGCACCAAGTGATGACAGTACAACTACACTGTAGACAAGGGAGTTCATTTCTCAAAACAAATCCCAGCTCAGAAACCATCCTGTGTTTCATTTCCTGATGCAGCTTCTTACCCTCACCTGCTGCTTTGCTAATTGCACTTTATTACATCACTTTGACCTGCTGAGTGGGCTTAGCCAAATCATGCAGCTTCACTGTTTTTCTAACTCTCCATTATAATGCAGAGATTAAAATAACTGCTGCCTTTAGTAAGCATTTTGAGCTCAGCGCAGCAATTTTCTTTTATGCTCCGTGGGTGCTATTTCAGCTTTTAAGGACTAGGCAGCATTATTGGGGTCCCCATAACTCTTTCAAATGAGCACTAGGTTCCCTATAGCACATCCCACGTGCTTTCACAGTCAAAAATGAGGCAACCCATTTTTGCCTTAGATCTGCAAAGAAGTTCAGTATTGTGCCTCCTTCAGAAATTTGATAGTTCTCACAAAAATAAAGTGGTGACTACCTGGAATGGATTGAACTTGATTTGAGCAAGCAGCAGTGCCAAGCAAGTACCTTCAACTAAATATTTTTCTTGCATGTGGGAAAATTGGTTATGATGATATGAAAAGTAAAATCTTGATATGGAACTGTACCTGAAGTACTCTTCCTGGATCAAAGTTATTTCACACTGCAGCTAAGCAGGACAAGGGCTGGAATGATGCAATCCAATCCTTAACAGCTAAAGTGTTCTGTTTGAATTTCATTAAATTATAAAACTGACTTCAGATCACATTCTAAATGTCATATTCCCTCTTCAGTCCTTGATGTCAGCGTGGATTTTTAGTATATGAAACCTGAGTAAGATCTGCAGGATTAAATTCTCCAACAGAAAGCTACTTTCCTTAACAGGAATTCAAGGTAATACAACATTTGTGTCAGTTGTTTGTATCTTTACATCTTGAATTCTAAAACAGGTATTAAAAAGGAATTAAATACTCAAAATACCATACAGAATAATAGAAAGAACCCTATCAGTTTTAAATACTCAGAGAGTGCCACACTAAATTCCTGTATTGTTAGCAAATAGCAGTATTTCATTTGAATGACAGTGTCCTTCATTATCTTTTCAGCTAAAGTACATATATGAAACATTATATTCTTCTCTGAAGAAGAGAAAAAAAAGTGGAAAAAAGAAAGGAAAAAGAAAGAAGCTGCATTAGCAAAACCTTTTCACTGAATTTTGCCACTGGTTGTACAGAATTGTTATGAAGTTCAGGAAGAAATATAATGGATTATTAGCTGAGCAATGAAAATGGAGTTTGAAGTGAATATAGCAAATCATGACACAAAATATCTGCACACTTTGTTCTGTGTACTGTGCAGAAGTAAAGAAAGCAGGCCCACCCAGAATGCTGAGTCACAGATGAGCAGCTCAGCAGTTTGTACCTCCGATTTGCTGATGGTAACACAGTGTGAAGGTCTTGTTCTGCAAGGGCATGTAACAAAAGTATCCACTGCTTTCCTGTGAGTGAGCCATCCATCACCAGCTAATGCATCCAGCATGGCAACTACAGCGCCAAACAAGACAGAAGCTGCTATTCTCACACTGTATAGTAATACTGGATAACAAGAAACTGTATCTCCATTTTATCAATAAGGTAGAGCAGCAATAGAAATAAACAAGAAACAGTGTTTTCATAATTAATTCTACTCTTATCAGGGTACTGAAGCATTTCTGTTTTCCACCTTGTACACCCAAATGTTGTGAAAAGATATTAGAAAGTTCTGATTGTTTCCATATAGCATCTTGAAAAATTATTAGGGCACACACATCACATAGATGAACAACTCCACATCTTTTTCATTCATATTTTTCTTCTTCCTATGTGAGTGATGACCTATACCATTACAGCATGGATGTGATCTTCTTCCAATAAACTTTTCTTCTGATTTTGAAATATGTCTGCAATTGCATTTTCAACAAATCTTGCTATTCTCTGGTAAAGAGAAAAAATCTAGGTTTCAAAATTAATTCAATTGTTTTAGGAAAGAAGGCATATACCTTTCCATAACTACCCAACACAGCCTTTTAACAGGATTTATATAAGAAAAACAAACATTTAAAACAGTGACATGTTTTTAGTAGAAGTTTAGAAATCTACATTTCTTGTCCTTAAGTTGACAGAAATTGCTTCTCTTTGAGAATGAAGACTTTGTTCCATATATACACAGTTAAGAGATATATTTCAACACGTTCTTCCAAGATGTAATACAAATAACTTAGTCAACCAGAGATTAAGAAAAGACAGAAAATCTTTCCTATACTGATAGTGGCAGGCACAGTTCAGATTCCATGGTTTCAGAACATAAATACTGTATTTAGTATGTCTCCATTAAAAGATACCAGCACTGTCATGAGCAAAGCTCATAAATTGTCTAATACCTATGTAGATCAGCAAATATTTCAGTAGGAATCATTTTCCTTAGTGTTTCAAATGAGCATTAGCATCTGACTGACAGGACCAGAAACAAAACCACCTGAAGGAAAAGGAAAGGCTTCGTGATTTCAAAGCTTTCTGTCAGGTTCCAATGATAAACAGTAATTACTAAAAAAATTGGCTAACAGAGTGAATGATGGTGATCATCTCTGAAGCCATAACCGGTTTGAGAAGGTTACCTGTGTGCTTGTTCTATTTCAGCAGGCCAAAGAAGTAAAATTGATAACACATGACACCTTTTCTGATAGATAACTCTTGGGTTTTAATAACTGACAGAGGTCACAGAGTGCATCTAAGTTTTTAATGGAGAACAAAAAACTTCAGAAGACATTAGCGTTATTTTTCTGTTCAATATTCAAATATTTTTCAGTTTTTCCTGTGATTTTTCTTGTTAATTCCAGTTCTTTTTGTACTTTGATTAATCTGTTGACAACAGAGGATGATATGAAATAATAACAAATAGGATCTTTATTCTTTGGACATTAACTACAGCAAAAATTCCCAATGATAGCCTTTCTTTTTGTGTAAAAACTTTGTAATCTCTTAGTGAAATGATTTTTTTTAATCCTACCTTGAAAAAAATGCATCTACAAATGAACTTTGTCCTTCTGATCCCTAAAATTCTATAGATTCTGATATAGGTATAAATTGGTTCTTTGTCACATAGGATTCATTTATAATCTATTCTGTAGTCTGACTGTATGAATATTTTCCCCAACCTTGTCTGTCTTCTTGCAATCTTGAGCCATTTATAGATGTTCTACAACATTATAAAAGAATTCATGTAATAATTACTAAAAAAACCAAAACAATTTTCTTTAACATCTTTGCTAAGAGGTTGTTAGCAAACAGACTGTTTAAGGAGATCATAATCGAGTTTTGATCTGGTATTTTTTTCATAAAAAAAGTTACAGAAGACAACAGGAGAAAAATTTTCTGTCAAATTATGTAGCAATTTAAGAAATCTAGGTAGTTTCTCCATTGTCTTTTCATTTTACACAGTATTTTTCCATAAAAGAAAGGAAATTTACCAGTAAGCTTTACAGTACATGAGGTATCTCTAAGAAGGTTGCATGAAGAACACTGATATCCAGTGCTGTCCCTATGTAACCTCCATAGAGTCTTGACTTGTTTCTGCATGTTAATGCAATACAATATGGAAAATGTTCTAGGACTTCCTTTCCTTAATGGATAACAGGCTTCTTTCACTCACTGTCAAAGACTTTTTCTCTCCAATGTTTAGCTAATTTGATGATTCTCCTGTATCTCAATTTATAATTTTGTAGCTGCAATATTTGACTCTTGCAAAACTTTGGACTTCTTAGAAAGACAGTTCACAAAACAACACTCCTACTGTCAAACAGGAAGGAAATACATTACTAATGAAGACCAAACTGTTTTTTTATTTTAACACAATACACTGGTTTATTTTAACACAATACACAGCTGAGGTTGTGGTTTGGCAGCTCCCTGGCAATAGAGAGACACAGGCCTTTCCATCCTGCCATGCTCACTCACATCCCTTTCCTCAGAGCTACCATAGACACAGAGATGTGTTTCTCATGCCCTCACTCCCCATCACTAACATCAGTGTTAGGCAGTTTGGAAGTCATCCCATGTCTCAATGAAATGGAGTAATTGTGGCCAGGCTATGGAAGGGGTGTGGAGTAAGGGGACAGAGATCACTCGGCTTTATGGCTGTAGCTCTGTCGCTCTGAATGGAGGTTGAGGACCTCACTGAGCTACAAAAACATTGCCAATATCCTCTGTGGTGAGGCCAGATATACTGTGTTTCCTGAGGTGCTTCATTTATTCATATGAAGATTTAAGATCTTTGTTTAGACACTGTAAGATAAGCTGAATAGGAAAGAGCTACACGGTGCTACTTAACTTTCCAATAAAAGTTGCTGCTCTAGAAATATCTAAGATTTTCAGTCAGAATGATTCTTGAATACATGCAAAAAGGCTGCTAAATAAAATATAATTTCCTGATTTAACTACTAAAAAAGTGCTAAAAACATTACTTTCTTCCAAAGATCAAACTCTTCTATATATTGAGGTCAACCCAGACCAGTAAAAAAAATCTTAGAAATATTTGAACAGAAATTTTGCATTTTTTACTTCTCATTTCCATGTTTTCACTTATTTATTTTGGTATTTTATAAATAGCTTGTCTTCATATTACAAACAAAACTAATTGGTAAGTGAATTAAGCCAAATAAAATGTTTGGTTGGTGACAAGTGTCTTGGAGTGATCTGTAGCATGAGTGAAATTACATGTTTTCTGGTGGTGTACATAAGTTTTCAGAATTGTGGTTGACCTGATGGTGGGTGTGTAGAATATGTCAAGGCTTTTCATGGAAGACCTGAAGAGAGCTGTTAATTAGAATAACCAGACCCTCTTTTCACTCTCTCAAAAATCAATAAAGTGGATTATGTTTTCCCTAAGACATAACTGATTAGCAGCAAGGCTTCCTCAGAAACAGTAGTGGATTAGGCTTTAGTTAGCACTGAACAGCACATGCAGTCTTGGCTAATATTTCATACTATTTTTCTGGAAATCAATAGAAAAAATGTTTGCATAAACTGTCCCTTGCTTGCACTGACTTAATCTACTTTTTCAAAATAATTCTTAGGTAAGAATTTTTCACAATGCATTGTTTACTGACGTTTTCTGCCATTTTTAAAAAATTTACACAAGTAATGGCTGTAAAGTAGATTTGGAGACAGAAATAATAAAGGACACTCGTCTGCTATAAAGCTATATTTATTGAAGTCCATCCTCAAGGAGTTCACAGTAGTTACCCTCACATAAAAACGTGATGCACAAGTGAGAAATTAATTTTATCTACTTTGGCCTGGATCTCACTTACATCAGGTATGACCTGCTCACAACTTTCTGTTATTAATCATTTCAGTAAGGCATATGAGCATTTCCTGGAATACTTATATAGTATAATATATAATATATAATAATCTATAATCACAGTTGTACCAGTATGAAACTATTTACAGCAATGGAAAGTGTTTTTTCTTTTCTGCAGATACATATATACTGGACAAAGCACATTAGTGTAACTACATGCAAGGTGGGTAGATGGAAGATTTTTCCTACAGTCGTACACACACTGACATGACTGCAATATACAGAAAAACTTAATGCCATACTATATCACTCTGGTCTGCTGGGTGGTTGTAGCACATCAATAAAAACAATTTATAAAGATCTTTGGAGAGGGAAATTAAACCCTTTATATCTTGTTATACAACACAACTTGTGGTTTGTAAGTAACTGTGGAATACCACCCCACCTGGAAAATGTTACATCATCCAAACCACAGTCATAGGAAAAGATGCCAGGGTAATAAATGTGGCTAGGATTGTGTGCTTGTGTAATCTTATCTAGTTATGAATAATGATGAGCATTTGTACTTTTTGTATTGTGATTAGGTTCACACATCCGAGTCCATGGACAAGGTTGTAACTGAGCTGAATATTTTTTTGTTTCCAGCAATGACATTTGTCTTCAGTCAAAAATCTCACATACAACCTGAAGTCTATTTAAAGTCATCCAAGATACACCTTTATGTTTAAATGTATTTAAGAGAGAAAAATAAGCAATGCCTCTATCCATGCCATTGCACAGTTATACCTAAATGTCCCTGCAATTCTAAAGCATAAAAAGAAAAACCTACCAAGCATAAGAATAAATAACAAACTTCCTGTCTCTATACAGATACATTTTTCATAGAAAGAAATGTTAAATATTTTCAGAAGTAAAGACAAGCTAGCATTGCATTTTTCTTAGCTATGTGACTAGACAAAATGTAGGCATGCTTTCAATGAACAGAAGCTCATGTTTTTAGCAAGAGCAGTTATAAAGTACACCATCTTAATATTTACCATTAAAAGGCTAGATGACAAGACTTCTTTTATTGAAATGAAGAGTATCATAACACATACATAAATGTTTTGACTGGCATTATACCACAATCACTGTGCTGATACGCAGAGAAACATTGCTGCAAAGGCATTTATTTTAAAACTGTAGCTGAATATATTTCTGTGCATTAGTAAAAACAAATGCAGAGATAAAACAGAAAATGGGAAAACCCCCTGAGATGCAGCAGAGCTTACCTGACCACTTCCCAGCAGATCTGCTGCTTAGCTGTCCAGTGCCTGTGAGTCCCTGAAATAGTGAGACAGAATAAACTCAATGTAACCATCGTGTAGCCTACTAAATTCACTTTAACACTTCAAAGGACAAAACACACTCATCGTAAACTATTCAAAAAGAACTAGCATGCAACTCCAGCTGCAAGAGATTTTGTTCACAAACTGAACAGCAATCGGCCTGTACTTTAGTCGCATCAAAAAAGTAAACCAATCACATTGACAAAAAGCCACTGTAAACAAAAAGACTGTATTGAAAGGATTAACAGTTTTGGCATCCCTACCATCAAGTCTTCTGTTCTTTTTTTTTTTTTTTTTCTTCATCGAAATTTAGGTTATATATTTGTTGTTAGCAAGAGTTGCATTACTATTATTGTTAATTTTAGTTCTGTTTATTACCTTGAGGGTTATATATTGTAGAATAATTTTGTTGTCACTAGTTAATGTTAATTAGTTGTTTTAATAACCTATATACCTATTTGTTATCTTTTGGTAGGTTTACTTTTTTAACTATCAGTAACTTAATAACTGAGAATATTTTACATTACTGTTGCATACTCAAAATTACAGAGTTACTATTAGTGTTACCTGTTTAACGTTTAGTCATCCTTTGAGTCCTGCGACATTTTTCCTTAATAATCATCAGCCATCAAGTCTGATAGTCTCAAAAGAAATATCAGCCCTCTAAACTGCCTTCAAGGGCGGTGATATTTAGCACTGAAAATTACAAATAAAGTTTTTGAAGTTGAGTACCAACAGCTGGGCAGTGACACTGATGATTTGTTTATCAAGACAAATTGTTATATACTACGAAAAATGCAGTCAACGCACTCTTCTGAGTGAAAACAAATAGGTGAATCTATGCAATGCTTACATGTTGAATGGGATATTTAATGTGCGGGGAAACTCAAAGGTTGAAGAACTAGCATTTAGACAGTCTAACAGTGGTAAGTGGTAATCTTACCTCTTTAAACTCCATTACATTCTCACGAGAGACATGCTAATACAAACAAGTCAATCAGAGTTTGTGTTTAGCAAGATCAAGCTTAAAGGATAGTTTAAAATCCATTTATTGTTCTAAAGCATTTTTTTCCATTAACATGTTATACATTAGTGGATACTAACCATGATTCATGTAACAGTTTAGTTTGTTAACTTTTATATTATTTAACAACCAGAAGTTATTAATACAACTTTTAAAGTCTTACACAAAAAATCTTAAAACAGGCTTGGGTTCATTTTTGTAATTTTTATATAAAAAACATTTTAGGCATCTCTTGAAAAAGAAATAAAGCAGGCATTTAAAGCTAGAAAACAAGTAATTCCAAATTTAGTTTGTTACAAAAGGTTTCAGCTTTATTGACAAATTATGGCAAACATATTTGACAAAATTATGGTTTCCTATTTAGAGAAGCTTACACATGGAACTTTAAGTGATTTTTTTTAACAAATACAGGTTAAAACACTGAACAACTTCAGTTAGCTACATACATACAGTAGCTGCTTGTTTTCAACCCCATTAAAACATCATTTAAAATTAAATTTACAAACTTAATATCGAGCATCTTAATCTAAACTAACATATATTTAAAAAGACAGGTTAAAACATCTTATCTACAGCTTGATTATTGTCTGGCTCGAAAAAAACCCCAAACAAAAAACCAAACAAAAACCCCAAAAAACCCAAACATATTACAGTCTTTCAGCAACCCTAAACAGAAACTCAAGCTTAACTAGTATGTAGAGAGACTCAAGAGCTGTAACAGTGTCATGCTTTTTAGTTACACACAGCAATGAATACAACCAACAGAACATCATCTTTAAATAGTTTATAGACAATGCTTGCCAAAGGATTTTTGTCTCTGTTTTTTTAAGTCGGTGTTAAAAAATAATACGAATGCCAATGTCACGCCAATGTTATAGGAAATACAAGTAGTACATAGGATAATACTGAGCAGTAATCCCTAGGATAGAAAAGAAATGGACTATTACTTGTCTTGTTGTTGTTTATGTGGAGACCACAGGCTATTAATTGTCTTTGAGATGAGGTCACAGATGAGGAGGACCTTCAATATCTACCATAGGGGTGTTCCCTGTAACCCCCTCTGGCTGACCTTGGAGGTGGTGCCTTTAGGCTGGAACGGGTCGCGGCCCATTCTTCTTGTGCTAAAAACAGAAGAGAAAAACAAGTTTTGTAAATACCTAAAATTGAAAGAACAAAGGAATGCCACTGCTAATGGCTGTCAAAATTCTCGAGGGTTCCGGCTGAAAACTGCAGAAAAACAAAATGAGGATAGTGTTATCATCCATTTCTTTATCCTCCCACAAAAAAACTCACAGAAAACTAACCTACTTCTCTACACAGGCAACCTGTGTATCTTAGGAAGAAAAAAACAATCTTACTCCTTCAGTTTCAGCAGAGAATGAATAACTACTGTGTTGGCGGTACAGTCAGCTCTGGAAAAATCACTGCATTAGTCTCCCAGTTCAGAATTTATTTGATGTTTTGAATTTCTAGTATTTAAGTTAAATCAGAAATTTGAATAGCATTTAATGCAGTTGGTATGGTAACAAGATGAGGAGTTGAATCATGGAAAGATAAGAAGATATGTTTGATTTTTAACTTCCATTTGAGACCAAAAGAAAGAAAATATTGGAAGAAAAATGTGTAGAAGTGAAGCTACCACATTAAGCAAGAGGAGATTTTACTTTGCAGTACCTTTAGCACACTTTTTCCAATTTGGTGAATCAAATATGCTCAGGAAGAATAAGCTAAAAACTGTAAGTCTAGTTCAGTTTTTACAGCTTCTACAAATCTTCTTTCTCCCTGATGTGGTATTTCTGGAATTGAACCCTCACAAAGGTGGAATCAGTAAACTCCCTACGGTCCTGGTCCAGCAGTTGAACCCAAAATTTGAATTATCTCCTAAATCAGCCAGTGGGTCATGAAATGATTTCTAGTTTTGTCTTCCACTGACTTCAACTGATCATACTTAGAGTGATTAAAATGGAAATGCACAAACCACAGTGTATCATATCACCCCAGAGTGCAGCATTGCTGGTATCTTGTTTTTGCTAATGACTGCTGACTTTTGTGGCTACTAAAAACATAAACATCTGTCATGAGGCAAAAAAATACTAAATGGTTAAATCAGATATCAAATATTCCTTTTGAAAAAATATATGACTTTGAGAAATGAAAATATAAAGCTAAAAGCCCTGTTAAAATACTGAAATCAATTCCTTTTCTGCAAGATGTCTTCTCTGCAACTACACTTCATCATCTCATTGCTCTGAGGTATGAGGGGAATAGCAGCTGTAGAGCTAAAGTGAGTTCAGGCTAGCAAGTACAGAGTGGGCATCTCTGGAAAAGATTTGGTAGCAGTTGATCTTGCTACAGAACAAGAAACACTCCTGTGATTTTTTGGTGCAGAATGCTTTACTCATTTTCTTTTTCTTTGAGTTCTTCAGGATGCTCTCCTTTCGAGTATCAGGGGTTTTATGGTCACATGAAACCAAAGTTTACTGTGGAAAGCTACTGCCTAGAGGGTTGAAGAAGTGGCAGCCATTATGATATAGTTCTAAATCCTCAGGTCTCTCATTCCTGCAGGGAATAAGTTTCTATATAGTGAATTTAAAAATCGTGCCTCTGCAGTATGTATCATTACACCCTTTAAAAATGGCACTTTGCTGTAAATTTTTTCAGGCTTCAATTACCCTTTGCTGAAGTGTTACCACATTTGCATAGAGGACTTGGGGACAAGAGAGGTTTATTTAAGAAAAGAGAAGCTTCATTTCTATAAATGAAAATGACTGAAGTAGTAAAAATATTCTGTAAATGTACAACACAGAGACAAACAAATTTCTTTCTCCTTTTTAGTCCCCTCACCACTGTCCAGATTGAAGCACCTTCATATAAAGGTGAAATGTGCAGTCTTTTTGGTAGTACTCATGCAGTAAAAAATGATTGGAGGAAACTTCTTTTCCTTGACTGTTCTTCAAGCAAATTGCTCCTGTGACTGTTGTAGCTTCTGATACGGAACAAAAACTGAATCACAATTTGTGGTACAAGCCTCTTATGCTCTTTTTTTCAATAACATGGTGGACCTATTTGCTTGATATCAAACTTTAACACTATCATTGAAACATGATGCAATAGCTGACAGCTAACAGTTCCTGTTGATATTGCATGGTACACCCTGCTGTATTAACAAGTGAATCCATAGCCAAAACAGAAGTGGAAGATTTGGGACTACAGCCTTCAAGTGGGAAAACCCTGGTATCTACCACTCATACAGCAGTAAAAGATTATATATTTATTGTGGAGAAAGCAAAATGATGGGGAGCAGCACTATCCAGAGCCTCTGAATCACCCTGTGCCAGTATATTACTAGATGCAGCCACACAAAAAAAGAAATCAGATTGCAAGTGGCTTTTTCCTAGAGGAATTTTTACTGAGCAACAATATATCTGCATGCTAGTAATTAAAAGTTCCTTGACAAGAAAGGTGCTCTTTCATGTCTTCTTTCCAGAACTCCAAGGTAACCTTCTCCTTTCAGCACCAAGGGAAGAAGGGAGCTCCTGAGAATGGAAATCTTTATCTTCAGGAACAATTTTAGAAGGCTGGAGTCCTGTAAACTACATCAGCAGTCACACAGGTAGCTCGTTGGGTAGCAGAAGAGTTGAAAGTTTGATTACCAGGCTGAGCTTTACTGTGAGAACAGGAGAACAGTGAACGAGCCTGGTCTTTCTCTGCAAGACTGTGCCAGAAGGGGAAGGAAAGAAAACCTGGACATATTTCATCTTAAGAAAATGACATGTTAATGAAATGGAAACTGAGAGGCATTTCAGGTGATGAGCAGGCAATAGATGAAGCTTTTGAGAGAGAAAGGTAAAGATCCAAGAAAATCACAAAAGCAGACATGTTTTTTTAGCTCTTCATTTAGCATTCTGTTCCCTTATAATGGAATTTTCCAGAACTGAATAAAACTCTTTCAAATATGCAAAGACGAAAAAAAATGCAATATTTAAAGGTCAGATCACAATAATGGATGAGTTAAAAATAAAAATATATATTAGTGTCATGTGATTTACAAAAGAATATATTATTTTTTAATTATTTTTTATCTATAGTCATTGTTCAGTCCTAACCTGATCACTTTTTCTTCCCAGTAACTTATTTAACATCTGAATATTTTCCACAATTACTGGGCACAATTTTATTAATTTCTGGTCAATTATTTTGGACAGGTGGCCAGGAAAAGATTAGGAAGAGCTATTCTGATTAGATAGTTAAGATGTATATAACAGCAAGTAGTATAATGGTTCAATTTTGTTTTTTCATTTACCTTTTGGTGCTTTAGAAACAGAAGTTGATTTTGATTCAGAATAAAATAGTTTTCTTTCCTGTGAAAAAAAATCTCTTACTGCATACATGTGGAGAGAGCACACTGCACAGGAATTTAGATTACTAGCTCTACTCCTTGTTTTCTCAGTGACCTTGGACAATTGTTCAATACTTTGCGGTATGGCTTCCTCACGGGCAGAATGAGACAGGAATACCTCCTCCCCCGGGGTGTTCTGAGATCTAATTAATTGCCTGAGCAGTAAGAGAAAAGTGATATAGATGTGCTGAGTAGAAGACCCAGTAGAAACCAGACATAGCTTTAAAATGAGAACTCTTAAAATTAGAATGCCTTTCCTTGAACAATTCAATTTGTGCTGTATTTCTAGTAAGCCTCCATAGAAAGGTGGATGGAGACAAAATACTACTTGCAAATGGTTGGAAAATTTGTCCTACACAAGATAATGACTGAAGCTCAACTGACTTTGATAAAGACAGTATTTCAGCCCAAAAATCCACACAGAAAGGGTAGCTGCACTTTTCTTGTGTCATAATTGGACAAGTATATATTATTTTAGACAAAAATGTTAAAACAGATTTTGTAGGTTTCTTCTTTAAGAAGCTCATGCACTTTTTTCACTCTTCTGGTCTAGTTTTGCTTATGTGCAAAGCTTGCAAAATACACAGGATTTTCTGACTTGAAATCTATGCATTTTATGATTTTGTGAGAAGAGCTGAAGTGAGTCTTTCAAATCACAAATGGTGCCTTTTTATTTAAAATTTGGAGTTTTGAGAAGACAAGAAATGTTTTCAAGACACAGGCTCAAACCAATTAAGCTAGCTTACACCATTCTAAGTACCCTTTATTTTACTAGACTGGCAGTATGAAATATATACAGCTTAAAAACTAGAAATTAATGGAAAACCTTGTGGTTTAATATTCTAGTTTCTGAACATCGCTGTAGGTCTTCAAAAAACCCCAAACTACTGCCCCTATGCTTGACAGTACCTTCTCTTCAGGAGGGCTGACAATTTAAACTGCCTGGCTGCTCTAAATCTGCATTAGGGTTGAGAGCTTCCCTGGCTGGTGGAGGATCACAGAAATCCTCCAGCTGGCAGCACTGGAGCAGACGAGAAGTGCTTGTTCAGTCCCCTGTACCAGCCCCCCCTGCAGGTTAAATTATGACAGCCAGAGTTGCAGTAATGGAGAAAATGATTTCTTAGAAGGCTTCAGCCACTTTTTGTAGTGAACTCCTGCCACAGACTGGGAAGGACCAGCATCAGACTACACTGACAACTAGTTTGGGAAACTGCAATGCCAAAGAGGAATAACTCTTATCAGTGTTGTTATGAGGTGAGTGTGAATGTTGCAGTGTAGAAGGAGTTTTATTTTTCACTTATTTTTCTATTGCTTTATGGTCATGCAGCATGAAACATGCAGTGATGTATCGCATCTGGTATTAAATAGATGCACATGAATATTACAGGACTTTTGTCTTAGATTCTCCAACTCCACAGTTCCCATGGTGCAAGACAGTGAAATTACCATTTGAAATATTACATAGGAAAGTTTTGCATGATTTACTTATTCTTATTCTGTCATAGCAAATGATTTATAATTCAGAAGTAATAGAGGAAGCACAATAAGTTGCTATAAATTAAAACCAATCTTGTGCTACTGCAGATTTTTTTTTCATTTTTGTAGCATAACTGGACTACAAAAATTTTAGGACGTACAGACAGTTAAGAGCATGTGATGAGTTTAAATATAATATATTAATATAATTCTAAAGAATTATAGTCTAATTAAAACACTGATTTGAAAAAACAGCAGTAACTCTAGTATCATCCCTACATTAGTCATCATAGCTGAATTCAAAATGTGCTCCTTTCTCTGCAAACTTTCAAAATCATGCTCTTATGAAAATCATAAATCTCTTCTAAGGGAATGAATGCCACTTGAGATACAGCTAAGGTGATTCCTCCACTAAAAGAATTGATAAAATTTTGCAGAAAATCAAGAGAATGCTTTTGTCAGTTCATTCTGTCCCACAGTAGGAATGCTGCTATCAGTAAGTATAGAAATGATTGAAATAGAAGATTAAAGGAGGGCAGTTTATTTGGTGTATCTTCTGTCCATATGCAGTAGAAATCTTCAATGCCTTCTGTTTCCAGTGGAATAAAAAATTGAGTGCTGTGTAGGAAGACTCAGGAACATTTCTGAGTTCCCGGGGCTGCGTGTACATCTTCCTCATGCTCAGCAAGAGACCAGATGCCTCAATCAGCCCAAAATGAAGATGATCATGCAGGAGCATGACACACTCCTCAGAACCATGGCACATGTAGCAAGGCTGTTAGCAGGGACAGCTTACAGGTACTGTATCGATATCAGCACACAGTGTGCACCAATAGGGATGAACTGCAGAGGGAAACAGCTGACACTGAGCACCTGAAATTCACAATACAGCTTCTACAGTTATTTTTCATTTCAGACTGGCCCTAGTTTTAGCCTCTGGAAGTGAAATCTCACAAACAGTTGGGATTGCATCTTTTACTTTAGTTTCAAACTAAAATCTATGTACTTCGAACCCACTCAGTGATGTGGAAGGAAGACCCATAAATGCAGACAACTGGTAAATATGCTTCTAAAAAACACTCCTGCTCCCATGATAGTGTAGAAGCACCCAGCATGTGCTAAACAGCCAGCCAGGCATTCTGTCAAGACGCCACAAAACCTCAACCACAATGGAACAATCTGTGTTTTACTACCTTTGAGATGCCTAATTAATAACAAGATGGATTAGGAAGTGGTTGAAAAGTCACATCCAGAGAGTAGCAGTCAATGGCTCAGAGTCCTGATGGACATGAGTGACAAGTGGTGTCCCTCAGGAGCCAGTACTGGGACCATATCTAATATCTTTGCTAATGACAGAGGCGAAGGGACCAAGTGCACCCTCACCAAGTCTGCAGATGACACCAAGCTGAGTGGTGCTGCTGACACACCTGAAGGACAGGATGGCATCCACAGGGACATGGACAAGCTTGAGAAGTGTCCCAGGAGAATTTCATGCAGTTTAACAAGTGCAAGGTTCTGCACTGGTATCAATCCAGGCTGAGGGATGAGCAGATCAAGAGCAGCTCTGATGGGAAGGACCTGAGGGTGCTGGTGGATGAGAGGCTGGACATGAACAAGCCATGTGCACTCACAGCCCAGAAATCCAGCTGTATCCTGGGCTGCACCAAAAGCAGCGTGGCCAATAGGGTGAGGGATGTGATCCTGCCCCTCTGCTCTGCTCTGCTGAGACCTCACCTGCAGTGCTGCACCCAGCTCTGGGACCACAGGAAGGACAAGGACCTGTTGGAATGAATCCAGAGGAGGCCACCAAGATGAATTAGAGGGATGGTGCACCTCTCATGTGAGGAAAAGCTACAAGAATTGGGATTATTCAGCCTGGAAAAAAGAAGGCTTAATGGTGAACTAATTGCAGCCTTTAAGTATCAAAAGAAAACTTACAGGAAAGATGGAGAGGGACATTTTACAGGACCATGTAACGACAGGAGAAGGGGAAACAGCTTTAAACAGAAAGACAGAAAGTTTCAATTAGATATTAGGAAGAAAATCTTTACTGTGAGGGTGGTGAGGCAATGGAACAGGTTGCCCAGAGAAGTTGTGATTGCCCTGTCCATGGCAGCATTCAAGGCCAGGCTGGATGGAACTCTGAGCAACCTGGTCCAGTTAAAGGTGTCTTCATCCATGGCAGGTGGGTTGAAACGACATGATCCTTAAGATCCCTTCAAACCCAAACCATTCTATGATTTTATTATTCATTCCATGATGATTTTAAGACCCTGACACCACGGAAAGTTTTCTTTGGTATGTTGCTGTATTTTCTAGGAGACACCAAATGTATACACGCAGATGATATAAATGAAAAATTGATGCACGTTAGTAAGACTGTTAATTAGTGTTGGTAAAGTCATTGTTTGTAATCACAAGCCATGTGAAGTCAAACACTGCAATTATGAGAATCAGACCTATGTATCTTACATCTGTAAATCAGTCACTATGAATTATTTGAGCACTTGATTTCCTACATTTGAATATTTAAATGAGACTAGGCTAGAAAAAAAATAGGGCAAGAAACCCTTAGCATGCTGAGCATAATGAATATTAGGATCAATGATCTACAATAGCAAAGTTAATAAAAATGAGGAAGGAGCTTGGACTCAACAAATGAAAAAACCCTCCTATCTTCATCTGCAGAACAATTGTTATGAAGTGCTTCTTCAAAATTCACAAGTATTTTCTCTTTGTGACATGGCTTCATTTTACTTTGGAATTGGCATAGAGGGTTTATTTCACACTAGAGTGGCAGTTCCTTGAGTTTCTCCATGACATGAGCATGTTTATGTGTTTGAGTGAAGTACGAGAGTTCATGTCTCCTAAGGTAACATCTCTTCAATCAAGCTATTTATCAGAATTCTAGAGGTTTGAACCCTTCATACATGCTTTCTTCCACTAATTTAATCATGATACACTTAGCTTTACTTTTTCAGCAGAAACTATTATTGTTAATGTAGAAAAACTTACTTTACAATAGCAAAAGATGAAACAAGTTTAGAATAAACACAAAATGAAAAAATAAACAGTATAATAAAAATGTAGTAGAATATTGTACATTTTTAGTTGCTAGCTCTAAAGTTCTATAAAGAATTTGTTTATGAAGTGCCATCTCTGTAGAGGATTACTTAGTAAACTAGTTGTTATAACAAATGCCAAGCTCTCATATGGAGTGACTGGCAGGGAATTATTTGTGAAATGGTTAAATAATTGTGACAGCATTTTACGACTTAAATGATGTTTTACATTAAAAGGAATTACACCAAACAATTGCACTCTCCAATTTTAATTAAGGATGGAATTATCCTAAAACCAAATACCCAGTTCTTTACAAGTACCTAATGCTAAGCTGGAGTAGAATATATGTCAAAAAAACATGGTCATTTGAAAAAATCTAAACAGATGAAAACTTTTGGTGAAGACAAAAAATATTTAAATAATGTCTCCTTAATGCAATGACAGAACATTCAGTAAAAAGCCTTACAAGAATCTCCTGAAAAGCAGCAGTAATATGACTGGAGTTCATTTATGTCTTCCCTCTTTGTGTAGGTGGCAAGCTACAGATTAACCTTCCTAACTCTTGCCTAAGGCCTTTGGCAGATGGTGTTATCCTAATTTAATTGTGGTGGTTTAAGAGGTTATAGACTTCAACCTATCCGTTCACTCTCTATCTAGGTTTCTGCTATTTTGGTAGTAGCAACAAGAAGTCTGAGTGTACTGGTCTCTCAGATACTGCAGTTCATGACCTGACATAAAAACATAATGGCCATAATTTTCAGGTAATAAACAGGCAGCATATGCACCAGGCTGTGAACTGTGGATCTGACAAGAGGCAGACTCTCACTACAGTGGCAATCTCCCTTTGGGAGCAGGGGCAGAAGCCTCTTGAACCTTCTGCAGCAGAAACTGGCAGAGCCCACCACTGGAGTCTCCAGCCTTTGGGAGAACAAAGCCAGAAAGAGACACTGATAAATAAAGTTTGGAATGCTCTGATCAGAGCAAGGGCAAAAAAGGATTCAGATGAAAAAACAGTAAAGCAGGTCAGATGTAATGAATACAGCTTCTTGGTTCTGCCTTGCCTGCAAGTCATATGCTCTTCTCAGTTATCTGTCTAATGTGACCTAACACAACACAGCACCTGAATCAAGAATGCTGTTTCCTCTAAAATAAAATAAAATGAAAAAAAAAACCCAAAAAACAGAGAAAAGGAGAAGGAAAGGAGAACATGAGGAGAACATGAATTGATTACAAAGGGCTTTTTATTTACAGTGGTCCTGTCCAGGGAAGATGTTTTTTGGAGGTGGGCATGACATTACATATGGGCAGGAAAGATTCCTAGTTACCAAACTTTAGGTGTATGTTTTATCCTAATCAATGTTAAGACAAATCATTACATTCATGTTTTCAATAGATATCTCTTCAGATGACAACAGCGCCAGAAGGGCAACCACAAAATTATTAAAGTATAATGAGAGCAAAGAATATAAACCTTTTCTTCATAAATTAATCCAATTTCATGCCTTCTCTTTTAAAACATAAGCATCAAGTTAACATGACACTGTTACCTTAGTTTATCTGCAGGCAACAAAACCTTCAGTGACAGAAGTATCATGAATGTTTGTTGAATGCGATTAGAGGTGAGGATGCTTTTTACATTTTTGAAAATTTGTACAGTACTTTAAATGACTGGTCTTTTATTTTTAAAATACCTTCTAAAGGCATTTCTTTACAACTCACATGAAGATGCCTATAAGGGCTACATTCCCAAGATTTTCAGGCATATGTCCCAAATTTATGTTCCTCAGCCTGGAACAGCTATCCTCAAAATTCTCTAGCAGTAGCTGCATAATCCTGATCTTATAAAAAATTTGTAGGAATCTCATAATTCCTGAGTACTGTATTTCCACGGGCTCAGAGACTGCTGCAGGGAATGCTTTGAAGTCTCTCTACTTTGATCCTTCTGAGAGACTGGGTGACAAGCATGTCAAATCACAACAGAGCTTAAATGTCTAACTTCATGAGGGAGTTCTGTAGCGCAAACTTTCATTCATGAACATCTATTAGTCATGGAAAACAGTGCAATTTTACATACATCCCTGATCTTCCTACTGTCTTGGAAAATTCCTTGGCTGGATTTGGAGGGGATGGGATTCTTAAGAACCTTCACAAAAGAAACTGAGCAAGGAATTAAGCAGCTAAGTTATACATTTTACAGCAGTGAATGCGGTTTAGGAATCCATCTTGCCCAGCCTATGAGAAGTGACTTAGATTTTCCCTTGTTTATTACTTCCATCTAATCAAAGAGATGTGAACTTCCTAAGAATTAAATGGTGTTCTGGTGGGCTCTGTTCTGAAACACCCCTCTGATTTTTGGAACCATACTGTGAAAAATCCATAAATCTTATGATCTTCTGAGGAAACAGTTTCCTCAATCAGAATTCTCCACAAGTTCTTTTAAAAGGAGCAGAGAAGAACCTATGAGATGTAAACCACCTGCTACTTCTCAGGAGTATAGATAGCAAGAAAAGTCATAGCAGGCAGCTCATATACGAGTATTATTGTGTTCTATACTTAAGAAGGGACAGAGAACTCTACTTTATACTTTAAATAGATTGTAAGTATGAAGTAGCATTATTATTTCATTGAATCTACTTCACAAAAAATGAAAGAAACTGTCCTCCCTAAAGCTAAGTTGGAAGTAAGAGGATGAATGGAAGAAAGTAAAAAAATGCCAAACTAGTAGATTTTTGATGATTCGGATACTGTTATTGAAAAGGATAAGGGAGAAAGGACAAGTGGTTGTACAAAATACCTATGAGTTGAGAACAAGACTATATTCATGTACCATTTGTCTGTGGTTTTATTCAGAGTTTGGGAGAATCTCAAAGTACAAAGGTGTGCCAGAAAAAATTGTATAGCCTAGTTATGGAGGGCAAAACAAGGTGTGAAATTGAACTCAAATGAAAGAAAAACTGTTAATTTCTGCAGGATGATGAAAAACAAAGGGGCAGTTGATTTTTTACAGTGGGATGGATTCAGGAGACTCACAATGAGTTGCAAAACATCCTGAAAAAGTAGAGAACTGGAAATTGAGAATTAATTATATATTCTATAGCTCTATGTACTCAGATTGCCTCCTCAGATATATAGTTGTGACTTAGTTTCTGCAGATTTCCAAGGTCATGAAGCTGGCAAATTTACTCATCTCCTAAAGTATGTGAACCAAGAGTAGCAAAACTAGTTATATATAAACATATCTGCTTTCATAAAGTAGAAAAATTGCAATTTGAAATATTATCTAGCTTGAGATTTATTCCAGGTTATTGATAACACTCAGATCTTTGTATTCAAATGTCAACTCAGAAAATAGTTCAAGCAAAAAACAAAGCAAGTCCACAGTTACCAGCCATGTATTTTAAGTCTAGCAAAGGAAACCCAGGCATATTGGGTTTGTTTCAGCTGCTGACTGGAAAACAAAAAAAAAGGAGCTTCATGCAGAGCATAAATTTAGTCATGATACCACTCTGTGAACACTTTGTAAGCCTTAGCTAATTACTCCATTCAAAATCCCTGCTGGGAAAACAAGTAATATTCTTCCAGTTTTACAAATGAGGGATTGGAAGGAAAGTGACACTACTTTAAATGTCTTGCCCAAACACATGGAGATTCAGCATGGTAGAGTGTAATTAAAAGTTAAACAATGAGTAATTCTTACTGCTGAGCTCACACTATTCTTTTCTGCCCTGCCCAAAAGCTTAGAAGTGCATTCAGGACAGCAGTGGAATTAATTGTTCAGGGGAGGAAGGATCTTCCACTATAGCTATTAAAAATGCATGTGTGAAAAGGAAGCAAAACAAAGGGTAACTGAACCACTCACACTCATATGGATAAGCTATTATTATTACTTGCCTAGCATTGAAAATGTGCTTGACTGCACCTTGTATCATCCAAATATATTGTGAGAACTGATTGTACAAAAAATAAGTTATTTCTGACTACGCAATGCAATCATTTTGACAGCAACTCAGTAATGTCTATTTCTGTACCAATACAAAGGATACTGCAAGTTTGCATTACTGACATTTGCTTCACAGCTGCATGAATGAAATTATTTATTTCAAGCAGCAACCCTTATATAACCCCTTAGTGTAACTTTCATTTACAGCATCATTTCCAGCAGCTCCCATTTTCACAATGCTGTGGAAGTCACCATGTAAACTTAGGATATTTTAGAAGCAGTAAATCAGGCATGAAATCTCTGCTGAATATTAGGGTCACTCTTTCAGCTGATAGTAGTCAGCTTTGCTCTGTTATTTCAGTGAAAATCTCTGAGTGAGATTCACAGTGCCACCTAATACAATGGACTAATAATTATTATTGGGAAAACATGTTTGAAACCCTAGTTATTGAAATACATCACTAATAGCAAACAACAGATTTAGAAAATGGTTTGTACTCATAGGAGCTACACTTCCTTTCATACCCCTTGTACCCATGAAGTGGAACTGTTCCAGCTCAGGCACAGACTCAGTGGGGAAGTGCAAAGACTACAGCCCTCTCTCTACTCATACTGCCTAGTGTGGCATGAGATAGTTCTTTGTCTTGGTGCAGTAGGGGTTCCCATGGTGATGCAGCATCCTTTCCTTCTTTCCACTTTGATTAAATCTATATTTCTAAATCTCACAAACCTTGCTGGTTGAAATGATGCACATGACAGCAGCAGATGCATAGTATTGCTGGCACATCAAGAAGAATGAAATTTAAAACTGTGAAAGATATTCAAGCACTAATAGAAACTTTTGTGTTGCTGTTAAACTGACCTATGACTGTGAATAATTGCCTTTGTAATTTTGATTGAAATTCATCAGTCTAATTTTCTGGTCCTGTGACAAAACTCACCCTAAAGTTACACAAATCTGTTTTATTTGATCTTTGTAAAATGAGAGAAATAAAGAGAAGTGTATGGAAGTAACTTCTGAATTGCCAGTGACAGATATTTCCCTTTGATTTCACACATTTGCAGAATATAGAAGAGACCTTACCGTAGCTGTCATAAGCCTCTTCACTTGTTCCGTGACCATAGTCATAATATTCAGGCACACTGTAACAGATTCAGATAGCCATGTCACTATTATCATGGGTAACCAACTCTAAACAAAAACAGAGCTCACGAAATAAAAGGCATTTTAACACTTTGACATGATGGCATAGTCCAGCTAGTTTCATGCACAGTGAGTATTTAAAGATATGAAAGAAAATGTATCAGCGACAATGAAAGTTGTCATATAGTACATCACATTTCTTATCCACTCAGCATATAAAAAAAAAAAATTGATCCTAAATACGTAAACCTGGAGATGTGACAAAGACTGAGAGAAATTCTATCTGCAAAAATGAGGTCGGAAAAAAGACCACTGTATTGCTCACTGTTGTTAAACCAACCAAAGGGGTGTCATCCTCATTTACCTGTAATTCTAAACACTTATGCATTACCAAACTCAGCACAGTTTGTTTTTACAAAGCTGACTGTATTGTATGATGTGGAACCTGTAAACTACTTTACCAAAAACACTGACAGGTTTCCAGCTTTGATTCTGAAGAAGAAAGCATGTTCCCACTGCCTGCAGAGAGAAATTTGATTCTCCAGTCTTTTTTCTTACATAGTTATTGGACACTCATGAAAAGTTTTATATATTGATCAATAAAACACAAATTGAAAGAAACAAGGCTCTAGGAGTGCGAAATCACACTTAACAACCTCCAACTCGCTATTTCACCATTTTCAAAAATTCTGCATAGTCATATTAATATCATTAACATCAATATCAAAATATTTCAGGTAATAGTTGCATTCTGATAATCAGCAATTCCCAGCTATACGTGGAGTGGGCATGCAGAAAATTCAATCTCTGAGATACAATTGAATGGAAAGGGAATCATTCACATTTTTGCTTCACTGCTATTATTATTTATAGTTTGCACTATGTTTTTGGTACCTGATACCAAATACAAGATGAGGCTACTTCTATTCTAAGGTAATAGGTAAACATACAAGAATCAGTCTCTTCCCAGAAAAATCTGCAAAGTCCATGAACTCTACTATGTTGCATTTCTTCAATCTGCTGTGAAATAAACAGAAATGTAACACTTTCTCTGATGATAGTTTTTAGTTGTTGTTACTTCTGCTTCTTTTTCTCTGGACACTGTGTGAGATAAACTCTTGCAAAATGAACAGAAGCAGGCAAGCAGCTCAATATTACTATAATTATAACATTATTGCTCAGGCCATTTTCCATATTGGATTACTGTTTTAAAAATATTAGTTTACACTTGAGAGAGAAGCTTAGTTGACAGTGTAGTGCACGTAGAAATATTTCAGAAGTGGAATAGAGATAAACAAGCAATCTATAATAATTATTTTCTTAACCTAATTTTAACTTTGTTCACAAACAGCCTGTAATCAGATTTTTAATTTCTTGAACTTATTAGCTGTCCATAACTTATTCTTGGAATAATTTCTGAGAATGATTCATGTTCTCTATCTCACTGGAGAACACTGACTGCATGTATCTGATAACTAACAGTCAAGCTGTTTTGACTTGGACCATTGTCATCCCCTGAATGGCTAAGGATAGCTCTCATGGTTTTTGGCTACAAATATCTATGGATTTGTTTTCTTTTGTTTTGTTTTTTAACTGAAAATGTAACTGTAATTGTTGTGCATTAATTTAGTAGTTTAGTCAGAAGTCATTCATGTGAATGAATTACAATGACACTAATATCTCACAGAGATGAAACTCATTTTGAATTTTGCTAAAGCAGTTGAAGAAAATGGAATAAGAAAAGCATGAATGAAATGAAGTTAACACTTCAATGAAGACTTTTCCCAATGCCAGCCAAGCTCTATAAGACACAATCACTCTCAAGACTTCCTGGATAATGGAAACCATCCAGTTGCTTGAAAGTCAATTATCTAAATATGCAAACCCTCCTATTGAAATGGTGCAAGACACAAGTAGGAAGAATACATCTTTTATTTGTAGAACACAATATTCATTCTGCAATTATTTTATTAGCCAATTAAATGAAATTACTGGATTATTTGAGGTGAAGTAAAGCACTGCAACATCAGGGTTAAATCATTTAGCTAGTCAGAGCTACAAAGCTCATGCCTTAGATGTAAGAAATGACTTGCACTGTTCAGAACAGACACATGACATACCACCCAGCTCTGGCAGACAGCCATATGAAAAAACAATTTTAGAAGCTGCATTTTGGCATACTGCCTGCTTTCCTGGGTAGAGGAGAGGGTTGGACTAGTGAGTGGTGTAAAATGAAAAGAAACACAAAAACTCCTATCACCTGCCAGCAGATAAGATGCTAATATTTCTTCCTGATATGTTTTTGCAAACCAAAGCAGCTGCCTCCAAAGGTTAGCTTTAACAGAAGGTGAATCCAAAGACCAGTAACTTATCAACAGCAGTCCTGCTTCCAGTAACCACTGATGAGAGCCTTGAGCTATTACCCATCAACATAACATCTAGCAGAACACAAGACTTGCAAGTTCAGGTAAAAGATTCATTGCTACATTATTGGTGTTGTACATTTTTATTTGAGGAAGAAACACACAATCATAGAGATAATAAGGATGTGAGATAAAAATCCTGCAGTGAACACTCTGAACTGAAATACACTATCAACAGAATGCTAAGTTAAGACACAAACAATCATAAAATAAGAAACAAGCTTATTACAACCATAAAAAGGAAGTAATTTGTTACATACTGCATATTTGATGTCTGTGAGAACAGTACTTTACACATTCCTGGAAACACATAATTCATAGCACAATACATGATTGTCATCTAAGTCCTCCAACTTTATTTCCCTGAATATAATATCTTTTTTGTAGATTTGAGCCAAAATGGTACTTCAAATTCCTTGCCAACTCATACTGAAAAGTGTTTTGAAGAATATGTAAGTGAATAAAACTTACTTCTGACTATGAAATGCCAGACTTAAACTCTTATTTCGTGGGCCAGGCTGCTTATCCATTCATCTGCTTTATTTTAAACCTCTCTGAATACTCACTGTAATCTATTATATGCATTTAATTTTAGACATTTTCTTCTGTTTTATAGCAAAGTAAACAATGGGCGATATTTATAAAAAATGTGTGATAGACTATGGCTTTACAAACATGAGGGTTTTTTTTTAAATTACTGAACTGCAGAGAGATGTAGTTCCATTTGCATTATGGCCAACTGAGAAGGAAGCAATCAGCAAATGCATTCAGCATAAATAATACTTGTTGATATAATTTTATAGTTCTCAGACTGTTCCTGGAAAATATAGTGATCATGATCTCTAGCAACCACTGACTCTCTTGGCAGTGCTAATTGGAAACAAAACACCATTATCTATCATTAGCATTCATTACTTTCAAGCAACATGAAGTGTAATTTACTTAAAGTACATGCACCCACCTTAAAGCAGGATGCAAAACATTTTATAAAGCAGATGGGATTAACTCATTACCAGCTTCTCAGCTTTTACTTGCACTATACTTTAACACCAGATTTCTGAAACATAGAGCTCTTGATGTACTATCGCTTACATTTTAGTAACCTTCTACAGGTAGAACTCACGGAAAAAAATTGATATACACATGGACATGTATCTTACAAGCAGTTTAATTGGATTTGTATATGAGAAGTTCTGAAGCAATTTCTCTCTATAAGAAATATTTACAACACAGATATATGACCCTAATTCTAATTCCTATTCTGTGGCCAAGGAGATTAATAATATACATACTGAAAATCTTCATATTCTTTACCTATTTATGGCTAATTATTTAAACTTTTAATTTTTGTTAATAATTTTGAACATGTTCATTTTAAAGATTTGAAATCAAAGTTTCCATAAACTGTGATATGTTCTCGTCATGCTGATAAAGCTGGATCAGTTTCCCAAAAAACCCCCAAAACCCAGACCAGCACAAGATGCCCATTTTTGAGATATAAGTGTCCTTTAGTGCCTCCCAAAATGTATTATCTAGGGCTCCTGTGATATGACAAAGGCTCAAGTACAGAGACTGCATGTAAGTGGCAATCTTCCAAGCCAACAAAGACTTTTAACCTCTCATTAACTGGGACTTTTTCAAATTGATACTAGTGCAAAAGAAATTAATTCCAGTTTGACTGTGTCAAAACCCATGGGAAGCTACACAGATTTTTGCTCAAAAGCCTGTAGAGAATAGTGCTTTAAAGTGGTTTAGGCTGAGAACCACAAACAAAAGTGTTAAGATTGAAGCCACAAAAGCCTGACTCTTGGTCAACAAGCTACCCAAGGGAAGTGTGATGTTCACTACTCGGAGGTCACTGGGGTAGGTACAGGAAAACATGACATTAATGAATAGACTGCATTAGCCTTTGACCAATCTCTTCCTGCACCTGCAGGAAGCTGCTGGCATGAGACCCTGGGTTATCATGTAACATTACATCTGGCTCCCTGGCTGCTCTTACAGATGCAGGAAAACAAGGCAGCAGAACACTTCAAGAACTGAAGAACAGAAATACTTCTTGTTCCCTTGTGCTCTTTGGTTGTGTGTGGCTTTTTGTTTTGCTCTTCCTTTCTCTTTTTGTTCTTTGGCTTTTTCTTTTTGGTGAAGGATACATCTAAGCTTTTATTCTCAAAATAAAAGCAGACATACAATGTTTGCAGACATACAATGGGCTCTCTAAAGCCAAAGCAGAAAGGTACAAGAAAGAGTTCATCTTCTTTAAACACTGTTAACAAGTGAGTGTGTACAGAAGTGTGTTCTGTAGTCTGTCCTAAAAGATCATAAGAAATGGAAAGTCTTTGAAGAAATAAAAATAATTTGAGATACTTCCACCTTTGTGTTGTGGTACTCAACAATACAAGAGTGAACCAATACTGTATTTTGGGATTAGAACTCTCTGAGGAGGGATTCCCAACCTTTGACAGTTTGCAATCAGCATCTATACGTGGGTACAGATAAATGAACCTTTATCACTCCTTAGAGATATATCCCAGTCAGGGTTACCTTTAGACAAGATTTTTGAGTCAAGCTAATGCCCAGGATAGCTCACAAGGGTCCCCAGAAGTGGGATTTAATATTTTAGAGGTGGGATTCAATATTTTAGACAAGTCTCTTTTACACATCCTCAAATAAATCCTTTGAACCCTTGGTCTATATAAAATTATCTCCTTCTTTCCTATACAATTTCTGTTCAGTAATCTTTGGTGTTTCCAACTTTCAACATCAATAACTGGTAAATATTCAGTTCCTGTGCTAACAAGATCCAGTCTAATATTACTGCAGTTGTTTTATGTAAGACTGCATTTGTCAAGCTTCTCCCTCCTACATGAGGGAGGGAGCCAGCAGGATTTAACACATAGTTGGCCATGAAAGAAAAGCTGTTTACACAAAGCAGTATACTTCTGCCTGAAAGAGAGGTGAGCAAGATCTGCATTCACATAAATTACAATATATGAAATTTTTCCAAAATAATATCTCATCGTGTAAATGTGTGGAAATCCTTCTAGGAATCTGAAACTTACTGGAACATTTTTACTTAATACAGCATTGTATCTATAGGGAAGGTCTCGAGTAGAGGAACTTACAGGATTCAGTCTTAAGTCACAAATATAGTGTTTTACTCAATACTTCTTTAGAACTACTGGAATAATATGATGAACATTTTAGTGGATAGTCTCCCTCTTCCTGAAAGCTCAATTTTGATTGTATCCAATATTTTTAACAGAGGAGTTATAGTAATCCATTACTATACTCCTGGATTTGTTTAGTACCTTACAACATGCCTGAAGTTAAACTAGATTTGACTGTCTCCAGCATTTTTATATGTTTGATTTTATGCTATTGAAAATATGAATTTAAAACTATTATAAACAATGAGGCAGTAAAGTTAGACAAGCATAGGATTGGAGAGCCAACATGATGACTTCAGGTTCTGAACTTTTTGCAAAATATGAAACAGAAACCAATCTGCCATTTAATTTCACACGGCAATTTCTATTTATCTATTATACATCCCACTGTCATTTTCTTATGGATACAGAATTATGACTAACTATTTCAGAATATAATACCAAATAGCTGCAGATACGGTATTTGCAGAGGGAATGATGCAACGTTTTAGGAATCCTAGACAGTTTTAGAGGAAAAACTTTTCTCTAGTTCAGAGCAGTGAAATTTGATTCTACTTTCCTCATCAAATCAAATAAACAAGAAATGGCATTTGAAAACAGTTTCTGATGATGTATGCCATAAGCAGATTGCTGTGAAGATATATAAAATGTCATATTCTAGGCTTCCTGCCTTGATTGGTTTCAACAGATTGGAAATAAAATACAGGGAAATCTTTATTTATGGACAGGCAGGTATAAGCACATAGCCAAAATGAAATGTAACAAAATATAAATACAATGCACAGTGCTTAAAAAGTGAAAGACTGAATAATAGAGCAAATAATAATGAATATCAAAGTTTGCAAAGAATCAGTGTGACTATCCTATCTATTGCAGTCTGGACTACATTTATGTGTCTATATATTTTACTGCACACTAATATTTTGATAGTGAGACAGAAGTGTACAAACCTCTGATTATATCACCAAAACATTAAACTATGTGATACTCTACTAATTCAATTAATGATTATTTGAAGTCTTGTCTAACCATTGTTTTTAAACTAAGCACAAAATTCTTTCATTTAACTATGGGTTGTTTACAACTAATCTGCTGGACTTTTCACAAAGCAACAGTGGGACTTCTGAATAGAGTTCACCAAGGAACATATACACCAGCTGAACCTTATACTGCTCTCTTTACAAGTATACTAGTCTGTTATTTTACTTGCACCACTGCTTTGAGAAACTCACCTTCGGAAACAGATGTACATATTGTACCTTGATATCTGGAGGTCAAGCAAGGATAACCAGGATGAACTAGAGTTCAGGCAAATACATCCTGCTGATGCAAATAATTCTTGCAGAAACAACTGGATAAAATCAGCTCTTCCCAAATAATTTTGCAAGATGGTTTTGCACTGATGTGATTGTACTGTAAGCCACATAAGTGGCACAAACTGAACTGTGGTTCATGTTGTAGTCCTGTCTATCAGATCAGAAATAAGTAAGGAATCCCTAAAGATCCTGTACTAGCAGCCCACACCGCAGAAAAAAAGAAGCCATAAACACAAGCTTTAGAGTAGATAATGTGAACTTTGCAACAGAAACAATAACCAGGGAAAACAGTTCCTTTCCAAAGTCTGTAACTGTAATATATTCAACTTCAGTGGCTGAATATGCTCTTGAAATTTTCTGTGGGCATGAGTAATTAGAAGAATGCAGCACCCCTTAGAGGCTGAACGGATAGGTACTGCTACAAACAGATAGGTACTGGGAAAGAAACTACATTGATATGTTCATAACATCTCTTTTCCATAACAGCAGAGTGGACACAGGCAGCAATTTTGTCCTTTTACTTCTGTTATTAGTAGTGAGAAACAGTTGCACATAACAGTGGAGCTTTAGGTATTATTGTACCTTTTGAATTAAACACAATTCAGTGATGTGAAAGGTATCAGTCAACTTGAATTCCCCCTGTTACTGCACCTTTTTTCTTCTTCAGTCCTCTAAGATAACTCCATTTTAGCAATTATCTAACACAATGTTTGTCAGTCTTCAAACCTTGGAAGAACTTAGAATTTATTCCAGATATATTAATGCCATCTTTCTTTATGTTAAAGCTTAGATTCTGTACTATCATTAACATCTTAGAGGGGAAATTCAGAGATGACATAGCCTATAATATGCAATTCTGCATCAGAAACAGAAGTTTGATTATTTGCTCAGCAGATGCAGGACGGGTCTGAAATGTGAGTTTGACAGACCACAAAGAAGTTCTTAGGCCAAAATGATTGGCATACCAGGATGAAATGTCTGTCTGGAGGACTGCTGCCTAAAGCATCACATAAATTATTTGCAAGATTAACAGTAAATATTTCGCCAAGAATTGCTTTGAGGTCCTAAAATTGGGTTACTGTTATTATTATTAGTGAGGCTGGGTGCAGGCAAGCATGAAAAATGCTTTTACCTATGTCATCTTGCAGTCACAGCAAGGATGACAACATGCCATCACAAGGCCCGTACTGCTGTGGGATGGAATCTGTAAAAGCAACATTGTGCACTGTTTTCATCTGTCTTTTATCACTGAATTATTTATTCTTCTTGTCAGTAAGTTATGGGTTTCCTGATATTTGCAAGTCTATTTACAGGCTAAGGTGGGAGTCATCAGCTCTTCTTTAGACAGCACACACTTGGCAACTCATTTTGCTACTGAACTATATTTTTAAAAAAAGCCACATAGAAAAATGGCAGAATAAAAAGCCAGGCAGCCAGACCTGAAAGCCATTGGCAATATGCCATCTACCTGTTCACAAAAAACAGAATGGGTTGATCGAACAGTGTTCATGCCAGGCATTGTGGAACAGGTAAATAATATCAAACTCAAATTTTAAGCTTCATCAGAAAATCATTGGCTTCCTTTGCTCTTCCCTGTTAGGCACCACTGTTTACACTGTGTTTGGCTGGGTAAGTTGGGCACAAGTGGATTAAAGAGAATATACCCTTCCTGGTTCATCTCATGACTGGCCAGCCAGTCCTATGTCTCCTTGGTATCTCTTTTGGCTGTGAGACATGCTATCTTTGAAATGAAACTGTTGGTGCTGGCTGAGACACAAAGGCCAGTGGAGATGACTGCAGGTGTGGTAGCAGAGCTGAAAATGCCTCTGTTTGCCATTTCGATTCATCAGCAAGTGATCCATTTCCACCAAATTATTCTGTTGGTCTTGGCTGAGGAGTCTGGCTGCACTTTGCATGTGGGACAGTCTGATCCCTAACAACCTCTGAGTAACCAAAGAGGCTGAGAGATCTTCTACATCTCCTCACAAAACTCTGCATCCTTCTCTTCTGGTTGATCTAGTGATCTCAGCCCATGAATCCTGGACAGTGGTGATAGTTCAACAGACTTAGAAGTTCCTGATAAGAAAATCAAAAAGTATGTTACATTTTGAAAACTAATAGGATTCTCCTACATTTTCTGTGTCACAGCTGAGTTGGAAATTAACACTTCTACCATTTTGTATATTACGTCTATATTTTAAATAAAGTTGTCAGACTAGAGGTTTGGGAGGTAAATCTAGCTGGCAGAAAGGTTTTGAGTGTCCTCTACCTTACTTTCAAGCACATAGAAAGTAGTGTATGAACTTAACAACTACTGAATATCACTTGGTGTGTCTGGACATGCAGATACTCTTATCAGTAAGATCCATCTTCACATCTTATATGGAAGGGAGGGGAAGAGAGAGGAAAGCAAGGTTTCATTGAGAAATTCAAATTACAGTGTGATATTGTTCATGGGAAGTTTATCAGATGGGGTGTCTCCTTGTTCTTTTTGGTATTGGACAAAGCAGTCATTGTAATTACCTTAAAGACTGTATTTTGACACTTGTATGAAAAAATTTCTAAAATGAGTAGGGTTTCTCAATGTCCTCAGAAAATGTGCAATCTTTCACAGAATCTTGCAATTAATGCTTACAGACTCAGTTGGGAAGTACAGACAGTTCATTTAAATCTGTCCTGAGGTTCTACCTTGTGTTCTGGGTTTTCTTATGGGACAGGAACATAAGTTGAGAAAAAGTGGCTTTACAAATACATCTTCTATTTAAAGCAAGACATATGTCCATGCAATATAGACTGTCATAACCCAAAATTCTCTTATTTCTGACACAAGCTTCCCCAACTTAACAAAGTACAGGTGGCACTTACCATAGTGAGAGTCCTGTTTTTCTCTTTCTTCAAGTTGCTTCTTTGCCCCATTTCGAAGTGTACTTGAGATGCCTCTTAGCTTGTTCAGACATACAGACTTATTGTGGGTTTCATTCCAGCCTGATTCTGAGACACTGTCATGACCTCTTCCACAGGTGACCCCATCCCCCTAGTTTCAGCCTAAATAATCAGGCTGCTGTCATGAAGGACAGAGCTTTCTGTCTGGACAAGTTCATTAGAGAAGTCCATTAGAAAAGGACCTACACCAAGGGTATTGTTGGATCTGTAACACCATCCCTGATTTTTAGTACAAATTTTTAGATAATTCTGCACTAAAGTACAGCATCTGAATGGTCTTGAGGATTGTTATTTGTGGTGCTCCTTCTACTCAACCATAATCCTACATTGTAGCACCATGCATGTCGATATTGTGCTCGTTTTCTCTGCTGTTGGCAGAGCTTAGTTTGCAAATAAGTCAGACCTCTTGAAAAAAGGACTAAGGCCCCCTAAACAAAGTATATATGGGCAGAAAGACTCTGGCAAATGGGAAGTAAATATAGGGTATGGAAGACAAAGGCAGGGGTAACAGGGTGGTGGTGGCAGGCTGCCCAAAATCTATCTTCACTCCATGCATGGGGTGAGCAGGGGAGGAAGGCATGACTTACTATGAGCTCTGCTCTAAAGCACACTGAAGTCAGCCTGAGCTCGGACCATCCACCCTGTCTGTTCAGCACCCTCCACCCCAACATGCTCTTTTTGAAGCAATTTAGAGAATAAGGCTTGGTCAACATGGACAGCAAGACAGACAGTCAGAAAAAAGTATATACCATCTCTAAGAATTTCCACACTGAGCCCCTAATAAGCCATAAAAAAGCAACAGAAAATTCTGCCCCTAACATGAACAGAAATCTTGGTATTCCGCATTAAGCCACTAGCTACAACTGCTTCTCATCTCATGTTTTAGAATTTCAGTCAATCCCTGCAGAGGGAAGCAATGATAATTTTCTGGCTGAGTGCAGACATTGTTGGCAAGTTTTTCTTAATTTTTTTCCTAAAAATGACACACTGGATGAGATGAGTTAAGTATTTTGGAGCAGTTCTACTTATCTTTGTTAGGTGTGCACATGGTATGTCTCATATGACTGGAGTATACTATCAAGCAAAATCCGAGACTTGGAGAAAATGTTTTGAAATACACATCTAACCAAATATTTTGGGCACACTATTTCATCATATTGTACTATTATTTTTATTTTTGGCTCAGTAAGCTGGCATTTCTACAAAGCTAAATGGCCAATAAGGTGAAGAAATACAAATTGTGTATTTAATGGTCCATTTGTTCTTTAAATATTTGAAATGAGAAGCATGTAGCTCTGAAAGTGCTCTCTTTGAAATCAATAGGCTACTTGAGGCATTAAGTGCCACTCAACATGGGTAAGTATGACCACACGTCCTCTCATATATTTCAAAAGGAAATGTTTTAGTTGCAGATTTTAAACAGATTAGGTATCCTGGAGGTAGCTCAAATTGGTAGAAAACATATCTGATGACTAAACTTAATAGCTGTTTAATTGACTAAATTATGTGACTATAAATTTTCTTTCTTGTATAAAATTATCACTAGTAGTTCTAGCTGCATTATAACACACTCGACATAAAGTTGATATATTTGTCATTTAGTTGCCTGGGACATCAACTTGCAAAGAAATTACAGGTTAATTCAGATGATATAAAGCAATGTCATAGCAAGAGATTTCCAACTAATTATTGTTTTTACATCGGAAGCAGTATCTCCTTTGACAATTCACCCTTGCAGCAAAAGATGAACTGAATTTTTTTAAAAATGTTGACAACAAGAATTCCTACGTACACAATGACATGATGGGTGCAGCTAGTAATGTATAATTACTTTAAAGTGTTAAAGTATATTTTATGGGGTTCACATTTAGGTGTGACAAATCCTAAATATACTTCACTGGATATAAAAATACTTACAAGGTATTTTTTATCTACTGAAGTATCATTCACTACAGCAGTTCTGGAGCTGAACATAATTCTGCTAGGCATTTATATCATCAAAGCATTCAGTGAAAAAAATGGCTAAACAAAAAAGCAAGTTTAAGGTCCTCTGGCCTTGGGAGTCTAGAACTCTATATATATACATCACTTTCTTGCTCAGTGAGTACCACACTAACTCAGTTAAAAACTGTTTTTTCTTGTTAAAATTTCATTTGCCTTTCCACAACCTTACAAGTACTTCTAGCAATGCATAAGAACATTTTCTGAATAACTGACTGAAAGGTCCTTTTATCCTTTAGCTTAAATGTCAAAAAGATGCCATATTTAATAAACATGCACCAACTGTCAAATTAATGATGAGTGTGTGAGGTGTATGTATATAAAAAAGGGATAATTTTTGTTGCCTCATCTTATTGACACAAATCAATATAAGATGTGAATGTAGCCTTTTCCTATTATTCCACATCACAGGGACAAAAAATAAAGTTCCAAACTTATCAATTCTGAGAGTTGCTTAGGAAATAACTGGTTGAAAACAGACAGTCTCAGACTTACTTTTGGCATGTAATTCCCTTCTACAGTATACCTTGATGGTGGATGCTAATCAGAAACAGGTTACTATCACAGCTATTTTTTTTATTTCCTTCTGGTTTTCCCCAAAACATTGTAAAAGTCGTTAGTATGAGATGCCCTTCACAACTTATCACCAGTAAAGGGTAAAAAAAGGGCACAAAAAAGTTGAGAATAACATCAGATAAGAACATGTTGTAATCGCTTCTTAAAATACACTTATTTTGCACCAATTTTGAAAGCATAGCTACTTACATTTTTTCTTCATCTGAATCTCTGTATATAAACTCTGAGTGTCATTATTACTTTTTGATAGCTTTCTAAAGTACTCGGAGATTTTGTAAAATTTAATGTGGAAAATTAACCAGGAAATTTACATGAAAAAAGATAAAAAAAACTTTAGAGAAATAATGTAAAAGCACAGATGCTTACCTTTGTGTTTGGGTGGCATAACTGTTATCATATGCCTCATAGCTTGGATCATCATATTCACCCCCATACCCATCATCGTATCCCTAAGGGGAAAACAGAACACCACAGCTTAGAAGAGTGATAAATCAAAGCATATTGTCAAGCTGTAAAAATAAATTGCATCAACACGTGCATGTCATGTTTGCCTGTGATAATGTGAAACACGAGGCCGACTGAAGAGAACTGAATGGTAAGGAACAACCTGTACATTGTAAGAGTAAAGAAATCAGTCACTCATTTAAGAACTCAGCTTATTCACTGATAAACTGTGGTGCATTGTCTAAACCACAGTGCTTCAGTGGGTTCTGTGTAGAATACTGATAAATGATAATAAAAACAACAATTTCAGAGCCCTTTGCTACATAAATGGTTCCTTAAATACATACAGGTGAAATGAACAAATGGCATGTCAAGGATATTGACTGTTCTACATATTAAGAATGGTGTTGTGATAAAATCCTAATATTCACTCTATTTAAAAAAATGCAAAACAACAAAACAAAACATATTGACCTATGAGAAACAATATTTGTCAAGCAACTAATGGCATATGACTTTTATAAATAATACAGAGTAAGGCCCTTTACTTTCACTGAGCATCCTACTCTTTTTAAAGGCATGCTCTTTTGTGACAAATTAACCAACACTTTAGTACTTTAAGGTTCTAACTTAAGGTTGTCACTGAAGAGCTCAGCAGAGACTCAGCTTGCCTAAGACAGAGACAACAAAAATCCGCAGAAGGTGGTCAGCTCATCTAATGCCTTAGTTTTTCCACTGAGGACGGGCGGAGGGGCAAAATCTGCCCCGCGCCGGCGGCCCGCCGGCGGGCGAGCGGGGGCGACGACCGGCCGGGGCGCGGGGCGCGCAATCGCGGAATCTTGTAAAAGTCGAAGCACGACGCGCGGGCTTAGCGCTTTGCGTCGGCGGATAGGAAAAAAGGAAAGGGAAAAGAAGAAAAAGAAGGAAAGAAGAAGAAAAGAAAGAGAAGAAGAGAAAGAAAGAAAGAAAGAAAGAAAGAAAGAAAGAAAGAAAGAAAGAAAGAAAGAAAGAAAGAAAGAAAGAAAGAAAGAAAGAAAGAAAGAAAGAAAGATAATCCAAGGGATGACTTCTGATATGCTCTTTTTGTATGACAGCACATCAGAAAAGAAATGCTGTAAGGAAACACTTTTTAAAAAAATTCTCTATGATTTTTGGGAGCCAGTATTTGTAGTTAAATTGCAATGAAACATTTTGTTGTCAGAAGAAAACCTTACTAGTTAAGGGAAATGCTGAAGGAAATAGTGGACTTAAAAAAACTTTGACTCGATATTAATTACAGCAAAAGGCAATTTTTCCCCCACAAGCCATGCAAAATTTAGTCAGGTTGGGGGAGAAGGGACAGCACAAGGCAGCTCCAAAATAACAGCAGTCCAATGAACAATCACTCTAGTTCACTACCATAACCACCCAAAGTACAGTTATTTGGTACTTCATTATTTCTGCTAATTAAACTCCCCAGCAGTATTGAACAAGACTTCACTGGCATTCCTAAACTCAAGCAAACATTCTATGGAGAAAGCATTCAGTTATGTTTCCTTAGGTCAAGCATATCAAATTTGCCTGTTTCTCTGGGCTACCCAGCAGTGAGGGTAAGAAGGAGGTGTCGTTTTCGAACTGGGAATGGCCTCTCCCAGAATCTGAAATCCACACAAACCCCATCATCTTTCATTTTGGGTGCTAGTGCACCGTTTTGACTTGTCTGCATTAGTATGAACTCATAGCAAAAAGTATAGCTAAAAACATATCCCTGCAGATGACAGTGATATATTTAACATTATATAGCTAAATACACAATCTTGCTTCTGGGGACAGGATGAGAGAAACAATGCACCCCAGGAGACAGATGTTAGTCACACTGATTAGTATGCTACTGGGTGGGATCCTACCACTGCAAAGATGGGGGTGATGGGAGTTCCTATATATAGTCAAATTAGCTTGAGGACAGACATTTCAGCCTGCTTACCCAACCATGTGAGAGAACAGGAAAGGCAACAATTACAAATTAGCTCTCTCAGTTTCTTGATGCCTGGGGTGGATCAACGTTCAGCATCAGCGGGGCAGAGAACACTTGTAAATATTTGACACCTCTGTGGGTTCACATTACAGACTTTAACAGGCTCCCTCAAGGCTCAGAGCAAGTCAATACAGTGCAAATGGTTCAAGTGGAATGGCTGGAAAACAAAGTAAAACAGCACAATGTACCTTTAATAAACAAAAAGTATTTTCTGGATAATTCTTATTTGTGCCAATTGTATGAAAATTATATTCTTATTCTACAGGTGAAGTCTTTGTGTATACCAGCATTTATTTAAAGTTTAATACGATGTATTGTACCCAGACATCTCCACACCTTTAGGTATCTAGAACTGAGACCCAAAATAGCTCCTTTCACATCCTTGAAGTGTCTTAAACTCACTGAACAGTTTTCTCTTCTTTAACCTTTAGATCTCCAGAACCTACAACTTTAGTGTTTGAAAATATTTCTTGGACAGCACCTAGACCCTGTTGCGATCCAAAGTTGTCAGTCTGAGGGTGTCCAAATTCACACATTGATGAGGATGGTGCTCCAAAAGCAGTTCTGTATAAATCCAGAGACCAGAACACAGGATACTCTCCTCAAATGCAGTGCAATTTTTACTCAGCACTAGAGTCAGTACTTCATGCACTTTCTAGGTCTATTAGTGCTTCTCTAAAAACAAACCAACCAACCAACCAACCAAACTTTTCCTGTATAGAACTCTTTGTGTCCATCGTATCTGCCACCACCATTCAGAACAAAAAGCCTACTATAAAGACTGAAAAATATGCAATGGGGAACTATTAGAACTATTCAAAGTCAAACTTACAGCCATTTCTAGGCTAGGTTTTTATGCAAGGCTACTCTTATGTCAGGTATTTCTCAATAAACAACCTTCCAAAACATAAAAAAACCCCAACAAAACTTCTTAATTTTGTGTCAAGGGAAAGGAGAGTGAGTCTTCCAACAACAACTAGGACTTGCTCTGGCCCTACAATGATACATCTTGGATGCAAGATGAAAGAACAGAAATACACATTTGAAGCTGCAGTGGCATTAAGAATGTTTATTAACAATCATGGAAGATTTTAATGAGTTTTGGTATTGTTTAGAGTTGAAAAATACAAACAAAAAAGTTGATAAGTAAAAAATTAAAATAGATTAAAAATTAAAAAAAGGATGGATTTGAAAATGAGCTGATTTAAGTATTTACCAGTCTCTCTCCACAAAAGAAAAGACTGGAAAAATGCTTAGGAGAATCTCAGAACAGCATCTGAAATAAGCATTTGGAAGACTCACTTCAGGAGGAAATACTCCCTACTCTAATACTGATAATGAAAATTATAGTCAGTGGAAAAAGGGGTGTAAAAGCAAAAAGGGATATAATTGAAAAAAGGCTTATATTCTACGACCCAAGAAAAATTTAAGTATCAATTTGATTCAATACTCAAGAACTATTGAGAAGCATTTATTTTATTTATTTAGATTTAGTCAACCCCTCCTCTATTTCCAGATGCTGAAAAAGATACTAGAAGTACAAACAAAATTTTAAGTATCATTAGTTGCAAGGGTATCATAACACAATCTGATCTCTTTAAACATGAATTTCCTTCTTAGTGTTAGAATTCTGTTTCAAACAATAACAACTTGTACTCAAATGCGTCAAGTTTAAATCACCTCTTCTCTGAATAGCCTTAGAAAATAGAATTTTCACAGCATGCTCTGAAAAATGGTAGGTTTAAACTCTGTGAAACCAAGAAGCAAAATAAATCTAATACTTCTAATGAAAACTGCCCTACTCACAATATTTTATGTATGTCCTTGTAATACATGATAAAATACATTGTAAGAGAGTTAAAACTGATTAGGTTTTTATTAAAAAGAGCCCAAATCTTTCTAAAGTAGCAAACTGCAAAATGGCTAGACTTAGAAAACAACCAAAACACCAACAGTAAGCCAAAATAAAGGGAGTTATGCAACTCAGTACTTTAGTTGGCAAACACGTGAACATGAAAAATACCTGTTCAGAGAACCAGAACAGCCCTTCTCATTAGCTGCATCCAGCAGGATACAAAACTTAGTCCTGTACGTCAGAGAAGGTGAAGGTAAAAATACCCACCTCTAGTTGTAACTCTTAAATAGAAGCAGTTAAGGGACCTTTGCACAGTTTCCAGTATTTTCTTCGCCTTGCTTCTATGTTGCTGTGTCACTCTCTCTTCTGCTGTGATGGGCCACATCTGTGCTTTCTTATACATCCACATTACCCTAGCTTAGAAAGCTAAAAGCTGGTCATCTACCACTAAACTAGCAGTAGATAGCCGTAAGACTCACAGGGTAGAGATAAAATATTTTTAGAAGATAATTCATACTATTGACACATATTTGAAAACGAGTTGAATTGCTCTTTAAATGAAAACTTTCTTTCGAATTACTATAAAGGGAGCCCAGGATGGATGTGTTAGATTTAGATAACTGATTTGAAGATAAGCAAGCTAGTTCAAGCTTCACAATTTGAAGGAATTTATTGCTCATACTGAGAGCAGTCCTAAGGGAAATAGTTTGGAGGTGCTGGTTGATGAGAAGCTCACCATCAGCCAGCAATGAGTGCTTGGAGACAAAAGGCCACACATGTCCTGGGCTCCATCAAAAGCAGTGTGGCCAGCAGGGTGATGGAGGGGATTCTGCCCCACCCTTCCATCCTTGTAATACCTCATTTGAAGTACTGCATCCAATTCTGGGGTTCTCAACGTAAGAAGGACATGGACCTGTTGGAGTGAGTCCAAGATGCTCAAAGGGCTTGAGCCCTTCTGTTATGATGACAGGCTGAAAGAGCTGGGGTTTTACACCCTGGAGGAGGGTCTGGGAGGACCTTAGAGAACTTTCCAGCACTTTAAAGGTGCCCTCCAAAAATTTGGAGAGGGACATGTGACAGGTCAAGGGAGAATGGCATATTAGGAGTTGGTACAGCTTGAGTTGGAGAGGGACATGTGACAGGTCAAGGGAGAATGGCACATTAGGAGTTGGTATGGGTTGAGTTGTCCAGAGAAGTTGAGGATGCCCCATCCCTGGAAATGTTCAAGGTCTGGTTGGATGGGGCTTTGAGCAACCTGGTCTAGTGGGAGGAATCTCTGCCCATAGCACAGAGTTTGGAACTACACGATGTTTGTGGTCCCTTCCAACCCAAACAATTCTGTTATTCTATGATTCTAATGTGGAAAAACACATCTCAGTGTATTAATTTTATATAATTTTAAAAAAATAACAATTTTATTCTACCAACTACAAAGAGAAATAAAAATAGTAATTACTTTATATTTGTATTGTTCAGTGTTGAAAACATTTAATTAAAACAGATGAATCTCATTGAAGTACCTGGGAAGTTCGTCTGTTGCTGAGCAAGGATTCCCAAAATTGTAATTGATATTTAGAAACTGAAATTCTGACTAAATCATTCCGTAAGTACACGTCTGTTTTTATAGCTAGCCAAGAATTCCTCAGCTATACCTACAGCGTCAGAAAAATGAAAAACTAGGTATTATCAGGTTTTTGAAAATGGGATATCTATCTATCTATCTATCTATCTATGTATCTATCTATCTATCTATCTATCTATCTGTCTGTCTGTCTGTCTGTCTGTCTATCTATCTATCTATCTATCTATCTATCTATCTATCTATCCCCTGCACTAGAAGATTTAACAAGCATTTTGAAGATGAACTAAAAAATAGGTAGTGTGGCACTATATCCCTCAAAATTATAATTAATAGTAATAATAAAAAAATAATGCTGAAAGTAAAAGGGGAATACCTATCAACTGAAAAATCAGAGCTCCATGTTAGGGACTTCATAAATGCAATGTATGAACTAGAGTCTACAGTGCTGAGACAACCCAGAGCAGACAAGCTCGCTAGAGCCACTGATGTTGTCTCAACACACGACCTCTTAACAAGATCACTCTTCTTCACACCAGCAATGGGAAACACCTTAACAAAGGAATGGTGAAACATAAAGAGAGGAAATATATGCTCATAGAAGTATAATTAAAGTTTCAATATAATTACAGTAATGGAGATTTTACAAATTAGAAGCAGAGAACATTCATATCCTCATATTTCAATGGTTTAAATAAACCTCATGCAGAACAATTAGGGCAGTAAGAATGAGTGAAACTGAACAAGTTTACTACCCAGATAAAGACAGAGCAGAGGACATAAAAGCAAAGAGATATGCAGTGCCAAAACAGGCACAGTAAGACAGAATCTCAAATACTTCCAAAAAATTGCTGTGTATTCTCCTAAATGTAGGTTTAATTTATTTTCTTTCCAACTTTTGGATGTTTTTTTCAACTAAACACAAAATGAATGAATAACACTTACAATACATTTTGATGTACTGAAAATTATTACAGAATGAAAATGTAAACAAAAATCTAATAGAAAAGAAACTTGTCTTGCTATTTTCATATTTGCAAGACGAGGTTACAGCACAATTTGCTGCTGCAATTATTATACCCCAGCATTCATCTGATTAACACCCTTCTTCAAATCCTTTTGTTTGCTTTCTTTATGCTCATGAAGCCAGATCAAATCTTCTAATCCATGTGTCAAAGCTCTGTACCATCAACTGCTGCTTACATCCATTTAACTTTTTGCACTTTCCCCTAACTTTGATGCCATTGACTCTGAAACCCTTTTGTCTCCCATTTACTTGTGATGCTTTTCATATTGCCTCTCCCTATGGAATGGCATCCTAACCAGAGGGACAATCCTTTACTCAGTTCCCGCTCCACAGGAGTGTCTTGCAGAAATATCTTTCTTCCAATATCAATAAAATGATCTATTTTAGTAATAAGCAGCAAATGGAGATGAAAAATAATCCAATGTTCTCTTCTTTGTGTATCTGGGGTAAGAAGCATTTTTGCATTTGTCTGTGACTGAGATTCCTGAAGAAAGGGTTTTTAATTGGTATTTTTACCGATGATGTGGACTGCTTTACATAGTAGTTGAGTGGTAATATATTACAGTAGCAAGTTGCACTGGTGACATTCTATCACATAAATGTCATTTAAATGAAAGATTGCTTTTCCTTGTGAACTGAAATGACTTGAGTAGAAAGCAGCCTTCAGCTGCCAAGGGAGGATGGGCTGCAATACACCCACTATTGGTTTTAATATCTTTATCATATCTAATATTCCTCTTTACAAAATTTCCAGCAAAGCAGATGGTGAACCTCTTGTGCATCCTGATGCTCCCATAGCTGTAGAGAGAGAGCAATAGATGGAGCTGGGTCTGTCCTTGCTGTGCTTAACAGGACCTTAAACAGCATTTAATTTTAAACCAGATTTCACTATGATGCATTATTAATGCTGGAAGTAGGCTATTGAATACAACTTGGACAAATGCATTCTCAAATTTTATAAGATGCCCATGTTTCCAAATTTACAGAATTTCCTAAAGAGAAGACTTGTAGGACTCATGATGATTAACAGCTATACAATTTAACTGCAGCATTGAAGAAAAAAAGCTCCTCAAAGATAGCCTTATATTTTTTATGTCAAGAAGAGAAAATAAAATACATAGGTTAATTCTTTGTGCAATCCTGTTGTTTTTGATCCACTTTTATCCTCTATTTAAATAGATTAACCATTAAGGATTCTGTGAATTAGTAACACATAACAGTTAACAAACCTTCAAGTGCTCAAAACCCAAGGCAAATAAAGATTTATTTATTTATTAATTGTGAAGCTGGTCTAGATGAGTGTTCAGGCATTCTTCATGTTGGAATCTCTATATCGTAATATCTGGATGACACCTCATGCCTTTTTCATAAACTAAAACTCTTGCTAAATCAAATTCCAAATTTGAGTTGATGACATGTTTTTCTGAAATCTAATTTTATAGAAAAGCATTTCTAAAAATATTTTTGGACAAGGAATTTAAAATTGTTTTCTGAATGTGATTTATGCATTTTGCATAATTTTTGAGCCCATACATAATCATTTTAACTCTTCCACTCATTTTTCTTACCTTATGAAAGACCATACAGGATTATTCAGAAGACATAACAATGGTACCTCTTATTTAGCATTGATTCAAGCCATCCAGATAAACAGTATTTCACCAGTACCATGATAACCTTTGATTGTATTTTCTAAGCTATAAACTGAATGTTTTATGTTTTACCTATATATATATATATATACAAATGTTTGAATTGATTAACCTTTCCTTTGTACTCAGTTTTTAAGTGATGATGCAATTAAATTTACTAAGAACAAAATCAGTCACTAAAGAAACTAAATGTTAAGTTGATATCAATTGCAGAAGAGACGAACTAATTGTTTTTTTTCTGCTTATGCCAATGATAAAGCTTATTATACAAATGTTGCTTGCACTTAATGTAGCAATGTTTGCACTGCTACTAATCACGTTTGAACGAAAATGTTCCTGAAAATTCTTCTTCATCCGGTGTACTGTAAAGGAGTAAAAGTCCAAAGTACCTACTCACAGCATCTTCCTAACAGCAATATTTCATTTTTTAACAAATATTGTCTGATTGGGAAACATCTTTAGCGAGATTAAACTTTAGCGAGGATTAGAGGTATTGCAGGCTTTTATTCTTGGATTTTAAAAATATGTAAGAAGAATGAACTCAATTAGCACAATCTTGTAAAGAAGTATTCATAAAGGCCAGGTATAATTAAAAGAAAACATGCAGAATATAATGGGACTTCTCATTTGTGAATATAGTAATAAGGAAAACAGTAAAGAGTAGTTAATACTTATTGAGATATTTAAAGGCAGTATTTAAATTGTTATTCCCTCAAGTTTGAGCATGCAATTAGAGAAATTGGGGATGGAAAAGAACAGATCATCCATTAGAAACTCTTGTCAAATGTGATTGCTCCTTTCAGTACATTTTTTAGTGCTTTCTCTAATCAAATGCTAAATATTGCCAGGAGTAGGGATTCCATCATTTCTCTTGGGAGACTGTCTGACAGCCTAATAGATCTTTGTGTCAGACACCTCTGCTAACTTTATTCCATATGACTAAATATATCCCACAGTACCAGTGAGATGCATTTTCACAACTCAGTATTCTCTGTTCTCCAGTGTCTGTGTTATATTCTTTCATTTTCTTTTAAAAATTACTCAAATATAAAGATTCAAAGTCAATGCAACCCTGACACAGACAGAGATACACTGATCAGTAAGACAGCACAGCAAACAGTGAGGACACCTGAATCTTCACAAAAATCTCATACATATCCTTGCCTTCACAAACAGTGTCCAGGAAATTGTTGTAATGGTTGTCTTTGACTGTAGTTGATCAAGAATGTTAAACACTGCTCCCAGTGTCCTAAAGTCTGATGGAATTTTACTGCATTAAAATCCAGCCAGAAAGTCTGTACAGATCTCAGAACATGACTTTCACAGCAACTCATACAACTTACTCTGCAAGCCTTTGTCCTGTACACCAGATCAAATCTGTGTATATTTGTTAAGGTGATGGAAGTGATATAGATATAGATCACAGTTATAAAATCCCTATTAAATAGCAAATAAAAATCCTGTTACTGTGTATGGCACATTCCAAGGCTCTGGTGCAGCGTAGCTCTCATGCAAACATAGATGTGTTGTGATTTCAGACTGCAACAATAAGAAACACACAGGAATTATAACAGTTTCCCCTATTAAATGCTACACTCTTTCTACCATGCACTTGTAATAGCTTTGGTCGAGCTTAGTCTTTACCTGCCTATCATTCATGGTTGAAAACTCAGAAAACTGACTGGGTCTTTGATCCATTAACTGAGTTAAGTGCATTAAAGGTACAGAAACAGGTAAAACTGACATCCTGAAAACACAATGGTAACTCTGTGCTAATTCTCTTAATGTTTACCAAGGAATGAAAAGACAGAAGAAGCAAAAGAAAAGGTAAAAAAAGGCCAACAGCTCTGTTCATTCCAAGAATATTTTTTTTTTCAGAAGAATGATTCTGACCTTTCTGTGTGCAGGCTGCCAACAAATTAAGGACAACAAAGGATTAAAATTATTGATGGACTGCGAATGAGAACAGTACTGATTTTCATTTATCATATACAAGTAGAAGCTCACATCTAATAATGCCTCTTCTACTCTAAGCACTGCGATGGAGACAACAAAAGCAGAGTTCAACAACCTTCCCAAGCATGCCTAGGGTTGGATTCCCAAACTGTACAGATCATCCTGGGCCATGTCTGCTCCAGTTGTTGGGCAATCTACTCATGGTGTCCAACAACATAATTGAAAATGCAATTTCTGGTTTCTGTTTTAACAACTACATTAGACAAAGAGTGACAGGTAGACTATCTGCTAAAACTAAAAAAATATATTTGAAGAGATTTTTCTCTGTCCATAGATGTGGAGGCACAATATAAACTGCAGTGAACACTTGACTGAAACACCCAAAATCTTGTGTTGTTGCTGTCTTTTTGAATGAATAAATTTTACTTCTATTCCTTAGATTTTCTCGCTATCATTAGAACCCTTTTAGCACCGTATTCAGAACTGAAAATATTTTTGTGATTTTAGCTCTTTGACTACTTGAATTTTAAAGCCTACGTATCAAGTCAATTTGTATTACTCTTCTACTATTAATTGACATGTTTTTTAATTGTTTATTTCTATTGTTCCAATTTTCAGCTTTCTTTTTATTTCATTACATTTTTATATGGTGATACTTTTATTGTATGAATATATAAATACTCATATATAAAATAAATAATATAATATAAATAAATGTATAATATAAATAAATAATAAATATCAATATAAATTTTGATATATCATAATCAATTCCATTTCAGAAAGAGAAAGTAGGGAAGTGGATGAAAAGAATTTGTTAGTTGCTATTTCCTTTTAAACATTTTTTCAGCACTTTACACTTTCATCTATATCTTGTTTATGCTATGATAATACCTTGTCCTGGACAACATAAAATTCTAGTTATGTGTCAGATTATCTTTCTGTTAAAGAGCAACAATTAACAGGAATTTTAAAATTTAACTCTTTGAAATTTATATCAGGTCTAAGCAAGTTGAAAAGGCCACTATGTCAGTTTTAGAAGTACTGAAGGAAAGACTATTCACAGATAAATAACTATTAAGAGGATATGTTAGTGCTTGCTGTACTAGAAAAGGAGAAGCACATGGATACCTTTTTTTTACTATCAGTTGAGAGAAGATGCCAGCTAACTCTTAGACTCTGTTTGAATACTAAAAAAATCAGTAGAAGGTTATTCTCACCTTCATAGAATCACTGAAGTAGGAAAAACCTCCAAGATCACTGTCTTCAACCTTTGACTAAACATCACGATGTCAATTAAACCATAGCACTAAATGCCATGTCCAGTCATTCCTTAAACACCACCTGAGATGGTGATTCCCCTGCTCCCCTGGGTAGTCCATTCCAATGCTTGACAACCCTTTCAGTGAATAATTTCTTACTAATGTCCAACCTGAATCTCCCCTGGCACAGCTTGAGGCTGCTTTCTCTTGTCCTGTCTCTGGCTGCCTGGGAGGGGAAACCCGCACACATCTGGCCACAGCCTCCTTTCAGGCAGGCAGCTGTAGAGAGCAGTAATGTCTCTCCTGAGCTTCCTTTTCTCCTGGCTAAACACCCCCCATTCCCTCAGCTGCTCCTCACAGAACTTGTGCTCCAGACCCTTCACCAGCTCCATTGCCCTTCCCTGGACTCACTCCAGCCCCTCAGTGTCTTTCCTGAATTGAGGGCCCAGAACTGGACACAGCACTGGAGCTGTGGCCTCAGCAGCGCTGAGAACAGGGGGACAATCCCTGCCCTGGTCCTGCTGGTCACTCTATTGCTGGTCCAGGTCAGGACGCCACTGGCCTTTCTTGGCCACCTGGGCACACACTGGCTCATGATCAGACAGCTGAGGTCCAGCACTCCCAGCTCCTTTTCCACTGGGCAGCTTTCCAGCCACTCTGCCTCCAGCCTGTAGCTCTGAACAGGGTTGTTGTCACTGGAGAGCAGGACCACTATTCCACAATGACAGTATTATCTCCTCATTTGCATTGTCCTTGTTCTGTTAATGCACTGGAGAAAATAAAGACATTGATTTAGCTGTGATTGCAATAGTCAGTGACTCAGGAATCCATGTTAAAAGAAAATCTTCATGAATCACAGACGCAGTATCAGTGCTTTATACAGTATTTTGTATCAATATTTAGTTGGGTTTTGAAACGGAAAACCCATGGGACAGAGGGTTGCATGGGTTTTTCCCCCTAGCCAAGACTAGAGTCTAGTCCAGTGTTAAAATGTATACATAATTACAAAAAAATTCTAAACATTATTTAAAATTTCAAAATTATTTTTCTTTAATTAGCTTATTCCATTTTTTCACTTTAATAAGGTGTCTCTTATGTAAGTTCATAAAACTCAATTCTAAAAGCTACATATACTAAAACAAAAAAGGAAATAAATACACAAAAATATACTTCCTGACTGTAGCAAACTGCCCACTGAAGGGAATATGGTATGAAAGGAAACTGACTAATTTTGTTACTGGGGATTTTCTATATTCAAATATTATCATAAAGAGCATCCAAATCAGGCTCATGAAAATATTTGACACCACTAAGACCCATCATTGTGAATCCAAAGATTTTCACTCTATTTGAGGCTGAAGTAGGTTAGCAAAACCACAGCTGAAAGTTCATTGACTTAAAATCTCTACCAGACTCTCTGTCTGATAATGTATCTAAGAAGCAAAAGATACTGGCTTATATATGATGTTGATTTCTCAAATGCATACCTCCAGAAATATAAAAAATTGAAACTCCTGATTTCAGTATTTCTTTACATGCCAGTAGCCAGTCAAGAATACACACCTCAGTGAGGTCTACTGAACATTGACTTGCCTATTTAGCATTAATATTAAAAAGGAACTAGGCATTTGGGCTAGAAGTATTTATTCCCTTGGTAAAATGTTTGGAGGTATGTCAGTAAAGTGACTGGTAAAGTCCTGAGCATCACCTTGAACATCTGGGAAGCCCAGAACTTGGGCTCAGATTGATAAAATGGAGGAAGGACACTTAAAACACCTAATGACAAGCATCATGGAAAAAATACTAAATTATTAGTATGCAAGTAAACATTAAGTGTTGCATCACTGGTGATTAAAAGCCAGCCTTCAGCTTTTAAATTGTAGTCATCTTGCCAGCTGAAGAAGGCTGTATCTCAATTTTGATCGTGAGGCAGACTGATGGATATATTTGCAGTCAGCACAGGAGTGAAGATCAGATCAGCATGAAAACATGAAAACATCGCTTGCTGAAATTAAAAGCAACATTCTTCTTGTTGATTTTATCATCTATAGTGGCTAAGGATCAACGGGGTTCCTGTACTTCAAGATATGGCTTGGAGAAGCTGAATGTAATTTAAATTTAAGTCTATTTGGACAAGCAACACAATTTTCTTCTTTGAAAGAGGCCTTTCCCACCAGTGCCTTCTGAAGGTCAAAAGCACAGTTCAGCGGAGTTTTCTAGTTTAAGACTAACTGATGTGAGCTAGGTACCTCACATCTGACCATAGGGAAGACATTAAGAGCTCAGTTCAGCAGCTACACAGTTATCTCCTGTCATTTTAGACCTAAGAACACATCCCAGATGTTGCCTCCTAGTCTAGCATGGTTTCTCCCATGTCTTTATAACATCAAGGATTCTCTGTGGAGAATCAGTGTGTATAAATGACTCTAGAACCTGTGTCCAGGCAGCCCAACTGAACCTGACTTGAGATGTTTGCTTGGAGATGAAGGCTGTAGCCACATTAGTGTTTTGAGCTGGGAGATGCCTTAAGCACTGATCCTACAAAACGGAGGCTAACAACCAATATGTCTGAAATCTCAAAGCATCTCAGTCTTTTGAGATAGATATTCCTAAAACTTTTCTTCTGGGCAGGCTTGTAGCTTCCATCTTGGCAGAACTGAACAGCTCAACAACATATCACTAATATCTACTCACTGTCCACTAAGTTCTCCATTTATCATCCAGCAAAGTTTTGAGCTAGTTGGCATGCCCCTGGAATACCCAATACACACATCCACGAGTGTGCCCAAAACCACAGCTGACACCCCTTATTTCTTTCTAATAGAGCACAATACCACAATACTTACATGGAGTACCAAAACCATCTGTCTCTTCCATTAGCATTCTATAGGAAAGATAGAGCTTCTCCTTATTCTTTAGTTTTCTAGCTGCAGATGATTCAGGGCTGTAAATCATAATTATCCCAAATGGACTTCATAAATAGATACTTATACCTATTTCCTCATAACTGAGCAAAATTCAAGCATGCTATATGAAGTTTTGATAACATTAACATAAGCAACTGGGATGTTAAACACAGTATTTTAATATGGAAAAAAGTGGAAATAATCTTTTAAGGTCCTTGATTTCCACTCTCAAAATATCTTTATATCTGAGATGCAAATTTTGGTATTTAAGTACATAATATATCTGTAAAGATTTTGTGTGTTTGCAGATCATCTTCTAATTCTCTTTTTCAATTATAATTTCATAAAGAGAAACAGTACTTAATATTTTGCTTCTGCTTTAACTTTCAATGAGAAAGCAAATGCAAAAACCACTGTATATTTCCGTTTCCCAAACAATTCTCTGTTTTTCATAGAAGCATTGATTCATCATATCATAGGAACATTCATTGATCACAGAAATGACAAGTGGGAAAGAAAAATATTTTTCTGCATGACTAATTTGTCTTCCAGATTGTTCAATCCCTGTGGCAAAAACACCACTGATGTTTAGGTCTGCATATTTTTATAAGTTACAGTATATGAACAACAAACTATCCAATGAGCTAAGAGCACTTCCTCCTTGGAGGAAAACACTCATGGACTTCAGTGGCATCAAAATTAAAAGAACCGATTCGGAATTTTTTTTAATTTTCAATGATCTTTTGGATCATTTTGAGAACGTAACTGTAGATTTTAATATTGAAAGTAAAAATCTAGTTTTCATTATTTATAAGAAAAACTATCATAATAATAATGTAAATAATTATACTGATTTTGTTTACTGTATTAAAGAATTCAACTTTCAAGCAAACCTATGATATAACAAGTTATCACTATCCCTGTTATACAGATGCAGAAAACAGAATTTAGAAGTGTTAATGTAATTAACATGCTCAAAATCAAAGTGAAAATCTGTGTCAGAGCCATGAAAAAAACTCAGTGTTATTTGGATCACATCACTACCTCCTAAGTGGTGTGAGTCATTCCTTGCTCATATCAGCTTTAAAAGCAGACTAGACATTGATGCTATGGGAAAGGCGGTGTTATAAAAATTTTACAAATATCTTATCAAACAAGTCTTATCTTCACCAACTCAAACACTTTGAGATCTATGATTAGAAGTTTACCACCAACAATGAGAGGTTTATGTCACCTTGGAACATGCAACTTATTGTTACAAAATGATGTGTTAAAATTGCACTGAAATACCTCTCTATGTTGTTGACTTTAGGGCTTTGTTCATTACAGCCTACCCTGGTACAACTTTCTCATTATCTCACAACACTTGATGAAAGCTCAGACTTATTCTTTAAGTTTTGAAGGGTTTTAAGCCAATCTGACTGGCACAGTATTCTTTTGCTTTGTCAAAACATTTTCTTATCTGATTTCACTAACATACAAAAGGCATAGTCTGCCCTTCAATTTGTTGTTCACATATTTGTGATAATGGCACAACAAAAAAATGAATAAGGCTGCAAGATGGCAAAAAAAAGTCTGTATATTTAGTGATGCCCATCAGTGTGTCCAAGATCTGACAGACCATCTCACAATAATTATTTGAGGGAAAAGTTTAACTTCTCTGTTTGTGAGAAAACTATGGTTGAACTAAGTATGTCTGGTGTTTATGAATAGGTTTCCTTTTTTTCATTTTTATCTTTCGTTTTTTTTAAAATAGTTTCATCCAAGGGGAATGATAGTGAAGAGATCTTGACCAATACTGTGATCACTGTCACTCTTTATATGTATTTCATCTTTTAAATTAATCTCTCATCATGTCATATTAATTCTCTTCCATTACTGGGTGTCTACAATCAGGTTGAGACAGGAGCTGATGTACAGACATCTGAAAATTGTTTGCCTTAAATATGTATGTATACAGACACCTAAACACAACATTTCAGAGGGAAGTAATTACATTTTATCATGAAATTCAAACATCCCCTCCTCAGATACAGCCTGTGTAGAACACGCAGCTTGTTCTAACACTAACACTTGTTTTGGGTTAGTGTTTTTAAAGTCGAGATTATTTCCTAATACTTTGTTTTATTTTAATTAAAATATTTATTTCTTTCCTGGGTCTTGTTTCTTTTTTTTTATTTTTCTGTGTGTATGCTTTAGACTAACATCTTGTGTACTCCTATGTTTTCCTACCTATAAAACACTAACAAGAGAGTTTAGAACGTCTGTCCAACCGTTCCTGGTGGATGCTGGCATAAAAGCAAACAAGCAATGGAAAGAAAATAGAGGGAGGATATGAAGAAAAAGTTCTTCAAAAATTACCAAAAGATGAAAAAAACTGATACTTTTATTTTGATTTAATCACAATACATTTCACAATTTTAAAAGAAGCTTTTCTGTCCAATTTTCCTTTCAAAGAAGTGAAACCTTTCACTTGAAATTGAGATCCTTCTGTGAAGGCATATGATTGAAAGCTGGTTTTATGAAGAACTGCTACTAGACCAGTATGCATAAAAAGTTAGAAAAAGCTACAGAGAAATTTATTTTAAAAAATAATTTACTACCTGCACTGACTATTATCTTTAATCAATGTCTTCAAGCATAAAAAAAAAATCCATGAATGTGTATATTTCAATTATCACAGATTTCCAATTCTGAGGTATTTCTGTAACACCTTAAAAACATCCTTATCTTCTTTCTTTAACTGGACCTTATACATTTTATGCAAATCTGATGTCCTCTTGTTTTCACAGATAGGAAGTCTGAGATCTAATTAAGTCAAATCATCTTTCATAACAAAATGAGATCATTTTCTATTAGGCTTCATTGTGTATTTCTTCTTTGTTCTAAAATGGTGCTTTTGTGAGGCACAAGAAATTTCTAACCACAGAATTTTTTTCTCTAGCCAGGGTAGCTTGATTAGTTCCTTACTTGTACTGACAGTATATTTGTGCCTAACCTGTGTGCAGGGGCTGAGGAAATTACCTGTGCAGCAGTTGTAAAAAACTCAGAAGCAATAGCAAAACTTATTCCTGGGGGGATAGTAGCCTCGCTATCTCCTCCTGACAGGCATGCTCATTACCCCAGCATGGAAGGAAGCAGGCTGGTTACTGATTCAGTTCCAGTTCTGCATTTACCTCTAGAGTTGGTTCAATGGAAGTCAGACAGCTGACAATCTCAGGCAAGGAAAACTGCAGCACAGAAAACTGTAGCATTGCCTCAAGTCATTTGACTGTGCTTGCTGCCTCACAGTATTTCTCTCTCCAAGGTACACCCCATAAACTTCAGCTTCAGACAGGAGTGAAAACCAGTTTCAATTTAAATGCACTAATGTAACTTATGATCATAATTCATGAAACACACAGATACTGCAGTTTGTAAAGATAGAAAGTGAAAAAAAACCCCTATAAATAATCTTCTGTCAGGACTGAGAAACATATTCTCTAATATAAAATGCAAAGAATATGGGAATATTTCTTTGCGCACAATATAGCCTCATTCCATTTCAGTGATGCTTCCTTGTCTATCAAGACCCAGAAGTGACTGCCACTGCTACCAGATGATAAGCAGACAAGGAAGCATTTAAGATGCAAAAGATTAATCTAGCAGAAACGTTCTAACCATAAAAACTTTCAAACTGGCTATGTCTGCAACTTGAATCCTGCGTTCAGCTCCTGGGCCCTCACTTCGAGAAATACATTGAGGGGATGGAACATGTCCAGAGAAGAGAAATGAAGCTGGTGAAGATTTTGGAGCACAAGTGTTACAATGAGTGGCTGAGGGAGCTGGAGGTGTTTAGTCTGGAAAAGGGGAGGCTCAGCAGGGACTTCACTGCTCTGCCTGAAAGCAGATGTGGCAAGGTGGGGGTTGGTATCTTCTCCAAGGAACAGGCTGCTGACAGAAGTGGTGGAGTCCCCATGCAGATGTGACATTTAGGGACATGGTTTAGTGCTAGACTTGGCAGTGCTGGATTAATGGTTGGACTTGAAGGTCTTACAGGTATTTTCCAATACAAATAATTCTGATGAAATCTGTGATCAACTAGAAGAGAGTCCAAATCGTTTGGTTATGTGAGGAAGGGTGTATTTATTGCATAAGAAAATTCAAGAGAATTACAGGCAGAGCTCTGTGTAGAAAGATGAAATAAAAAAGTATCTGGAAAGAAGTCAGGATAGCATCTGCTAGTTGGTAACACACAAAATTTTGTCTTTCATTCAAGAAAAAAAATTGTTTTAGAAAAGGTTTCAATTGATTGATTAGAAAAGGTAATCCTGAGAGCGTAAAGCTATTTTTCCTGGCTTACCTATTCCTGCTTTTTTTTTTTTTTTTTTTTTTTTTTTAAATTATCTAAATGACCACAATTCGCACTAGTATTTTCCAAAGCAAAAGGTAAAGGTACATGGTGGTGCACAGGAAACAGCTCCTTTTTTCAGAATCTATGGTTCTGGCTGACCTAGTGAGGGCTTCTCTGCTCCTTCTGGCTTTCTTGAAGCACAGCACTTCAGGAAGTGCTGACACTAGAATTACATCAAAAGCAAAGTGACAGGAAAACAGCCCATTAGTATCTTTTCTATTGATCATATGTCAGCTTTTTTATCTATAACAAATCCTTTTTCTTTCCATTTTAAAATACAAACTACCAAAAAAAAAAAAAAATCAATGTTTTCTCCAATTCTGTAAATGAGTCAAAACAAAAATAGATGAACACTGTAGAGAAATTAGCAGAATGAAGACAGCAGAATCAAGGAAATTGTAACAGCAGCATCTTTTTGACTGAGTGTTCTAAGATCTAAAGATTACAGCAAAGGAGCTAAACTAAGTTTACTGAATGCAAAAATAGATTACTCAATAAACACTAGCTAACAATGGCACTCATGAAGGTAATCTTTCCATTCTTGTCTTCATACCACCTTCCACATAGACAAAACTTCATTTTTCTATTCAATGGTGCTGACTGTAACTCAGTCTTTCACATCAATTTTACCTGTATATTCAAACAAATGATAACTAGGAAGATGAGAAGATAAAAAAATTATATGAAAATATTAGTTATTCCAGTCATTCCCGTATTGTGAGGCATACTCTAGACTAGTTTTATTAGGATTGTGCTTTGGGCAAAATTTCTCAAGCATATTTGACTACTAATTAACTTTCGTGAGTATAAAATCTGCATTTAAGGGGGCTAAAATCAGGTCCTTATGAGCACAGGGAAAGTTAAAAGCTTCTGCTAAATGAAATTGGATTGGAGTTCTACTAAAATTGTGGCAAGTATGTTTTTCAGATTAAATAATTTTTTTATTACTATAACCCATCTAGTATACTGAGTGGTTGCTAAATTAGCAGCATCAGAGTACAGGAATAAAACCAGCACAACAGGAATCCTATACAAAGAAAACTAACTGCTTTCACACCATTTTTTTGTAGGTTTTTTTTCCCCTTCCAAAAAGGAGACAAGTATGTCTTGCAGAAATATTGCTGAGGGAATAGAAAATGGAAATTTATATTTTGCATAAAAATATAGTTAGGAAATTATTGAGTTTTAACTTTAGGATAAAAGCTTAGCTATCAGACAACAGCTAATCTATAATGTATAAACAAAAGAGCTCACAAAATGTAAAACTAGATCGTGAGGGAAAATTCTTTTAGATCTACATGACTGAACTTAGTTCATACATGCTGCATTCCCTTGCCATGCAGAACTCACACTGAGATCAACAGGAGCACCACAGCTGAGTCAAGATTTCTTGTGACCCAATTTAGGTTCTTCCAACATTAATATACTATGCAAATTAGATGTAAAGAAGAGTGTCTCTGTGTGGTATTTGTACCTGTATATGAATCCGGGGAAAAAACCTGTGTAATGAAAACTTCTGACTTCCGGAATGTAGGCACATATGTAGCCTGACCTTTTATTAATTACACATTTTAATGCATGTAAGAATCATAAATTCTACGTAGCAGCTTAAATTAAAAAATGTGTTTGAATATGATTCTCTGCTGTACATCTATGTAGCAGAAAGAGATTTAGGGGTTGAGGGCTAGGAAAAATGCTAAGTTACTATGAGTAAGATAGAATGTGAATTGAAAGACAGCTGTTCCATAGCAGTTACACATGAACATACGCTCACCTGGAATTTAACGTTTGTTTCTAGCTATCAGAAGATCACAAAACCCTGAACATTGGAAGGTTGAACCACAAGATTGTCTAGTCCAAGAGTTAGTTTCAAAGAACCAGTCTGTCTTTGAATATTGCCATGAACAAAGACCCCACAACCTCTCTAAGCAAGCTATTACACTGTTTGACCATCTCCATAGTGAAAGCGTATTTTAAGTGGAATTGCCTGTGTGTCAGGGTGCACTTACAGCCTTTACTGGCCCTGACCTGCTCACCTGTAAGCTTCATCCACACCCCCACCCATGGGCCCAGGAGCCCTGTTTCAGCTCAGCCTTCTTTCCCTGCCTCAGTCACATCAGTAGAGCCAGTCTGCAGCTGAGTGACAGCTGTGCTTGGTCGGGGCCACTGACCCTCCTGGCTTGGATGCCAACTGGTCAACTGGTTTCCCAGCCTGATCACAGTCCACAGTCCACAGTCACCATGGACTTGCCTGACAGTCACTGAGCTGTGTCTGACATCATTTATCCCCACCAGACCTGATCATGTTCTGTGAATGACTTCATGGATTGCCGTCAGATCTGTCTCTGCTACAAACTGACATGATGATTTGGATGTGACTGAAGCTGGGCACCAATCTGCGGCTACCTTGCAGGGACATGGTGGGACTGGGCTCTGGGTGGCAGGGTCCCTGACCTCCTGGACATGAGACTGGCCTCAATTACTGGCCTCATGACAGCCCTTGCTGTTCTCGACACTGAATTTCCACTGGCAGCTCGCACCATGTGCCTTTGGCAAAACTTAATGCCTTTTAACTTATTTTTTCTTGGTATTTATAAACATTGATAAGATCTCTCTAGGTCTTGTCTCCAGGCTGAACAGTTCCCATCCACTCAGCCTCTCTTCAGATGTATGTCAACACTTCAGCACCTTAACCACCTTCACAGCCCTTTGCTGGACTCACTCCAGTACGTTCATCTTCCTGCACTGTGGAGTCCAGAACTGGCCTGAATATTCCAGGCGTGTCTCAACAGTGCTGAGAGAGGATCACCTTCCCTGACCTATTGGCAGTGTACCACCTAATGCCACCCAGGAGGCCACTGGCATTCTTTGCAGTGAGGGCTCATTTTTGGTTTCATTTGGTGTTCACCAAAATCCCTAGGTCCACTTTTCTGAAAAAAGTTCAGACAGTTGGCCCCAGCTTTACCTAGTCTCGCATGAAATGGGAGCCTGACTTTTAATGTCATCGCCACCCTCTTCAGCAGCAAATTCTGATTTCAGCTCAGCCACTGGTGAATTCTCCATCAATGATTTGTGTTGTTGGTTTACATGAGGGTGGAAAACCTCATGTGGATTTACAGAATTGGCTACAAGCACTGTGAACTGGAGGTAGGAGAGTACAGCTAGAAGGGGAGGAAAGTCAGGTTTAAAAGTGAGACTTAACATTCAATTTGTAGAAATTTTTCCTTTGCACTCTATTAACTGATTAGTCATCTGCATAAAACCAAATTAATGTATGCCTAGGTAAGTTGGAAGATCAGCAGAAAATACAGCTGTAAGCAGTGTATAACACACACATATTGTTTCTTTAGATATCTATGCCCTCAGATATTTGTATTTACTATATGGCACATTCAAATATCCAGTCCGGTTTGTGTTAAAGCTATAAATGTCAAACAGAAGACTGTTTGATGTAAGTAAAGGAATCTTTCTTGATAATAGTATTGAATTAGCTTTCTTGAGTAGGGATACAAAGAAAAAATTAAATTTCAAGTCTCTAAGAAAACCACTCTCACTTGATATTATGTCTATTGAGAGAGTGTTCAGCTCAGTGAGCAGCCCATTCAAAGAGACTTTGGCCTCAAGCAGATAATTTTCTCCTTATTTTTTGCTTGAAAATAGGAATAATTATTTAATAGCTGATATTCAACCATCAATTAGTTTTAGCTTATATGTATTTGCTTTTCTTAAACATTTAATGATTTTCACATGATATGCGCACAGCTAGCGAGCTTCTCTAAGCACATATAAGCTTAAAAAGGAAAAACAAAAAAACCCCAAAATGCAATCCGGAAGTATACTAAAGAGAAGACAATGCCCTAAGCAGGAAGCTTTTGTTAAAATATGCAATTCATAATTTAGAAAGTTCCAAACTGTCTTAAATTTAATCTCAGTAGTATTTTAGGTCTGAGTTGTGCCTAGACTCAGTTTAATTACAATAAAATTCCACTTCAGCAGTCAGTTCCAGAAACACTATTGACCAAAGAAAAAGCATAATCTTTCTTTTATGACATGAACCATTTACTAATAAATATAAAGCCATATAACAGGTAGCAAAGCAGTCATTACAAATATGTGACCATGAAGATATGTGCCCATTAAATGCAAGAGGGAGCAAAATAATGAAATAAAAAAATTCAGTCTGGTCACTTCCTCAGTCTCTGAATTGTGTCCTTTTCTCAACCAGCCCACTAGATCAATAACGAGAAGCTTTTATTGAATTTATGATATATAGTTATTGCACAATGGTTATTTTCAAAATATGTGGGTTTTTTTTCTTTTTTAAAGGTAAGTTTCATGGTTGCAACCCTAAATATGCATTAGAAATTTATTTATCTACCACATTGTTACCTATGTACAGTTTGTTTTCTCATCAAACTGAGCCATCACTACATATTGCTAATCCTTACTTGGAACACGATAGCTTAATAATAGCATTAGTTTTCTATTTAATATACACTAGAAAAACATAAAAGAACGGTACTGTGTTAATCATGGAAGAAGGAATTAGATGGCTTCTTTAAAGCATTGTTGCATCTAACAAACCTTGTATTTAAGACATGGTTGGAAGATGATCAGTATCATTCCTGCAGAATTCTTATAACTTGTAGGTATTACTTGCTCAAGATCCTAGACCAACTTTGAGAAGTAAAAATGCAAACAATACAAACTAACATACATTCCCCATCATTGACCTGATTGAAATATCTTCTTTCCCTTCAGCACAGTAGACATACTTAGTAGAAAAGAGATAGCAATTTCTGATTTATATAATTGACTCATAAGGAGTGAAGGAATTTCATCAATTGCAGTTGATAGGGGTGACACTGATTTGGGCAAATTGGATGCACAGGATAATTTCCTCATTAACTGACTCAGCCAAATCTAAGGATCATGAGAGAAGATTGAACTAAATACCTGCTGGAAGTGCAAATGAATTTTTTGTGAAGCTATTGATATTAAGATACTGTTATAGTTAGTAATTCATCAGACTACATCACTGCTTTGTTGGATCAAGGCAGATAGAAATACTACAAATATCCAAAACATGCTGAGTCTTAATTTGGCAAATATTTGGTTAAAATAATTCATACCCCAGTGTCTGATTAGCATATGAAAGGAATGTATGGCAATGATATATTAATTTATCCAGCCAGCTCTGAAGGAAAAATACAATTTACTGTATTTTCCTCGTAGTCACAATTGCAAGGACTGTAGGACTTTCAAAGAACAGTGCCCTGATCTTTTTCCCCTCTGTCTTTATTTAAGTAAAGTTAAGTAAAAAGTAAAGACAGAGGGGAAAAAGATCAGGACACTGTTCCTCTACAGATCACTGTCCTGAAAGATTTTGATGACATAGTAAGGAACATTTAGATTAAAGTAAAGAGAAGTAAATGCTATTATCAAGATGGAGGAAGGCTGCTGAAAATACACAGCCTTATGCTTCAAAATTCAGAAAACATGGATGAAATTAGGACAGTAGTATTTGTGACATTCATAGCTCTTTGTGTATCTGCAGCTTTTCTCTAGATCTTAGGAATGAACACCCTGTCACCAGCCAATGCCAAACTGAGCAGTACACCTGTACAGATCAGGAACAGGCAATCCTACACAGACATGGCTATTGTCAGGACCACAAACACGAGTCTGTGGAACATGTTTCCTCCAAATACTGTCACTCAGCAGCAAATAAAGGTGGAAATTAATGGAAAGAAAGGTTTTTTATGTATAAGAGCAATGCTGACCTTTTTTTGAGACTTCTCAGAAGAGGTGGCACTAAAGTCCTTACACCACACTACTCTATCAAAACCCTTCAAGAGTCATTACAGAACGTTGTGGGCAAAAGCTTATTCATAATAACTAACAAAGTATGGAAATGGAGGAAGAAATGGTAATGTCATTTTTTCTTGTAGGGTGATTTTTCCTTTATTTGGATTGTAAATTCTTCAAATCTTTTGATTCCATCACTGCTTTTTACCTGCTTGATAATTTTTGACATTTACACAATGACAGTCATGATACAATGCTCTTTTACACACAACATATATTCTAGAATTTATTTCTCTATTTCTTGTAAGTCTATAGGACTTATGAATAGAAAGATTTGGCAACACTTAGACTTCAGCAGTTGGTCAATTCATTTTTCTGGTATGGTAAGGCAAAACCATTGGCATGACTATTTTTTTGAATAATGATCAGGGCAATCTTCTATGTCTGCCATCCATCTCCAGCCCCTCAGGAGGCTATGACCCATTTCTCTAGGCTCTTTTGTGTGGAGTACAACCTACCAGAATAAAATCATGGATTTGGGGAGGAGGTCTGTCTCATTTTAAAGATGCCACGAGTCATTTTTCTTGTGGATTTGATGGTTTAGTATCACAGCAGCTTTCTTTCTTCAAGAGTTTCAAAACTACTTTATGCCATATTTTTAAGTTATGACCACTTAAAAAAGAAGCACAGTTAGTTTTCATAGGCAAGGAAGGCATCTGAACTTTCAGAGGAAATTGTAAGCTACTACTTGCCCAGACGCCAATTCAGTTCCCTGATCTTAAATCCTCTTTCCAAGTCAGATTTCCTGAAAAAGGAAGAGCAGTCGCCTCAGATCTCCCTCTGGTAGAATCAGGAGATGACTCAGACACTATACAGTACTTGTGTAGTGGCAAAACAGATTTTCTAATTGCTTTGAAAGCTGAGTTCTCTGTTTAAGTGCCTAAGTTCAGTAGATAGTGTCAAGGATGCAAAACCTTCACCGACTCTGAACCACAGAAAGTATTCTAATTAGGCAAAGGTTACTAGTTTATAGAACAATTATCCCTGGGGTTTTTTTAAGAGTTGGATTTTAAAAAAATCTCATATATGACCATATTAGCATGAAGTTTCTCAAATACTGCACATCCTATGTAATTCTTCTGATTATTTCTGTCAACTTATCAGTCTCCAGTGTGTGATACAGACATCTTAATATCTTCTTAGGGAACAGGGCTGGGGTTTGTACTCCCCAGCATGTCTTTTGATTCCATTCAACTTTCTTTCTTTTTCCATTTATTTCAGATGTGTAGAAAGATGTGTTGTAGCTAAAAGAAGCACAGACTATCCTACCTCTCTGGATATTCTTTGCCAAAATGGTAGGTAACAAAAATGAAAGCAGAAGCTTCTAGAGGCAAACCTCACAAGGAACCTTTCTATTGATTTCATCAGCCAAGGAACTGTCATGCATTTATAATGCAGGATTTTTGTGCATATTTCTATTAAAATTTGCACCCAGTCCTTGTAAACTTTTAATTGTAGTTTCATTTTCCTGTCCAGGGCTTTTATGAGCATTTCCTAGTAGAAATTATTCTGTGATGTTTCATATCACTTCAGTAATTTTGCAAGGAACATTTATTATATGTGAGCTTAGCAACAAGGCATTTATGAGACTTCCATATGACTCAGAGCTTGGAAGTACAATTTTGTCCTTGTTATATCCTAAGAAAAATGTATGAACTTATAGCATTGCTTTCTCTAAATGCATGTTCTTGTATATTTTACATACAGTACAAGTGAAATACTTAGATTAATACCAAAAATAGTGCAATGACATAAAATGCTGGTAGAACTCAGTTTTATAAAATGGAAGAGTTATCCATTAAGACATTGCTAATATTTTTAAAATTTCAGATAATTCAGATAATTTAGAATGGATTCTTTAATCTGCTTTAGTGAAGACTGGAAAAATGAGTAACCCAGGTCAGACTCAGCACCAACTCATGTAGCAATGCTTCAAAGAGTTCTTGTATATTTGTGGAGGCAAAAAGTCAAACCCCACTAATATCTGATGAATGTTTTGCAATCCTTATGGGTAGGCAACAGTAAAAGAGGTGTGATAAATCAATAGAACAAATTGTCAGGCCAGTAATATGGCTTGCACTGTGCTGCTTCTCATTAGATGCAGCAGCAATTGCAGAAAAGCTATTACAGCATTCAGCACTGTTAATTAGATGTACTACCACAATTAGTCTGCTGACAGAGTATACAGTCTGCAACTGGGTTACCCTAAAACATTTTCACATGTAAGAGAATTTAGCAAAGACAAATTTCTGATAGCTACTAAACCTTGAAAACTTTCCTAAAATATTTTTTGTAGTCTGATACAAACATCACCTTTGAAATCTGGCTCTGCTTCAGATAAACCTAATCAGTAGTAAGATCCAAAGCCAGTGTTTTGTTGATATTTAAGCCAATGCATTTGATAAGGCCCTTGATTACCTCCCTGAAACTTGATGTCAAGTTCAAGTGTTGGTTGGACAGAGTGCCAATTTCTAAATATTTTTCTGAAAAAACAGAATTAAGTTTATTTGGTACATCACTGTTCAGACAGGTTTGCATCTCACAGTAGTTCCTAGTTTGAAGACTATAATCTATAACCTGGGTATGAATTATATGGGACAGAAAAAGGGTGATATTTCAATTTTCTTTTTATATGGAATATGTTTAAGGAAATGTGGCCCCTGCACCCAGCAATGCCGCAGCAGAGCTGGACTCCAACCCCCACAGCCCTGCCCTTTGGCTGTGCTGAGCTGGGCTCACCTGTGGGACTGTGTCCCAGCATCGGGAGATGGGCAGTCCCCAAGGGCTGGGCTGCCCCAGTGTGCCCTGGCTTTCCTGCTCCTGGCTGGGGATGGGATGGACCCTGGCTGCCAGGGCAGCACAGCGGAGCATGTGCTGCTGCTGTCCCCTCCCCTGCCCCTGGGAGACAGTGTACTCTACTGTTCTACAGTCATTACTAATATGCCACCCACTTTCTTTCTCTGCAGTATTAGCTTTTACAAATGCAAGAATAACTCCATCTCCTTCATTCAGCTGTTCAAGATGTTCATGCCTGCCACATGGATGCCCTGGTGCCTTCCCATGTAACCACTCTGGCAGACAAGTGTAACAGCTCTATGACAACCTTCCAGACAGATAAACCCAGACATCTACATCAATGTTAATTTTCACAGGTGAGAAACTCACATCCTCTGCCTTCTCTCCTTTCTTCCCCTGAGCTCACCCAGCCTCACCTACTGATCAGCATCATCCCTCCTTGGCCAAGGGTTTCTGGCTCAGCTTCCAGCTCTCATGGACAGAGACTGCTCCTGCTGCTCCCTGCTGTCCTGTCTGCCATTACTGGTCTGCTCCTTGTTTATCAGGAGACCCACCCAGATCATGCCACTTCTGTGCCTGTGTGTCTTCACTGCCTATTCCATCCTGCTGATCAGCTCCAGGCCTGGCTGACTTGGCAGCTGTTTTCTCACCACATATTCCTACCCTTGCTCCTAAACAAAACCACTCTGTCCACACAGCTTTGTCTTTGAGTCACCCCTGCACTCCACTCTGAACAGCGCAGAGTATTCTTCACTGCTTTTATTCAATCCAAACTGAAAAGTCTTAAAAATCAAATACTTCTTCTGAATGCAAGTTTTAATATGTTTTAGGAAAAAATGTAATAAAAGGGAACACGGCAACCCTTCCCCCAAAACCCAGCAAAATATAACCACACATATGCGCCCACGCAGAACAAAAAAGCCAATAAACTTCAGCTATTCCTGAGAAAAACCCAGCAAAGTCCTTCTACCCTGTTCTACTGCTTCAACATGAATTAAAAAATATTTAAATACCTGACAGATTTCTTTGTTTCCTTAATTACAATTCTGCTATTAGAAACATGAGATTGCTGAACGTGCATGAACAGCATGTAGGTCACAGGAATAGGAAATTATGATTTATCAGTGATACACTGCTGCTTAGTGCTTATACAAAGATATTTTGGAGGAATCTTTCAAATAGAAGGAAATGACTCAGTAAAAAGCTTTTTTAAAAAGTAAAAAGAAACTGCATAGGGATGGCAAAGAAATACTGTGATTCCTTTAGGCAAATGGTGAACATCACATGAAATAAATAAAATAGATTAGTAGATTAGTCTACTTTTAATACATTTAGCTTGATTTTTTTTTTCCTCAGGCAGCTTATCTTCCTCTTTAAAAAAAGAAAAGGCAGCTAGGGTCAATTATTAACTAGGATCAAATATTACCTATAATTTGGAAGCAAAACAAACTAATTCAAGTCATGGTTTTATACACAAGGCTATGAAATCTCACTCTAACCTTTACATGGTTTACAACTCATTGGTGCACAGTAAGTACAGCCTCCTCTTAATGAAGCTGAGTCTTTATATTTTTAACACTCATTTGAAAAACCAATTAACTCTGGCTCTATTGAACAACTTGAACAGGAAATAAATCAAATGTTAAAACATTGGTGAAGAGCCAGACTTTCTGTAATTAGAGTACTGATGTGCCCAAGGCTGACTATGTGGTGTGCAGCATTATAGACTGACAACGTCAACAGTCCAAAACAATTAAAATTGTACATTCCCCGTGCTACACATGCAAGCATCTAGCAAAACCACTGTATGATATTTACCCTTCAAATTTGGGTCCAAGTACTTTATGATATATAAGAAGCATAATATTCCTTCTTCAATCTAGAAAACTAAAACAGTTCTAAGGTTTTAAACTACATTCAATACAGACAGTCTGCAGGAAATGTACAGTCTGTTAGGTGGGGGACACCATAAGTTTCCTAGACAACGTTAACAGGTTCAATGACCACATGCAATGTTTTCAAAGAAACTGGAATTTTGGTAAGCCTTAAAATGTATTTGTTGTGACTTTCTTTGCTCTTTTGCATTACTAGAATGTATAAAGAAAATGTTTATTAAATTTCAGGAATAAAGATCAGTTGTTCAGTATTTCCTCTAAACTTTTATTATTTGGACTTGACTCTCTGTTCCCATTGACTGTCAGGGATTCTGATTTGGCTAAGTTGGTGACCAGAGTTATTCACCTGCCCTTGAAGCTTAGACAAAAACAACCCCAAAACATTAAGGTAGGTGTCTATAATGATGGGGGTCTACATAAAATCTTTATGCAATCCTTAATAACTTAAACATGAAGCAAAATGTCTAACATATACTTCTTGGTATGCAAATATTTAATCTTGAATACCAAATACAAATTTTAGGTAAAGATAATACAGATGTTAACAAATTCTTAGTAAAAAAACACATGAATGCAAGTTGCATTCTAGAGAAACGTCTCCCAGTGACAAAAAAGTTCTTCCACAACTTACTTCAAGAATTGGAGTGGAAAACAGAGAAATAAATTTAGTTAAGTGGCTGAAGAATTCCCTATATGAAGTACCTTCCAAAATTCATGCTCAGGATTGCAGTGACTATTCTGATTAAATATAAATGTGAGAAATCTGTGGGTCTATACATGATATGTGAGTACCTGATAGCAAGAAGCTCCCTCTCAAGGGCCATTACCATGCTGGTGTACTTGGACCCTGTAGTACTCAGAGAGCCTGGACAAGTTTCTGGGTTCCAAGCAGTTGTTGAGTTGCCAAGGGAAAGAGTAAAATTCTCTGTCAGCCTTAGCAACAAACTGTGGAAATGGAGGATTAGTCCTTGCCCCTGACCTGCAGCTGGATTAAACACTTCTTCAAAAAGTGGTTGCAAGCACTTCTGATAAATTTATCAAGCTGGGGATGGTACCCCGTTGCCAGGAAGATAATAAACAGAGCGCTCAACAGTAAAGAAATTCATTTAGAAGCCCATTTAATGCAATCTCAGTAGGTTTCAGAGTGCACTGCAAATGAAAACATAATTAAAGTTTTGAAAGAGTAAGAGAAGAGTAAACATCACACAAGTTTATGACAGATGTACTAAACTGCAGTAGCAAAGACCCAGATCAACTAAGATGTCCTTTCCACTGCTTCAGTGAATTGGACAGCATTCAGGTACAGGCAACTAGAAGCACCAATTACACCTGATTCACGTTCTCTGCAGTTTCTGTGTCATTACTGGTACTATAAGCCTACCAAATCTTTTATTTGTTTCATTTTTATAGATATGATGTAATTCAGAGCAGCTTTGATAGTCTTAGCTTTGGTTACTTGCAGTGGCTTATATCCTCCCTTAGGGGTTGCAGAAGCCAAATGGTCTAAGGACACTTGCTGGGAAAATTTCAAGCAAATCCTTTAGCACTTGAGAAAACCAAGGTATCAGATTACTTTTTTAGAGCCTGCTACAATGCTTGCATGGGTAAATACAAGCAATCTCATTTCAAATTAAGGCAATGGTAGATACTTAAGATATAGCATAAAAAGGGAAAGACCTTTCAATATATGATTAGATCTCGGTCTTACAGCTAGATGCCCCTCATATGAATAAATCTCACTGAAGTCCTAAAAAGAAATACCCTCCTTCTGACCACAAATCACACACATGTATTCAAAGCTAAAAGTACTTTTTCAGTCACTGGTGACTAGAAGATAAAACCAGGCTTCAGAAGCTTTAAATGCTGCAAATATTAGTACTAGGAACTACTTAAAAAAGGTAAGAAACTTGCCTAACAGAGTAAGATTTTATTTCTGAGAATACTGGACAAATATGGATAACTAAGATATCAGACAAAACTAGAAGTATATGCAAAGAGATTTTTTGTAAGACATAAAGTCTTTCAGCTTTTTCTGCCATGTACTTTTCTGAAACAATCAAGGAACATAAGAGGCAAGACTTGATTCCACTTTTCACAGCCTGTAGCTGAACATTACATACATACATAAATGATACAGCTGTTCCATATAGAGCTCTTTTGCCTATGGATATCAGAGTTTTCTCCATGTTTTCTGCATGCTAAGTGATTATAGCACAGAGATGTAATATTTCTGGCATTTCATTCTAATGAAATTTTGTTTTGCTAAAAGATCACAGTCTAGCTTATTTTGAACTCACTTTGTTCAGAAACCTTCCACAAGTTTTGAGTAACACATCTTTTTTTAGTATTCAAAATCTCCTTTTTCTGATAACTCAGCCTCCAAAAAGATCAACTGTCTGCAAGTAAATAAAGATAAAAAGTTAATTGCAATAATTTTGCTAACATAACCACTGAGGTAAATAATACTGCATCACAGACTTTTTCTATCTGATATTCATACCTGTTTAGTATTTAATTAGCAATTTCTGTTGCAGTCTAATCTCAGGTGTTATTTTCTTAAGCAGCAACTATATAATCTGTGAGAATTTTATTTGCTTCATTACTAAATTTAAGACAAATATAATATTTATCCTTTCAACTGCATTTTTTATTTATTGAAATAATAAAACCCCCTAATTTTACTGTGTCTCATTTTCATCCTTCAATGCAATATCTGCTCTGAGAAGACAAAAATAATTATAAGGGGTTTGTTTTTGTTTTTTAATTATTTAGTAGCTTATCTACAGTAACGACTTGAATTACTGCCTTACTTAGTAGTACCTTACTAGGCAAAAAATGAAAACCTAACTTATTTTATATGCCTTTGCACTCCCAATTTCAAGAGGAAATCATTAACACTGATTTTTTTTAGACTCTGACTAAAAAATTAAAAATTAAATTTTTGTCCACTGAAAGACATTTTAGTTCCCCTACACTTATTTTTTTTACTTTTTGTTCTTGGTTACAGAAATTAATTAGTTTTGACAAAGGCACAGAATATTTCCTCTTAGCTTTAAGTGTGTGTGACTGGAATAGTTAGTTTGAAAGCACTGTTTTACATACCTTTTATTCTTCACTGAGAAAAAAATGGAATTTTCACAGATAATTTATAAAATCTGATTTGCTTTTCTGTGGAGTTGCTAGGGATACACATTTATTCATCTAAGTATCAGAAATGTTAAAAAAGAGGACTCAGAAGAATAATTACCAATAATCACTATCAAAATAGAAAGATGCAACAACTATAACAGTCACAAAACTTTGTCCTTTGTCCAGTACTATTCAGTATTTTATTTAGTTACTTGGATGGAGTTATTAAATATACAATTGCATAGATGACTTCAAGATGGAATGGTAACGCAAATACGTTGAAAATAAAGATTTATAACCTGAAAGTCATCCTGATACACTGGACATAATCTTTAAAATTTGTTGGCTAAAGCATACTTTTGGACTTCAGGTTTCTTTAATAATATCTGCTTAAGCAAAAGATTACATACATTAACTGGCATCTTAACTATTTAGGTTTCACTCTTTTCAGAAATCTTTTCTCAGAGTTACTATTTTTGCCTTTTCTCCTATTTTATTTGTATGCACTATTTTACTGCTGATTTCAAGAAAAGAAGCAGAAAATGGCTGTAATGGAATGTGGGAATACCACCACAAATAGAGGAAAAAGAGGAGGAAAAGGAGTAAGAAATAGAAGCACATGAGAAGTACTCTCATGAAAGATGCAATATAAATAATGCCCTTAAAAGCAAAGATGAGAATTTTCCAATTAATATGAAAGTATACAGAGAAAAGGATTCAAGCAATGAGATGATATTGTTGAAGATGCTAGAATATTTATTAAAAGGATTAGCACAGCAAATCCAATTTTAACTTGTACCACGTTGCTGAATGAATTAAACTCTTGTAGCACAATGCATTATCCAGAATGTCTGACGCAAAAAATTATTAATTCAATTCGCATTTAATATACTATCAGGGAAAGCTGATTTGAAATAAAGAATAACTTATAAATCAATTTTTTAAGTTATGTTTTACCATTTTGCTTTGTTATATGGGAAATGACTAGAACTTCTATTAGAGTTTGCACCTCTTTTCACGATGAAAAACTTCTGGTAATGCTGAGGAACTACAAAAATACATTAAAAAGAACCCCTTCCACTCTTCTACAAAAAATGCAGATACATTTGAAATTATAACCAAAAGGTGGAAATCTCAGCTCAAGCAATTTCAACACATTTTTATGATGTGATTAGATTTCACAAAAAATGTCCATAAGACACTATAGAAGAAATGGAGCAAATAAAAATATGAGCTAGGTAAAAAAGGAAAGAAGGGGAAGTATAAAGAAGTATCAGTAGAAAAGATGAAAAAAAAAGAACAAATGATATCCTTAGTATTTACTTCTATTCTTTTAGAACTTTAGATTCATGTTTGAGATAACTGGAGTAGCTCAAGCCTTACCACATATAGTGCAACATATCTTAGAGCATGGCCTTCAGCCTAATGAAGAGAATCACATTAAAAAGAATTATTTTTTTTCTTTAATATGAAACCAGAAGTTGAAGAATAGAAAATATTTACTCTCCACAAGGGCCATAAGGTAATAGGTTGATGGATCAAGGGAAATGAAGCCATACCACATAGTGGTATTTTAAAGAGTTAATCAGACACAGCACTGTAATTTTATCTGAACAGGAAGATCTAGAGCAAATCTAGAGCAAAAGTCATGGGGGAAAAAAAAAAGCTTTCTTAAGTTTTGTTTAATAGTGGTAGTGACAGGATTTGATTTCTATTTCTAGATTAGTCACCCTACTCAGGATGCTCCCCCATGAAAATACGTTAATGCCACTGAACAAAAATCAACTCTTGAGCCATGATAAGTGGGTGAAGGTGAAAGGGATGAACTGAGACAGTGGTACCCCTCTCCTCCAGAACCTGAGGAGACCAGTGAGACAGAATGACTGTGTGTAGAAGGGCCTCAGAGAGCTTGTTTAGGACCCCAGATATGATTGCAAGAGTGTACCCGCAATCATTTATCCCTAATCATCCCAGACCAGCATTAATGGTGTTAAGAGAGCTTCTATTTTAACAAAAAAAAACCCCAAACAAACAAAAAAAAAGACACTGAAGGTAATTTCTAAATATGCTTATCCTTATGGAGCACAAAGGGTGTATTTGTACAAATTTTTTCAAACATTTCCACTGAATTCCAGAGTGATTTTTTGATTCTATGTGATTTAAAATAATCAAGCATATCAGATGTTGCCTGCAAGGTTTATATCAAAAGCTAATTTTTTTCACTGAGTTAAAACAATGACTATTTTTTTAAATAAATCACCTTTTCTTTACCACAGCCTATAAAATACACCTGAAACTCATGATTATCTTTGGTATTTAAATTTAATAACCAAATTAGTGACAGTCCTTTTTCTCAAGCACCATAACCATACACAATGCTGACATGATGTTCTGTAGAAGTGCCTTTCACAATGACCCATTATTGACCCACCTATCCTGATGAGTTATTTCAATGTATTGTGACTATTCAGTTGCTATATTTTATGTGGATTTTTAAAAATCTAAATTCATTACCTTTTGGAAATAATAAACTAATGTTTTCATTAATTTCATGGGTGTACAAAATTACTTGTATTTTAGAGCTTGTCTGCTCTTTGGATAATTCAATCAGCAATTTTATGCTGTTGTAATACCCATAACAGACTAGAACTGCTTGTCAAACAATCTGTGGAACTTCTCCACTTTAATTATTAGTCATCTATCCTAAATGTTTGGACCACCAACCAAACATGCGGAGAAAGTAGAAATTAAATTGCATTAAGTATCAAAATAAAGAATGACTCAGAAAAAACCCCAACTGCATTTGTTATTTGTGATAAATTGGGTTTGCCTGGACAGGTTTTGGCAGCAGGGAAGGGCTGCAGGCAGGGGTGGCTTCTGTGAGAAGCTGCCATAAGCTTCCTCTATGTCTGACAGAGCCAATCCCAGCTGGCTTCCAAACAGCGTTGTCACCAAACAAGGCCAAGCCATCTGTGACAAGGGGAGTAACTCTGGGATAACAGAGTTAGGAGGGGGAAAAACCCAGGAACTGCAGTTAGAGGGAGAGAAGCAAGACTTTGGGACAGAAAGAACTCTGCAGATGCCAAGGTCAGTGCAGAGGGAGGGGCAGGAGGTGCTGCAGGTGTTGGGAGGTGAGATTCCCCTGCAGCCCATGGTAAGGCAGCTGTGACTCTACAGCCATGGAGGGCCATGGGGGCGCAGAGATCCACAGCAGGTGGATGCCCAAAGGAGGCTGTTATCTCATGGGAAGTTTATGCTGGAACAAGCTCCTGGCAGGACCCGTGGCCCCATGGAGAGAGAAGGGAGCCCACATTGGACAGGTTTGCTGGCAGGAGTTGTCCAGCATAGGGACTCATGCTGGAGCAGCCTGTTCCTAAAGGACTGCACACCATGGAAGGGACCATGCTGGAGCAGTTTGTGAAGAACTCCAGCCTGTGGGATGGATTCATGCTGGAGAAATTCATGGAGGACTGTCTCCCATGGGAGGGACCCCGCTCTGGAGCAGGGGAAGAGTTTAAATAATCCTCCCCTCAAGAAAGAGACAACATGTGCTGAACTGACTGCAACCCCCATTCCCCATCCCTCTTCATAGGTTAGAGGGAAAAGGTTTGAGACTGAAGTTGAGCTTGGGAAGAAGGGAGGAGTGAAGGGAAGGTGTTTTAAGATTCTGTTTTATTTCTCATAGTCCTACTCTGATTTGATTGGTAATAAATTAAATTAGTTTTTCCCAAAATCAAGCCTGTTTTGTCTGTGACAGTAACTGGTGAATGATGTCTCCCTTCCCTTTTCTTGACCAACCCATGAGGCTTTCATTATTGTTTCTCTCTCCTGTCCAGAGGAGGAGTGACAGTACTGACAGAAAATGCTATGTACTGAAATGCATTTGAAGAAATGAAAGCATTCCCAGAGAACTGCACCATACAGATTCAGCAGCCAGAAACTGTCACTGACACGTAGGTTGGAGTTAGGAAGAAAATTACTTTGGATGGTGTAGTTAACAATGTATTAGCAACAATTCCTGTAGTCTGTGTTGCCTGAGAAACAGAAATAAGGTGAAAACCAGCAAAAGCTATTTCCTGAACTAACAGGACAAATTCTCTGGAAGTCATAGTGGGAAGAAAAAAAGAGCTACTAGGGAGGCTTTTTAAAAATCTCAAATCCTCCAGGCTGTAAGAATTCTGTTTATGTTGAGTGACACTTCCCTTGAGGACACATGCACTGGCAGTTTCCTCAATGCAGTACTCAGGTCATCTGAGGCAGGGAAATCACTTTTACATCCAAGGAGCCTCAGCTCTCATCTGTAGACAGCTTTGATAAACAAGATTAATGTCTTTTCACAACAAGGAAAAGTACCTTGAAACCCTGACTTTTCAGAATAGTCTATCACTAATTTAAAAAGTGGGTCAGCAAGATAAGTAGCACATGGGCAGGAGGGCTAAGAACAAAAATGCCCACATGGTGAAAGGAATTCCAGCCCCTAAACAGACCTGACAGTTGGTATTTAGAATACCATTATATAGGTAGTTGGTACCATTACAAATTGGTATTTGTATCATTACAAATGTAAAGCCTTGAAAATCATTAGAGTAGCCATGCAGAGTTCAAGGGAGCATTGGTGCTGCCATAAACACTACTAGAATTTCCTACAGGACTATCCTGAGAAAATTTACTTAATAGTTCGCATGCAAACATAAGCTTTTCAAATGTTCTGAAAGCCTTTGATATTAATTCTGACCAATAAAAATGACAGCAACAATAGAAGATAGATGTCTAAAATTATCTGAAAGATGGTAACTTTATTGCAAGTAGTTAAATTGGGATGTTGTATTTCTGGATATTAATATCTTGCTGTCAGCATTCAAATTGTGGGAATTTTATAAGTTAGCTGAATGTCAAAAGTTGTTTATCTAAATTGCTCAAAGACATTGGATGAAAATAAATTTGCATTCTAGAGGAGAAACTCTGCCCAGTAATAAATATAACATTTTCAGCTCTACATATTATAAACCTCATTATTAACCTCTATCTTGAGGTTAATAATTAATTAATAAAAGTATTACTCAAATGAAAACAAGACAACTTCTTTTTATTCAGGAATATAAACTTACAAATGTATTTGTAAGAAAGGTGGTAATTAAGTCTATAATTGACAAAATCAAGTTTGTTATCATCACTTACTGTTGAAACTATTTCATGAGTTATAGTCAGAAAAAAACCCTACTGGTTGGAAAAGTATTTCCATATATACACAAATGTATCAAATTATTGAATATACACAAACCCCAGCCCATTTATAAAACAACTAAATTTTTTCACATTAATGGGTGTAGAATCAATTGGAGACTATACATTTCCAAGTCTTTGCAAATTAGTTAAAAAAATAAAAGGAGGCAGAGGAGAATACAGTATTAAGTTTATGGGAAACCACAATTCCCTTGGATTTTAGTGCCAAGTTTTCCTGCATGGCAAATGTAGGACAAAGTTGTAATATGGACGCCTTGGAGCATACATAGAACTGTGTCAAGTATATTCACTACCCTGAATCACAGAGGATTTTGGGGATGTGCAGAATATTTCACAAATGGTCTTTTGTACACACATGTTAAGGTCAACTGGATATTTGATTAAAAAAGGAAATTAAATAAGATTAAATACTATTACATAAACCTTGCTTGCTTTATAATGCCTTATTAAGTAGGGGTAAATAGGATTTATGCTAATCCCAAATTTATACCATTAATCCTGTTTTACAGTGCATTTATTTCTGAACTTTTTTTTCTCTTTCTACAGTCCTTTCAACATTTTCTGGGTTTACAAGACATTCATGTAATAAAATAGTAAGGGTGATTGCTTAGAATGAACATCTTGCCCAATCTATACAATTACAATTTGTGTGGTCATTACCTGACACAAGAATGAGTGATGAGCATTTGACAAAGACTTGGCAATTTGTTAGCATTGCCTGCTGGCTTGACTGACACTTTTATATTACTACTTTTTTTTTTTTTTTTTTCCTCCTGGAGTCTTTTCAGAGCTTTGGTTCCTGATTAAATTCTGGGATAGGCAGTTGCTGTAGCCTCTAAAATATACTTTTGAAATAGCTTTGATAGTGTTGTGCCATTCACATATTCTAGCACATTCTTTTCTACATACTGATTATTCCACTCTACCATACATCCCTACGTTCACAAATCACCATCACTAATAACATTGCTCAGCAAGCAAAGGGCTGCTCATGTGCACAGCACATGGTCACTGGGTAAGGCAAAATCCAAATGCAAATAAAACTAAACACCAGCATAGAATCCTACGTCAATCATTCTGGATTTTGTACAAGGCAGCTATTAATGACACATAAAGCTGCAACAAGGCAAAGTGCAACACCAGCCATTTTGGTCTGAAATTGCCTTGTATTTTAGAAATCCTCTTGATGAAATGAGCATGCATGGCAGCTGCAACACACCCCAGACTTTGCTCTTCCTTGAGGAATGGTCTGTGGAGACCAGGTACCATGCATGCACATGCACATTCCCTGAGGTATGTGTGGGTTGTTCTGCAAGTGTTGCATAGTCATAGACTGTGCAGTGCAACATGTCCTTATTTTTGTTGTAGTCAGGGAAATTGCTTGTGGCTGCAGCTATAAAAACAGCTGGATCAAGTTCAGTAAGTCAGCTACCTCCAAGCTGCTTACATTGGTGAAATCCTGCTCTTTTCCATGCAGTTTCCTTCACTTCACACTCACTGGTGCACAAATGATTAAAAGCAAGCAGCACCTGACTTCTCTGTGGCTGTGTCTCTGAGCCCTTCCTGATCCTTCTTTTGCATCTCAACAGCAGGTTTTGATGTGTTTTCATGACGTATCTCAAGTATAAATATATCACAAAGTACCCAATGGTACTGTGTCCTTCCTAAGATAGGTCGAGATTTTAACTGAATGGAAAGCTTCAGGGAAATCTAGGATTTGGGGAGAAAAAAGGTAATACTGACCATAACCTCTTATAATTCATTTATGACCCTTTCATTACTTTTCTCACAGTAATTTTGACTGTGTTGTTTATTGCTGAAAATTTCCTATTTTCCTAAACCTAATACCTTACTAGTGCTTTACTTCATGATAATACCCATAGATTTCAGAAGCAACATGCATGAAGTAATACTGTGAAAACACTGAGGCATCTGGCTCATAGCTTTTTAGCATGGAGTAACCACTTAAAACCAAACCATTCAGGAAAAATGAAGCCTGTGGGTTTTCCACATCTATTTTGTACAAGTATTGTTGTTCAATGCATGAAATAATTTTTGTATTTTTTCTGTTAACAAAATCTATAGGTACTTCTTTTCCTATGTCTATTAAAATGATAAGTTACTTTGATTTTAGTCTGGATTTATTTTTTGCTTTAGTACAAAACAAAAGAAAAGCGATTATGAAGTTGATAATATTTTTTTCCTAATATTCTAAACAGCTTGATTATTCTATTCAGCTTGAAATGAGTTCAGCAAATCAAACTCCTATGCATGCACACTTAAATAAAATGCTGCAGAGGAACATATTTTTTTGTGTGCGTTATGTAGTAAGCTATATTGTATATGGTATTGTTGTCATAATTGGAATTCCAACTTGGATTTATGTTAATTGTTTTCATTTCGGATAAGTAATTAAAAATTACAGTCAGTTCTTTTTTAGTTTGTTTCATTATAAAAATGCACAACCCCAAAATAACTTCAGTTTAATCTCCTTATCATGAAGCTAATGCTTAAATGGCTGTAGCACTTTAAAAGACAATTGTTACAAGGAAAAGACGAAATGCTAAACTACACCTCCTGTTTAAACCAATTCTTACATACAAGCAATTCATTGAATACAAAACCCCATAAATACCTTCAGATTTAACAGTTATTCCTTTTAAGATACACTGTTTAGCATGTAGTATGTCTAGTGCTAACAATGCTCTGCCAAACATCTAAGTAAGAAGTATGCAGTAAACACACAAATACTGCAGATAATGACATCTATGTCAGTAATGACAATGACAGAAGATATGAAGACCAAGAATAATAAGAAGACCATGATAATGAGGAAGATCTCTTTAATGAAAGGAAATTTTTGAAAAAAAATTCAATTAGGATAGGTTGAACATTCAGTAGAATCTTTTTATTACCTCACAGCAATTTTTGGTATTTGTCCTGGAAATACACTAATTTTCTATTTTTTGTATTTGTAAAATCTTAGTAACTTGTGTTTATACCTGAGCCTTATTCGACCCCTTCCTTCTCCTATCTTGTGATAGCTACCTAATTACAAATAACCAACAGAGTGTTAAAATGATAACTCACAGAAAAAAAGAGCACATTGCCTTCAGCGATGATAAAATTTTACTGCAGCATTGACCCCTTCTGACTTCTGACAGTTTGCAAAGAGTGTCTGGACTGCTCTCAGCTAATTCTTTGCTCTACTCCATCAGCACTTGAGGGTCCCCAGAGGCTTTTCAGAATTCAGGAGATTGCATAAGGTGCCCCTCAGATGTAATCTTTGCAGAACATAAAAATGGATAGTCTGCTCCAGTCTCCTCAGTACAGCAGAGCTTGTTCCTCCTTGGAACTTTAAATCTGGAAATCTCATTTCAAAGATGTTGATATTGTGTTACAAATATCAGGAGTTCGTTGTTACATATGGGGGAGAAAAGTAGTTCTGAATATCCAAACATCAAAACTTTGACTCCTTGCCATGTCAGTATTAGTTTCCAGCTGTCATTATTTGACCAGTACCTTTCTACATGGGTTCTTATTTTTGACATAGTTAAGTATTGTAACTCTTGGTCTTGTAAAACAGACTAATATAAAGTGGTGATTTAATTTAATTACTGGCAGCATCTCAGTACACATTTCCCAGGACTCTACTAAATCATACTATACATTATCTCAGTTGACACCTTTGGGCTTGTATTTTACTAAAATGTTAAAATACCAGCAATTTCTCTTATAACCATAGAACACTTACATGTACAGTCAAAAGTGTACTCTAGAATATACGATCTTTGTGGAGATAAACATTTAATATTTTCTTTGCATCATTTATCCAATAAAAGATAGCTTTTATTAAAAAACAACAAAAAAAGCCCAAGCAAAAATATCTAAGAAAGACTAGACTATAACTCCATTTACCTTCATGTGACAATACTGCTTGAGACTAACTGTTGCAAAAAAACAGCATCTCTTAATAGCTGCTACTGTCCCCCAGCACTGGGGATCATTGTGCACAAGGCTGTAGCACATAAAAGTATTCCCCCTCTGGAGAAGTGGCCAGTTTGGACAATTAATAAAAGTACAAGAGGACTTAATTTACTTACATGCCTAATAAAAATCTGAAAGTACATATAGTCAATAAGTAGAGACAATGAGTCTGAAGAAAGATTCTAGGTATTTGATCAAAGTAGTACCCAAGGAAGTACATCTGGATGAGCATTATGGAAAAATTATGCAGTATAAAAAGTACTAGACTGTTTTCACCTCTGAAATAATTTTATGCAGCCATCACAAACATTCTGACTTTGCATTTCGTTATTTAGCTGTAATAAATCCACATCTTCACTGGAACTGCTCCACATGTACAATATTGTGGGACTAGGAATCAGATTCCATCTATTTAATTCATTGGCAAAGAAACCCACGTCCTTCCTCTATGCTCTATCAGATTATGTCCAGTCAAAGCCAATGTTGCTATCAGCGGTGGTAACTGATAAGATAAAATCACCATAACCACTTATTTTCACATATCTATGAATTGTTACAGATGTATTGTTTGCAAAGCACACCCGCTGCAGTGAAATGTCAACTGGCAGCAACTTCTCTTTTAATAAGAAAATATAACACCACAAAATGGTCTCCACCAAAAAACTTATTTGGACTAAAAAAACATGCTTTGTATGCTTTACTAATCTCCCCACAGAAGTTCTTCCATTATTTCATCCCTGCTCATTTTTGGCATGAAGGCTTCAAGACTGTAAATGTTCCGGAACTGATTTTTTTTTTGTTTTGTTATAAGTAACTACATTCTTAGTGTCATCGCAAGGGATTTCTGCATTCCTTTAGTACTAAAACACAAAAACACTTACATCTATGTTGATGGAAATTGGTCTTCTGCAAATATCAATGTACACAAACCAGGTTTTTGCCAGAACAGCAGAAGAATGACTGTATGCTGAAAAAAGGGCTGCTTTCACAAACAATAACCATCTCTAAACACCAGAAAGTGGAAGAAACACAAGTTTTGGATCAAAAGATCTTGCAGAATCTTTGTATAGAATGACAAGATTCTTCACCACTTTCCAGTGCCTTTCACATGAGATTACAAATCCCTGGTTTGTATTTTCCTTTATTTTTTTTCCTTTTATAGCAACAGATCAATTTCAACAGCTTCCAGCTGTGGTTTAAAGTTTTTGGAAAACATGACTCATAACATTTAAAAATTCCTTAGGTTGAAGACATGAAGGATTATACTCACTTGGAAGTACAAGTCTGCATAACTGCCTCTTTGGATACTCATCTAAAATTCAAATTCTCAGAATTGTCATTGCCACATATTATCTAAGCCAGGAATATGTAAGTTTTCATAAGTGAAATATATCAGATGCCTGAGATTCAGTTTCTTGTCTTAATGTTACCCTCCTAATATGATAAACTCCAGAACCAATCCACAAGGTAAATTCTTTGCCTACAGCACCCAACCACAATGTGTGATTCCAGAGAATCCTACTTTACCAGTCCCCACTAAATTTTATTTAAAAATTCAAATTTTAGATTTACTATCCAAGATGTAGAATACAAAAAATGTGATTCTTTCCTGTTTGGGGAGACTTTGACATCCCAGAGGTATAGTATGCCACTGGAATTCTGTGTCCCACCTGCAGCACCTTCTGAGTGCTCTGTACTCCCTGTTGCTGGCTCCAAGGGTGTGATGTGCTGCATCCTGGCTCTCCTGTGTGGGGATGAGGTGCCTGCAGTCAGGGTTACAGCCACTAAAATGAAGGAAAGCCTTGCTAGAGGGAATGGCTGACAAGTGCTGACGTGGTATATGATTTAAAAGCAGTTTCTTGTTTTAGCATGCTCATCTTTATATGCTGTATGGAAACTTTCTTGCCTCCTCTGAATTTCATGGAGCTAACCATACCTTCCCTATGCCATTTAAAAACACTGGTTATTATCTATCAGAATAAAAATTATCAATAATAGGTGGTAGAAGCAACAAGCCAAAATAATACCATTACATGTATGAGGACTCCACCTTATTTGAATGAGCTGATCATCACCACACCTACCCCACACTGATATAAAGAGATGTAAATTTGATCAGACCATTAATTAATCTGTCCTGTAAACAAATACACATCTCAATATAAAAAATGTTGTTAGGCATGTTAGACAAGAAAGATACAAGGTATCTCAGCCACAGAACTTCTCTAGGAAGTGTTAAACAGCAAAGAGAAACAAATTTTACTTATGGCATGGACAATTAAACATAGCTAAGTTACTAAAAGTAATGCAGTTTGGAAGCAAAAAACAGTAAGATGCTAAGCACAAGCAATATGGAAAGTGAAGAGTCATTGTGCAAGTTTCAGGAACTGTGCAAATAGAAGCCTGATGGGTGTGGGGTCAAGAGATCAAAATATTATTGTTTTGTTATGGTTATATTTTTATTTTATTTTATTAAAAATGGCAATAAAATATTTGTGGTTTGAAAGCTCTGAGGTCTGGCTTACCATTACTGTCTGTTCACTGAAGATTATTGGCATAGTGATCTCACTCTGTGATGTTATTTGGTTACTTAGTTACATGTATTTCTAGAACTTGAGGTTGGCACTACCTAGAAAGGACCGGAAATACAGTATTTGGCTTCACAGCTTCCCACTGCAGATCCAACCTCTCAGTTACACCATGAGTCATTTAAAAGTGCTAGCACTGAATTGCAGACTTACTATAGTAGCATTTATTAAAAAACATGCTCATTTGAAGCAGTAATTGTTCTGCTACCAGGGCACAGGCTTTCATAACATCCCTTTAACAGTATTTTTATGAAGATAGAAGTTTAATTTTTCCAGTAGCTACAAAATGCATTGCATGAGTACCTTTCCTCATTTGTTTTTCATTATGTATCACTACCCAGAGGCAATCATTAGCTAATTTGCTGATTTACAGTTGCAGTTTACTAGCTTTAAACAATGCTAAGTCATTATGATTCCATTCTTAGTGCTATGAGAGAAAAATAACTGTCCTTTTACTCTAAGCTACACAACAAAGTCCCTCTACCTTCTTGAGGTTCTTGAGGTTCTTCTTGCTTCTGGCTTCCCTCACATCTAAAAACTGTAATCTTTTCTCTGCTAGAAATGGTGTTTAGTCTGCTTTTCTCTCCTATACTGCAGAGAACTCTTATTTTGCCACCTATCACAATCCAAATGCGTTTGTCACAGAAAGTATCAGCTATTGCTGACTCTGTTTCCTAATGAAATCCATGTTGAAAAGTAAGGGACTGAGGAGCAGTGTGTCTGTCTGCGTGTGCCTGAAAGGGCTCTGAGCAGCAGCAACTGGAGAGGGGCTGTGACCTCAGGTTCGGGAAGGGAGTCATCCTCTGGACAAAACACTCTGGTGAAAATGAAAGCTTATTGTCTTCAGTATCTTCCATGTATTGTTTCTAGGAAGACCCAAGAATAAATGAGTAGTTAGGGATTCTCATAAAGTTAAAAACCTTTCTATTGATATGATTTAAAAATCTCTTAAATATAATTTAAAATCGGATGAATACATGTTTTGCTCAAAAACATCCAAATGAACTGAATTTCTGAAAACAGAGTAACCAACTTCTAAGAAAAATCTTCTGGTACAATTTGAAAACCTGTAGCTGGAATCTTTGTTTGTAATCCAAAAAACCCCATAACAGGTATGTGTTATGAAGCTGTACCAGACAGCTAAATTTTACATTGCCCTATTACATAAAATCAATCTCATCCTACCTAACATGTTACAGTTACATGTTTTTAGCATAAACTGTGAAAAAATAACAGATCCAATCGGCTGAGCAATATAAGGTGTTTAAGTCCTATAACAGCACTAGATGGTCAATTAAACTGCAACTCATTTTCTAAGCGTGCTGAGCTAATTTAAACCACAGCAAGCCAGATCTAAACCACTGTGGGATGCCCCAACAGTCATGAATAATCCTCTAATAAAACATGCACACACCTTTCTTTCCTTTGATGGCTTACAGACAAGTAGCAGGTACTTGATAAAAAACTTGGGCTTATCCATATACAGCAAGTGTGTTCTCAATAAGGAGGATTTTTGATTTCACTTTCTCTACTTAAAGCCCTTTAGTATATCAATTAGGTACTTAAGTTGAAAAATGAAGAACTAATCTAAAATGACTGGATTTGCAATTTAAACGATAGTCTGGATATCTTCCAGTTGTCTTAAGAGATATTAAGGAAAGAATCCAAATATTCTGGAGTAGGAAAAAAAAAGCCCAAAGTGTAAATTTGTCCTGTTGCCGATGAGGTACTGTAATAAAGGAAATTATACCAGTAGAGCTGTAAGACATTCTTAAATTAGCAATAATGAAATAACAAACATGACAGCATGCCTTGTTTCATTTTTGGATAATTCTGAAAACCAGCACCTTTTTGTGACAACAATATGTAATCAAATTCAATGATAACTTGTGGAATGATATTTCATCTAACACAGAGATTTATTTTGAGGCTTTTACATTTTGGTGTTCATTAAAAAACAAAATAAAACCCCAAACCTCATGACATTAAGTAAACCATAACTATTAAAAAATCAACAACTTTTAAAATTATGTCATCTTTTTAAGATTACATGATTTAATAATTTTCAGAACTTCCACATTTTCTGAAATGTGTCCCTGTGACCTCATTGACTTCCTTGTTAGTGCCAGACTTTCTCAGGAATTAGTCTGTTATTACTGGTGTATGATTCAGTCTCTGTGTATATGCCTCAGAATGTCACCTTTTCTTTGCCTACTAGTTTAAATAATCACTTGTAATATATAATATAGCTAATTTCTTGCACAAGAAAAGGACTGTGAAGTTCCCTCACCATTTATATGTGTTCCCTCCATTCTGAAAAAAATTTGCTTTCATCCTTACACCTACAGAAAATGTAGTAACAGCCACCAATTCCTCAGTCTGCCTCCTCCTGAAATTCTTCAAGGGTCAGAACATAATCCTCTTTTCCCTAGTAATAAAAATGTACTAGCTTTTTACTCTTTCAGATTTCTATAGTGCTGATGATCTACAGGACAAACCAGCCTTAATCCCAGCTCACTCTAGCAGTTGGTGCTTGCCACATATTATTGTCCTCAGTTTAATTCATACTACATCACTATCAGAAATGTGCTGGACTGCTCAATATTATTTCAATGACTGACTACCTTCATGTGTTTTCATTCATATTTTGAAGTATGAGTCACTTCCTTCCTTAAATCCTGCAGGGGAAAAGGCAGAACTTTGTTGAGAAGGATTTAAAAAAAACCCCAACAAACTAGGTTATTTATTCCCTGTTATGCATATGATTAGATAATATTCTGAAAGTAAATGCAAAGTCAGTAAAAAGTGTGAGGATGCCTAGATCTGACTCAGTAGCATACATTCAGATGAGGTTTAGTGCAATACTGTTGCAACACTGCCATAGAGCTTCAGATAGCTCCAAAGCACAGGCAGAATATTCTCCTACTGGCTCACAGGCTCCATAATTTGAACACATGCAACCATATCCAAATAGAATTTGCAAGTTCAGATAAAAATAATTAGTCTTGACAGCAAGTGTTAAAACTTAGCCCAGGAGAATGGCAGGTAAGTACCCACTTATCTTTCGCTAGTGCTATTTTATTATGCCACTCCTACTGCTGGTTGGTATACTGAACTGGAAAAAAAGGGAGATGTTAGTAGGAGTAAAGTGCTAGCAATAAAAGATGCTCCAAGGGCTACATTGCACATAAAAGAATAAAACTGTTAATTGTTCAAAGCATTTCAAAGGTTGCTTGCATGCCTAGGGATTTGGTAGGGAAACTAATATTAGAACTTGTTTGTGAAGGAGGAAGATGTTTACAACCTTTCTTATCTTATCTTGAATCTTACTAACATAGCTTTGTTTAATCCCTTAGATTCTTTCATTTGCATTTTTGCAGCTGCATCATACATACAGAAATTGAACAGTCCAGATAATAGCTGTGTCACTTACATAAATAAAGATGTCATTACATCCAGAAAGTTTCTGCAAGCTGCCTCCCACATAAAAGTCATAAATTGATCTTGGATATTAGCTTGAAGAACAAAACAAAATACATTTAACATCAAGCAGTTACTGTTCAAAGTGGAAGGATAATGTGCTTGGAAAATGAGAATCAGAGTGTGCACAGTAAGTTTAAAATTTTATAACAGATCAATAAATTCCACATGAATGGTTTGTGCATAATGAATACATTTAGGACATTAAGTACAAAGGCCAGGAATTATGGCCAATTCATGTGACAAGCACCAATGGATACTTTCCAAATCCCACCAGCCACCTTCACAGAGTTTAAAACAAGCAAGCAAGCATGTTCATCCATCTTACTTTCCTGTACCAGGGAAATATATCTGAAGGTCAACTTACATTATTATGTCAGCTTTAAGTATGTGATTGATGCTATTTTTAATAAAGGCCAGCCTGGCCCAACAATTTTTAGGATAGTGGCTACAGACAGTACTACGGTTTGAGCCCAAGAGGAATCAAATTTCTCAAGAAACTGGTATGTTTTAAGTGAATGGATAGTTCAAATAGTTGCCTGGTGACAGGTTAGAAAGTGAGAATGTCATTGCTGTTAATATCATAGATTATAATCTCATAAAAGACTGCATTATTAAAATTCGATAGGAGATAGGACTAATGGAAAAAAGAATGTCCTACTAAAATATTTCAGCAAAATGACCCAGAATTTCTGAAGCTGAACAATTATTTGCTAATAACTTAAAATGCTGTCCTCAACCCAAAAGATATGTCTCCAGAGGAAGGATTTCATGGTGTTTCTAACAATAGAAAGGTATATCTCATAAAAAGTGAAGGTCTGTTTAATTCATAAATTTTGAGAAAAATTCCATTTGGGATTTTGCTGGTGTTTGCTGATGTGAAATAGATACAGAGAAAGATGCAAAACCTCCTAATATATCATGGCTTCAATTTTGCAGGCATACAAGACATAATCCAGCAAGGTGTTGGTTGTTATGAGACTTCCTGCAATGCATCAGGCTGATTGAAAAATTCATCTTCCTAAGTTTCAGAAATGCACATCCAGAGAAGTAGTGACATGTATTATCTCTTATGAACAACTGACCAGTCTTGTTCAGCCATGAATATGTCTCACAGCACAAGAAGAGATGGCCAGTTCAGCCCTGTGGTTAAGCTAAGGGGACAACTTCTGGACATTGCAGACAACAGAAGAAGAGCACACAGTCAGCCCTACAGTGACAAGGCAACAATGCAAGAAGACGCTACCAAAACCCATGCAGAATGGAAGGGGAGAATCAGATACGATAATAAAATCCCACTTCTTCAGGTATGATTCTCCAGCATGTTAAGTCCTTTGGTGCTCATTGAATATTACTTGGAATTGGAAAGGATTCAGGTCTTTCTATGTCTGTCATTTCTTACTTTGCTGTACTTCCAATATCTTCTTTCATGATCTCCTCTCCTGTCTCCCCTCCACTCCATTACTTTCATTCCCTTTTCTCCTCTTTATGAGTAATCCTTTTCTCTCAGTCCAGGCTAAGCACGGTTTATTGCTTTGTTCTCATTCTCTCAGCCAGGATTTTAATCTCTCTTTGTTTCATTGAGGCATGTTATTTCCCTGCTCCAAGTACTTCTGTCTTTCCTTAGACTGCATTCTTTTATTTCAACACCATCTTTGCATTTTTTCTTTGAAAATTCAAGTTTGGTGTCCTTGCTTGCTTTCATCACCTGCTCTCTCTTTTTTACTGCTTCCTCACATCTCTTTTCTCTTTTCCTGCAAGTTTCATTGAGGTTCTTTGTTTCTAAATCAGATTCAGTACACTTGTACCAATTCAAATCCAAAATAAAAAAGCTGGTCCACTGCCTACTCAAGATGTATTCTAGCAATTTCCTTTTAGACGCTAGAAAATTGTACAGTCTGGAGGTTTATTTTATTCTTGCCAATTCTCTTTCAAAGCACTTTAATTATCAGTGAATGTATAATTTGCATGGATGCAAAAACAGTCTAAGATAGTCTTGCAACTGTTCCCTTCCTGAAATATCTGTTTGCTACAGTTTTAGGAAACAGAATAATTCTCAGAATAAAACAGTTCTGACTCACAAGCTGGAAAGAGTATCACTTTCAGCATATGTCATTGCTTGCAAGATATAAATACTGCTCTTGTGAAACTAATCTGATGCACTGGATCTGTAAATTTTTTCCATTTCATTACACTGCAGAAAAGTTTATGCAATCTAATGTGATTTGAAACAACTGCATGGTAAGTCTGTATGGAATACTAAGTGTTTTGGGAACAAGTATTTTTCATATAAATGAACTCTATAATATAAATAAAATATACCTCTGCCAGTATTAGAGAAACATGCCAAAATGACTGACAAACAACCCCCTTTTTTTCCCCTACTCTTTTCCTATTAATAACAATTCATTTAGTAGGCTGTTGGGGTATTGACTGAAATATGAGGAGGCAAAAGTCTGGAGCAAACCCTGAAGACTCTGAAATCCCAAATCTGAATTCCCACTCTTTGTTGAAGATTTCATTCTCCAAGATCTAATCACAAATTCTCAATCTGTTCTTTTAAATTTTAAGCACTCTTTTCATTGTTCCCTTCCTTTAACTTTTTTCTACTCTATTATGTAATTTAAGCTACATACATGCCTTTTTAAGTAAATTGAAGTGGATCTGTTGTACAGATTAAAGATGACTTTTCCACTATGTTTCTACTGCTTAGTGAGTGTATATTTGTGTGTTTCATACAGAAAAGGATTCAGTTTTGCATCTAGCTGTGGTGCATCTGGGGAAAGGCCATTTCTTGAATAACTCTGGTGCTGAGATTTACCTATATCAATCCTTTCATTTCAGTGCAAGAAGAAAAAGTTCTACAGGAAAATTCTGTTAAAATTAGAATCATTATTAATTCACAACACTTAGTTTTCCTTACTAATAATTTCATGGTAATCAGACTTTCCCAAACAAAAAAAAAAAATCTTCTGTTCAATTTAGATTTAAGATGTGTGAAAGTTCAGAGGACAGAGAGCATTCTCTTTAATTCAAGCAAAATCACCATTTAAAAGATGGGAATAAAGCAACTTTGTGCCTGGTGTTTGACAAACAAATTCCTTTAAGAGACCTTTTGCTAAAGTCAGTTCCTAAGAGACCGAAAAAACATGTATGTGAGTTGCATTTGCTTGTTGCAAGATTTTTCTCTTCACTGTAGACTCGTTTGGAACCAACAACTATTTTTAGATTCTCTTACATAGGTGCTGAAAAAGGCTCATCTGGTAAGATGAATGTGCTTTTTAATACCACATTCATTCTGACAGTGATGACACACCGCCTACAAACTGCAGCTTGCAGACATAAGTCAAGCATTCAGAAGAGACCTCTGTGTCATATATCTTATATTCCAATTCACAAAACTTAGATCAAAGATACCAAAAATGAGGTATGCTGAAAGAGGCACCATCTATAAATTGGAGTAGAATGCTTCTGGTTGACAACAGAGGAGATGGAACAAAAAATATGAAGAATAGAAAACATGGAGCATGACTCAATTTTCTGTCTCGCCCTCATCATAAAATGGCTTTTTAGTAAAGTCAGCAGTATCAAGAATAAATCCAGGTCCAGAAGATCAAAAGGTTCAATATCCAGATAGCAGTGTGTTGCATGAATCAGCAATATCTATGGGGGATGACTGCAAGAAAAGAAACCCTTGTATTTTTTCTGTCAGAAATCTATGGTGAAGGAAAGGTTGTATGACAGCAGTAAGGTTGCAAAGAAAAATACCAAGAGAATAGTTCTCAGTTTCTGTTTTATCTTTTTTTTTTTTTTTTTTTCCCTTTTAAATGTATATTACAAATGGATCATCATCCATTTTGTGGTTACTTGTCCCAAAAAAGAAAACCTGTGCAATTAATATAAACTCATTTTTAAAGTAGTCAGACATTATGCTAATAACTTTAATGTGCAGAGTATATGACTCACAGAAAGTGCAGGTGTGCAGGAAGCACCTCAATGATCAGCCAATATTAGGATAAGTTGTGAACAGAGACATGAATATATTTTCACTGCATTCCCACCTACTTCATGGGCAACAGCTTTCATTAAAAACCCATCTTTCTCAAAATGCGAGGGTGAATAGAATTTATTGTTCTGTAAGAACTCCTTGTGGCTTAGTTAAAGACAATTACAAACCTATCTGATTCTTTTACACATCCTGTTCACAGACATCAGTATACTCCGAATAGGTCTAGTTGAGAACTTCATAATTTCTGAGCTTTCCCACCTATGTATTCTCTATACATGTAAACAGGGTGAGAGAGATGCCTGAAAAACAGAACACAATGCCATAATGGGGCATATCTGCACTGCTTAGCAGGTTCTTAGCAGAATCTGACTGGTGCCATATGCAGATTCTAATTCCTCATTCCTCTGCACACATTAGATCTCTCTTTCCTTCTAGAGAGAAACTTGAAGATGTTGATTTTCTTATTCCAAATGCTGACTGGACTGAAAATTTTCAAAGACCTACTGATCAGAGGCTGGCTGAAAACTTCCATTATCAGAAAGAACTGAACTTTTCATGAGGAATTAAAGCTTTGCAGCTTCTAGCATCAACACACAATTATGTCATGACTTTCACGCAGGGTCTGGTAGTGCACTGTAAACCACAAGTTTACAGTTTCTGTTCCTGAGACAGAACTTCCTCAGGGACCAGCCAGAGATGATGGAGTGAGCTTCAGTATGGAAGCTTTCACAATCCAATTTTCTTTCCCTCTTATGGCAATCAAAATTTACTAATTTCTTTAAACATACACAAGTTCCAACTTAGATACAGCTAGATTAAATCATGTTCAGCCTTAACGGATAGAACAGATTCTATCTAAAAGAATCAGGCTCATTTAATGTGCTTACTTATAGCGCTCACTCCCCATGCTGATGACATTAAGGACCAATGTAACACTAGAGGAAATTCCTACACACAATGGTAATTCTTTCAGAGAACAATGTGGGTTTGTGTTTCATACTTGCACACTAGCTAAACAACTTTGGAATCTTAGATAAACACAAATAAATAAAATCATAGCACTTCACAACTGAAAATAGTTGGAACTCTCTAGTTTCCCATATCTTAGTAAAAAATATTTTGAACATTTTAACATCTCATTAAATAACTTAGTTACAACATCCCATTTATTTTCCAAGCTCTTTCCAAGTTCCTATTTACTGTGAAAAGGATCTGATACATTATTTCAGTCTAGATTAGTACGTTCAGTATCTTAAAATTTCTAGTTTAATAGGATTATTAGTCTTACACCTATAGCATAACATTCCAAACCGCAACACCTGTTATTAAGCAAAGAAATTACAGTCATGTTCTGAAATGACCATCACTGTGAGACTGGCTCAGTTATTTCCAAGGGATGACTTTATAGCTCTGAGAATTGACAGATTGTTATGTCCTGAAATTCATGCAGGGAATGGTATTGTGGCTGTAAATCACAAGGGCAACTCAGACAGTGGCCAGCACCCTTTGGAATAACACTCCTGTTTTGCTCAATAAGCCTCTTAGTTGAAAGATTATCTATGACGAGTCTTTTTCTCCAAGACTGGTAAAGGATAGCTCCTGTGCCTTTGACAGCTGCTTAATAAAATTTAAACAAGGCTTTTTGTTGGGCATTTATCTATACTTGTACTCCTCCAAGGACTATAAAGGGCAAGCAACTCAAATCCAAAGTCAATTTGTCTTTGTAATTTGCTTTATGTATCTAAATCTAAATTGCTAATCTAAAACCCTGGAAGCAACTGTATCAATTAAAACAAATAAATCAAGTCATCACAGCTGGATTGTACTAACATTTTGGCAATTATTACATTTTTTGCTTTGTCTGACAGAGATACCTGCCCTTGTTGACGGAGGACTCGAAAATCTTGTTGAAAGTGCAGGTTGCATCTCAATCCTTTCCTGCTTGGCACACATAGAAATGTTACTTTGAAGTTTACAGATTCTATTGCAGCCTTGGCCTGTGTGCAGTAAAAGAGATCCCCCCTTCTACTGCCCTCCAGCTACCTACTAGAGTAACAACAGGACAGCTTGAAGCTTCATCCCACTGTCTTTCCAATTCTATCCTTCTAAAAAATGTACCTGCTTCACAGTAACTTCTTACTGATTTCATCAAGCTTGGAAATTATTACTGCTACTCCCAGATGTTCTTTAAGTTTTTAAGCCTATTGCTGAGAAAAATAAAATGACATAGTAACGTTCTTGATCATTTGCTGGGTGGCCCAACTAGGAGTATCTCAGGGTACCAAAGCCACCTTCAGCCCACTCAGCAGTAATTTTCTTGGAAACAACCAGAAATACAATTGTTCTCATTTTTCTTATTTCTTCATAATAGCTACTTTGGATCAACAGTGATTTATGTATGGATTTTTTGCCTTATCACATTGTTTACACTTCTGAACTCCACTCAGGAGATGAAATCAGACTTACATGACCACCTGCCAATCTAAAATGTGACAATCCTTATCTCCAAGAGCCAAATAGATAGTACATATAAATACAGTCTTAAGCACTCTGATGATTGAACAACAACCCTGAGAATCCTGCTGTGTTTTTTTAATTTAGTGTTCATTTTCTTTACCTCTATATTCCCTTCCTATCAGTGGATGAAGTAGGCTATGGCAACATTTGCTCTCTTTTCAGAATTTTTTTACAATGACTTTCAGATTTTTTTTTTCCTTAATAAGGAAACTATAAAGCAATCATAAAATTATAGGCTGCATCAGGCAGATGTCAAGAAATAAATAAGCATTAGGTTCATAATGCTTTGAACTTAGAAACAAACTATATGCTTGGATTTTTAATTTTATTTTTCTAAGAAGGTTAGCAAATTTCAGGACAGCTCAAGAATACAACCTATAGGAATGAAACTTACAGTGTAAAATTGTCCAGCACTTTTGGAAGAGATAGTGTTCTTTACAAAACAAATTAATTATTACGTCAGGAGGCATCATTTTGTGAGGATGGAAAATACATGAAAAATTCTTAAAGTCAATTTCATCCCCAAAATAATGTTCTAGTTGTATACCATAGCTACTCTACACCTAAGTCATACAAATTTGTAAACTCATACTTACTGTGGCAACACAGATACATAGCTCTAAAGGAAATTCTTCAATGAGATTACTCCCCAAATAGGGAGGCAAAAACCTCTTGTTACTGAAGCTGGGAAGTTTATTTTAGAAGCTTTCAGCTTTCATTAATTATTTCTGCCCTACAGAATGTTAAACAGTTTCTCAGACTTTATTCAGTGTCCTGCTTGCTTATCCTCAAATATTCTGATCAAGGATGGATGAGCTGGCATTTTCCAAACAGAGGGAAAGCTCAGTTCTTTGTACCAATTCCCTTCCTCCAACACAAACAACAAATGACTATGTACACAACTGCTGGGGTCCTGAGGAAAGAAAATAAGGCCCTTAAAAGTCTTTTCTTTCAAAACTGAATTTCACCTCAACACCCTCATTCAGTCAAGGACTATCAAAACAGCATTGCCTCTTTGCCACACTGTAGTCTACCTTCCTCCCAGAAAGGCCATAGACTTTGTCAAAACAAATAGGGAGGATTTTTTTTAAAAAAAGCTAAAATACTTTCCCACTCCCTCCCCTGTAAGTTTTTTACAAAATGAATAGCATGTAAAAAATAATCTAAGTTATTTAGAATTTAAGTCCTCTGTTCAGAAGTAATTTAAAGACTTAGAAGCCTACTTTGTTTACACATTTTGTGTTATTTAGGATCTTAATTCTTTGGATCCTGGATAAACAAAGGAAACATACAAGAATTGATGACATCCAAGACAATTATACTTTCTTGAAAGATACACAGGAAAACTCAGACAATTAAGAGTGGTACCCATGGTGCTGTACTGTTCAGTACACTTTAGCTGTCCTCTTGGGAAGGATGACAAAAGAGCATTGAATGACCCTTGATCCTCTCCACTTAAGTACTTAGGTGCCATTGTTAGGCCTGCAGGAAGGCAAGTCCTGCTCCCAGAACTGAGCCTGCTGTAGTGGAGAGGTACTGCCTGTTACTTCTGTTGGCATTCTGCAAGAGGTTGAGTCTTCTAAAATTAATCTAGAAGACTAGAATGAAAGTAGACCCTTCACTTTTTTTTGTCTTTTCCAGGATTTCATTCATCCAAGATATGAGACACTGACTTGCGTTTTTCCTCTACTCCATTCCTGATGCTCCCAACCCAAGTGGATACCTCTGGACTGCAACATATTCTGCCAAGGAAAACCCTCTCAGTCCCCTTCATCCTGCACTGTGCATGGAAAAAGAAGCAGTTCACACACTGAAAGGGCTGTCAAGCATTGCAACAGGCTGCTCAGCGAAGTGGTGGAGCCTGTGTCCCTGAAAGCGCTCAAGAAGTGGCTGATCATGGCACTAAATCCTGTGACTTCATTGACCAGGTTGTGCTTGGTCAAAGATTGGATTTGATGTCCCTGGAGGCCTTTTCCAAACTTAATGATTCTATGATTCTAAGCACTGATTCAGCCATATAGTTCTTAGCTACAGCTACAAATGTGGTAACCTCACTTGTAAATATACATCACAACTATACACAATGAGACTATGCAAATACAAGACAAAACACTTGCATGGGAGATTTTTTGGTCCCTTAGAAAATAGCAACTGGAACCCAAGTGAAATGAGTAACACTCAATGAAAATAACCTTTTTTTTCTCTGCTTGTGCTATGTTTAGCACATACAAGCTACTTTGGTTGCTTTTACAAAATGGCCACTTGTAATGGGCACCTCAAGAGTAACAAGTTGAAAAAGCTCCAAATGGATTTTTGGATTTATTTGTTTAGGGTGTTTGCATGAAAGGTGGCCTTGCAAGAAAGTAAAATGGCTGTTCCAGTAAATTGAAAAATGAACAAAGTTTTGCTGTTTCTAATTTATTTGATAGATGCACTCAGGCTCAACAACTGCATTTCAGTGATTCTCTGGTTTTTCTTATTTTGTTTTTCTCATTCCCTGAGCTGCAGTGTCCACACATGCATTTGGAAAAATTAACTAGCAATGGAACACAGATCTCTTCTGCATCTCCTTTACAGCCTGATTTACATAAACTTGATTTACCTGTATTTGTTTAAACATTTGTTCTTCATTTATCATCTATGTAAGTGGTGCAGTTGTGTCAAAATACTTGCAAATTCCAGTTTCCAAAACTAATTTTTGTTTGTAAGTACTTATTCTTTGTTATTTGTAACTAAATAAAACTAAAATAACCTGTTAAACTTCCACATATTTGAACAATTTTAGCAAGAAAGGTAAAGCAAAGAAAACCTAGACTAATTCTGAATATTTTTTTCCAAACAGGTAATACAAAGTGAATTATCTACTCTTAAAATAAGGTTTGCTTCAAAAGAAAGAAGCACGCATTTTAGTTCTGCATGCATCTTAATTCAGTTAAATTGTGCAAGCAGCGTTTGTCCGAAAAGTAAAATGACTGATGGCAACTGGCTGCTAAAATAGAAAGAAATATGGTTTGAATTCCAATATATTTTCTTTTAAATACACTATTTTTCAGAAAACTTCCTGCTACAGCATGTGTGAGTATTGGTATGCACATGTAAAGTCCTAATAAAGACAAGTTCATGGGCTACATGACATGGTAGAGATCAATCTTGAATAAAATGGTGCAGCATCAGACTTGGACGATTTATTTTTACTATACCCAAACATTCACTGTTCAAATGTATACTTGCTTTTTTTACAGATTAGTCCTCAGAAAGATTAATCAGTAGTGTTCACAATGTAATTTTTAAGTTTTCTGTGGAGGAAAAAAAAAGAACTGAAAAAAGGAACTGGGGAAAGTAGTGTGATTCAAATATATAGTAAAAGAAACTAAAATATGAAAATAAATACTAAAATACTTCAGTATAGTACATTATTTTATATATTTGCCCCCAATAAGACTAACTTTTGGTATATCTGGTTGCTTGATTTTCTTTCTTTTCACTTTGGCTTTCTAAAAATTTGGATGTCAGAAGCTGCAAGGCTGAACAGTTAGATACAATATTAAGGGACTGGAAAAATCCAAATACAAGATAACACAATATGGAGTTTCTAACCTTTAGGCTTCTGTGTCCCCATTTAGACTTGAATAACTTTCATGTGACAATTCAAAAGAATTCATTTTAGTATATTATCTAATGGTTTATTAATACCTTCATTACAGAACCTCACTAACTGGCCCAGAAAGAGTTGGAGGACAGTGTGAATACCGAAGCTGCAACTCAAGCACCTTTTCAGGAACTAATACATAACATTATACACACCACTTGCACAGATATACTGATTTGAAGAAATATTTAAACATGGGTTGATGTTATTGCACAAAGTAGTATAGGGTCATGCTTGGGTCCTTATGTTCTTATGATCCTGCTATATAAGAAGCATTTCCTTAAAAAATTTCATTGAAAAAAGCCCCACTGCACTCTGTGATTTCAGGTGTGGTACTCCACAGACTTTTGCACCATAACAAGAGCTACAAAACAACAGTAGGTATCTCTGAGTAACAGCACTTACAGTGATTGTAAAAGCTATTAAAATCCAGGCAACCATAATTTCATAATGAACAAACATGTATGGAGAAAGAACATTTTTCATCTCTAGTCTTTTATTTTATTGTCCTGGAGCTTTTATACTGCATCTTCCTCTTCTAGTGATTGCTGCACTCTCTAAGAGTCCTGTAGGTCAAACTCAAGGTACTGTGTTTCATAACAAAATCAATTTTCACAATGTTTTTGCTGCAGTTTAAAGATGTACACTAAGTCTGTAGCTTTGATAAAATATAACTGATCAAATTGTTTAAAAAATGAGCATATTTGAGAACCACATTGATTTACCTATATGACAGAGGTATTCCTATGAATATTCCAGTCACTTTAATACAATCATTGCTAAACAAAAGGAAGAATGTTCTTCATACAGTCCATCTGATTGCACAAGGAAAATTATTCTTTTAACTTACTCCTTTAGGACACTCGCTAGTATTTTTTCCCTTCCTATATTTACATTTTTTCCCAAAACTCTATTGTTAGGAAAGAAAATAAATGCTTTAATTTTTATGTTGCTGATTCTTCAGACTGATTCCTTACACAGTTCCTCACACATGTTGCTTGCTGTAGAGGAGCTCTGTGCAGCATCAAGTTGTCATGAACAGATGGGCTGGAAGAAATGGACCATATTTTTCTGTGATGTAGCTACAGATAATATATATATATATATATATATATATATATATATATTTATATTCATAACAAATCTGTATCAGAGATCAGAGTGTAAGCACATATCTTTATACTTACACAAAGATTTACTGGAAATACTAAGACAGTTGGAGAGTCACACCCCCTCCTTCTAAAAGCAGTAGATAACAGGACAATCACATGATGCTGCTGGGGAAGAAGCTGCAGGGTTATCAGCAGATAACCTGAGTTCTAGGCACAGCTTTAGTCAGCTTTGTCTATAACAACATCCATATATATATATATATATATATATATATATATATATATATTCATTCCTAGATCTATGAAAATAAAAGCTCCTATACTTGAGCCTGCCTTAAATACCTAGAAAGAACAGGCATATTGCTGGGGAGGTCCTTCTGTGCCAATCCATGAGATAATTCATCCAGCACAACCCTTTTTCTTCCTACATATAATTGAAATTCAGAGCTGCAAATGCAACAAACACCATGAGGGTAAAAAGATACAGGCATAAAAGGCTTTTGTTCAGGTCTTTAATTTTATCAGATATGTTTCCTGTTTTTCCATCTTCCTAAGTGTATGGATATAGACAACTGGCTAAAAGGCACATCAGCCAGTGAATGAAACTGAACTGTGGTCTGTAATATTTGTATTTTATTGTAAGTGCAATTGGAAAATATGTATTTCTACAGTTTCATGCAGAAGTGTTTTTTGCAATATGACAATAAAAAAAATGTACCAAAGAGAAAAACAGATGAACTCTGATTAAAGCTCTGGCAACAGGAAACAGTTTTTTAAATACATGGCCCTAAAATTCCAGTAAAACTCAAACATTATCTTGGAACAACCTATGTAAGTTTTCAATTAACATGAAATTGTTCCTCAACTGGGCATGCTCAAATTTTACCTTCAATGCAAATTCCTAATAAATAATACACAAACTAGAAGTTCTCTGTCATTTATACATAGAATCTATTGATATAAAGAGCACTTTGTACATCTACTTTAATAGCAAGTCACAAATCTGAGTTCACCAAAGGCTAGACTGAAAAGCACCAGTACAACAGGTATGCTGGAGGCAATGTTGGTGTGATAATGTTAAGTGCCATGGCATCTTACTCTCCAGAGCTCTTCCCAAAAACAGAGCTCAAAGCTTCTGTAGCTGTGGGGCACAGCTGAAGTCTCTGCACTTACTGAGCGCAGATGTGTCTGTCTCCCTGGAAACTCATGAACCTTGAAGTCCAAAATTGTGTTGCTTCTTAGTACCTCAGTGGACTAAATTTGGTTATGTAACTTTTGAGAATTGGAAGAAAAAAAACAAGGCTTTCTTCTAACTGAGCTGAATTCACACAGCAACTGAACTCTCAATAATTATAATTAAATTAGACTTGTCCCAAGTCTTGAAGAGCTATTCTTTAAGTTTGCATGAGTTTGTTTTAAAAAAAGCCCCAAACCCCAAAAAACGATTTTTTGTTTTTCAGTCTGTTGGAAAAAGATAACATAGGTAAAGATATAGTCAACTGATAATGTTTGGCTGGCAAATGTCTGTAGAGTTATTTTGTACCAATCTAGACTGTTTTCCATCATATAAATGAGTGACAAGTTGTGACTGAGCTACATGACAGTTAACATGTACTTTTGGTAAAAGGCTCCTGAACAATCACATTGTTCAATGATCAAATGGTGCACTGCAGACAAATTTGGCTCTGTAACACTGAATGTATTTTTTATGTAGGATCTTAAGAATATAACTGCATACACTATGAATATTTAAGGATCATATGCAGCCTGGATCATCAATTGAGAGATGCCCTTCATTTAGATCTCTATATAACAAATATAAATATTTATTACATTGTACTTGTAATAACATCATTTCTAATACTAAACCATGTACAGCTGCATCAGCATTTTCTTTTATACTCTGTCTAGCATAGAAAATAATTTTCATCTGAAAACTTGGTAACTAATGTCAAGGAGAGAATTACTTCTGCCAAATAAGGACAGCATGAAGGGGATGACAGAAGAACTTATCCACCACAAAAAATATTTCTGCAACAATAATAAATAGATGTAAGAGTTTTATGTATTTTATTAATGAAGATGGTTGAATAACTATGATTCTGACAGTCAAATCAAAACAAATCATTTCAAATCAAGAAAATAATATAATTAATTATCTCACATTATCAATATGTGAGAAATCATAGCAGTGATGAGTCTGAAAGCAGTATTCACTTTCATACTGCACTGCTCTCAGGATAGTTCTGGTCTCATGAGGCAAGCCTTATTTATTCAGTCTAAGATCTTTATGAATAAGATACAAACTTCAGTTTGCACACGTAAGCAAAAAACTCTAGACCTGCAAGTTCCCAGACACGAAATATTTAGTGCTGACCGTGGATTCTTTTCTTGGAAAAACATTAAAAATTTGCCATTACTTTAACTCTGTATTTATGTTGCTGGATTTTTTCACAATAAATATATTTATCATTTGCATGGACACTATTACCCAAAATCTGAATAAATCCACTATACCTTCATCAGGCTGCCATTCACAGCATCCTTCTAAACCTCAGTAGGGTCTTTCAGATAATATAAATATTATCCTGTTTATGGCTATTGTATTAAAAAGAAAATTTGATTTTTCAAGTCACAGCAGATACAAGCTGGATAGAGCTTAGCTCTTTTTCTAAATGCCTTGGGCATAAATAGCTAATCAATCATATTTAATCAATATGTTGTTCAGTCATGCAGATTCCCATGTCTATAATTCCAGGTTTATTCAAATCATCTTTAGTCTCACTACATTCTTTATTGATTTTTTTTTTCTCACCCAGAAAAGGCATAGAAACAGATTAGTGCCACATCTTAAAACTTGGAAATACCAGTTCAGAAAAAAATTTAAAAAAGAAGAAAAAGAAAGTAATCCCTGTTACCTACTATTATATCAAATATATTTCACTATTTTAAGGTTTAGAACAACCTCAGATGTCTTCTTAGTTGTCCATGCCTCACTCTCATTGACAATGTCCTACAGTGATTATAGGAATGGACTTGAAAAGTATCAATTGCTCACTTTAACATATTTATTAGAGCAGTATGACAGGAGCAAACATGCCATGAATAGGAAGTTTAGGTCTTTATAAACAGTTTCCATCTACATCCAGGAATGACAGACAGAATGGATTTAAAAGCACTAAGAATTCCCATTTAAATTATCATGCAAAGCCTCTGCAACTGCAATTTTGTGGATTGCAGTAAATGTTGACTATTCTTTTCAAAATCTTAAAAGTGTCACAAAAATGCCTCTTATTATCAGTATTTTTATTGCTTAGGTTGGCACTGAATAAGGATGAGAATCACTGTTTCAGTTAGTTTGAAAACTACTGAAAAAGGTAAATAACCATTGATTTTAGAATAAACAGTTGAATGTGGCATTTGCTTTCATATTAAATAATTTTAAATGAGCAGAAGAACAGCATGACATTAAAAGCACAATCTATCTTATTGTGTGTGGTTCTTCTCCAGTGACTTTGCAAAAGCACTGCTCTCCACTTCTTCCAAAAGATAAGAAGAATCTGTGTCTGACTGGTTTGATCAGCGAACTGAGAGGCAAGAGAGAATATTTGCATTTAAAATTGCTCTTTAATCTGGCAGTCCTAGACCTAAGAGCTTCCTAGTGTCTTGACAGACTGGCCTATTTCTTGCAAACAAATTACATATTTGTTTGTAAAAGAAAGAAGCTCATCTAAGTATTCATATTATGATGAGTGGCTTTCTGTGCAAAAGTCCTCTTTTTTATCCAAGAGTGAAAATGCAAGCGTAGGTAAAATACAATAGCAATGTGTATTTTAGTCCCAAATGTATTCTGTTTTGGTAATTCTTTCAATCTGGTGTCAGGGAACACATACCACTTCAATACTTACATCAGACCTCTTAGCAAGGCTCTAAGCTTCTAAAAAAGTATGAAGAGAACTATCACTAAACAATTCATTACTAGCTTCTGATTCAGAAGGAAAAAATACAGACCCAAAGTCAAATGCCCTCCAAAACAGGATCAGAAAGCAACAGTAATTTTGGCTTAGATTTGGATTAAGCACCCTTCCAATATTTAGCTTTAAATGTCTGGCTGCTCAGATCAAAATGTACTGTGCTGAACACTGCCTTTGTCTAGTCAATTTGCCCAGTCCTGCAAGTGTTGAAGGCCAGGTTGGATGGGGCTTTAAGCAACCTGGTCTATAAAGGTATTCCTGCCCATGGCAGGGGCTTTGGAACTAGATCATCTGTAAGGTGCCTTGAAACTCAAACTATTCTATGATTCTATTATTTACTGCATCAATAGAGCAGACCTACTCAAATACTTTTCACTTCTATATAAATCATGAATCTCAATCTGTCATGCCTATTGCCTGTTTCACAAGCTGGCAAGACCTTAGCCTTTAGACAACCCTCAGGTCCTCCTCCACAGAGCTGCTTTGCAGCAGGTTGGCCCCCAGCCAGTGCTGGTGCTTGGCATTATTTTTCCCCAGGTGCAGGACCCTGCATTTGCCTTTGTTGAGGTTCAGAAACTTTTTCTCTGCAGCTTGTCAAGGTCTTTCTGATGGTCTGCACAGCCCTCTATGGTGTCAGCCACTCCTCCCAGCTTTGTGTCATCAGCGAACTTGTGAGGAGGCCTCTGCTCCTTCATTCAAATCACTGATGAATAACTCAAACAATACCGGGCCCAGTATTGAACCTTGTCAGACACCACTTGTGACAGGCCTCCAACTAAACCCTGTGCTACTAGAGGGGACCACAACCCTTTGGGATCTGCTATTCAGCCAGTTCTCAATCCATGCCCCCGTCTACTCATGTAACTGTTCTACTGGGTTTGTGTGGACAAGTCTTGGCAACAGAGGGGCTGCAGGGCTGAGTTCTCTGAGAAACTGCCAGAACACTTCCCCATGTTTATTAGAGCCAAAACCAGCCGGCTCTAGGACAGCACCACCACTGGCACAGGCTGGGCCAACCAGAGTTGATAGAAACATCTCTGTAATAAGATATTTAAGGAAAAATAAAAAGAAAAGAAAAGTTATTACTTAGATGTAATTGTGGCCAGAGAAGAGTGGGGTGAGAACATGTGGGAGGAACAGCTCTGCAAAGACCAAGGCCAGTGCAGAGGGAGGGGTAGCAGATGCTCCAGGTGCCAGAGCTGAGATTCCCCTGCAGCCTCTGGTGAGGCTGCTGTGCCCCTGCAGCCATGGAGGGCCACAGGGATGCAGCGATCCACCTGCAGCCCTTGGGGGACACGCACACCAGAGCAGCTGGATGCCTGAGAGGAGGCTGTGACTCCATGGGCGACCCATGCTGGAGCAGGCTCCCGGCTGGGACCTGCAGACCTGTAAAGGGAGGAGCCCATGCTGCAGCAGGTGTAGAACTGTGTCTGAGCACCAGCAGAAACAACCTGTGATGAACTTACTGTAACGCCCATTCCCTGTCTCCCTGCACCTGGGGAGGGGGCAAAGCTGGGAAGGAGATAGGGGTGTGGGAGGGGAGTTGTTTTTAAGGTCTTACTTTGCTTCTCATTATATTGCTCTGATTTTGTTGGTAATAAATTCAATTAACATCCCCAAATTGAGTCTGTTTTGCCCTTGATAGTATTTGGTGAGTCGTTTCTCTCCCGCTTTTTATCTCAACTCATAAACTTTCCATTATATTTTCTCTCCCCTGTCCAGTTGCAGAGGGGAGAGATAGAGATGCATTTGTGGGTGCCTGGCATCCAGCCAGTGCCAACCCACTACGACCATCTTGTCTCAACTCAAGAGTTTTCTCACTTTTACACTTCTGAATCTCTCTGTGACATCACCAGGGAAGTGAGCACCTGTGTATGGCTTAGTTGTTGGCTGTGGTTAAAACACACCAACAGACCATAAACCCTGGGCCACCCCTCTTGATCCCAGAAGCTGCACAGTGCTGCCAGTTACACTCTTCATCCAAATTCACACCCAATGAACTGCTTTTGAAGTGAAGAAGGTTCACATGGTAACAACCTTCCTTTTACATTTATTTTCTAATGTCAGTAACTCCTCTTCCTGTGGGTAAGAAGTTCCTCTAAGATACTATCTAGGCTACACCCAATATAAAGCAAGTTTCAAAGGCAAGTAGAGAAAAAGGGTGAGGTGAGTCACTCCTCCTTCCTGCTCCAGCCCTCTTCTTTTCTGAAAGTTGTTCCAAATGTTTTTCCCTATGGCTAGGCCTGACATTCAAAATGTTGCGCATGAATATATTCAACACAAGGACAGAACTTCTCTTGAGAAACCTTCAGACATCTGCTTTTATGGATTCTCAGAAAGGCCGCCAGGAAAGCTCAAAATATTTATATATTGGATAATCCAAACTTTTAAATGCTTATCCAAGCTGATTTAAAGAGTTAGATATTTCAAGGTCAAATGGTCAATACAATCTTTGATTAGTAGTCCTCAGCAAATGGCTAAAGATTTTTTTTCAGGAAATGCTGTCTAAACATTTTTAAAAAATCTGCTGTAGCTATTTGCTTCTATTTCTTGAATTCTTTCAGATCAACAGTCAAGTGACTATATTTCATTAGAGCAAAGAAAAATACAGAATATGGATACATGCAATCAATGACAGTGCATTCATATGTACCACTAATCAAACCAACAGTGCTTGCAAATAGTAGGAAAAAAATAGTGTGAAATACTGTAATCAAAAATGAAAAATATAAACTCATAAGGAAATTCTAATTCACTTGTGGGTTTCTTAGAAGCAGGGAAAAAAAGTAAATTGGATAAATTATTCATTATAAATTAGTTTTCCATCTGTAGGATTAAGGGGGAAAGAACAACAATTACACATGCCATTTGCTGCAGGTCAACAAATACATCTACTTGCTTTCAGTACCCATCCAGGTATCTGATTTATTATATGGTTTATTAGGGAAGAAAAACTGTGCTGATTACTTTCCATAAAAATAAAAATATTTTCCCTAAAACATCACTAACAACATTATATGCAGATGTGTGACAGTGAATTTCTCCTTCTACCAGCACAGCATCAGAGTTCTAGTTATTAGCTCTGCCCATAAGATACCAAAATTATTTAGATTGAACTTACAAACTTTTATAAAATGACAAGAAATTTTCATTGCAAACTGGTGCATGATAACAATCTCATATATTCCTAGCCATGAAATATAGAAGTTGAAAGGACAAAGGAGACGGGAGATCTCCAAAACATGTGAATTTTGACCCGTAAGGCAGCATATTTTTTTGCTCCTATATAAGAAGGGGGAAAAAACCCACAAACACATATGTTTGTTTTTATTGGACTAATGTGTCACAAATTAAACTGACTCTTTTAACTGTATATATGTTTTGTGCTCCTGAGAGTGTAGGCATTTCAAAAATATGGGGAAATGGCTGAACACCTTCCTAACCTTGATAATCCAGCAGCCTCAATTTCTCCTCTTGCCTTCCATGTATTTACCATCCAGAAAAAGTGCAGGAAATGCTCCCTAAAAGACGTTTAATACTCTAGGACATTTATTAGAACTGTAAATGAAAAAAAAAGGGAATTACTTTAATTATAATCCTAATCTCACATTACAAGGGTTCTGTATCTGCTGCACAGAAAGGAAGGTCCCATACATTTTGACACTAACAGACAATAACACATTGTCTGTCAAGAAGTGTGTGCTTTCCAAATTCCATTTCTTAGCAGGACGTTTTAGCTCATTCATTAATGGAAACTGTGTTGTGGTAAATAATACAGGAGTGACTTTTTCATCCCTCCTGTTTTGCTGCTCTTGCTCAGTTGTGATTCTTGGAATTAACAGAATGCTCATCTCTGAATTGAAGTGGCTCTGATCTAGACACTGCACTACAAATACACATGGTTGATTAAAGCTTTAACAAGAAAGAAAAATTTCTGTTTCATTTTCCCTTCTTCTGTTAAAGGAAGACTATTAATTGAATAAAAGTGCATCTTTCCCTGGTGGTAGGATTAGGGAATAGATTGCATGTTCATCTTACTCTTGGACTTGCCATGGCTGGAAAAATTCAGACATCATATTTGATAGCACTTTCTTCTCTATTTGGATATCTGTTGTTATGGTGATAGTTCCAGGAGGAAACATTAATGACAATGACTTGAAAGCTTTGATGTGTACAGCACAATTATTTTTAACACCTCATAAGAAAAGGTGACAGTCAGTTAGTACTGCTCCTGGCTAAAGATGCATCATTTTATCAGCATTCATGAACACTACCTGGATTTCTATTTGTTACGTATCTGTAACACAGTGTTGAATAAAAATATGTAATAAAAAGGATATGGAACAACAACACCCCCCCCCACCACAACCACCACCATTTTCTCACCATGGATATAAGCTGTTATTCTTAGGAACTTGGTTACAGTAAAAACTGACTTTAAGTATACAATACAAATTTTCAGATATCTCTATTGCTCTTTTGCGGCACCCCAAGCACTATCCAGCCTGATGCCTCATACCCAGAACTAAGCTGTGAACAGATCTACAAACCCCATCACCCAGCACAGGCCTGCAGACACACTGCAGCACCCAGACTGTCGTTCATATGCAGGGGACAAGCATTAGAGAGCGACAGGAGCTTTCGGCCTGGGCTCTTCCATCTCAGAAGGGCTTGATGTTCATCACAGAGCTCGGCTGACACGTTGGCAATGAAGGTGTTTACTTACGTAGTCCTCGTAGGGCTCGTGTGAGGGCGGTGGGGGCGGTCTGTACCCCGGGACGGATGGGGCACCCCTGGCTCGAGGCGTGGGGACCCCCCTGGCCACCGGGGGCACGGGCAGTGCTCCGCGTGTCACCGGCGCTCCTCGGGGTGCTTGGGCACCTCGTCCTGGCAGCGGGGGAGGAACGGCACCCCCACGGCCCCTGCAGGGAGCAAAAAGGAATGATCAATCACTCTGGCGTGTACAGCAAGGGAAGACATGCATGTGCTGCCCCATTTTAAAGGCTCTCACGTTTTTGCTACTATTTAAAGCATCATATAACTCTGGGGTTTTGGCAGCTACAATGTCAAGCACTTTTAGGCAATATCTCAGGCAGAACTCATATTATGGAAACTCGTATTATTTTTAAACTACCCAGTGCTTTTTGCACCTGATCCTCTTGTTGCTTGAACTAATAAAATTCTGAATCACTGCAATTCACAGGGTTGCAGAATTACTCCAAAGCAGTTCTAGAAGATGAAGAAAATGAGGAACCTCTTCTGTTGGTCTCAAACTATTTTACCAGAGCAGTCATCACTCTCGTTTTTATGTTTATTGGTGGGTGGGAGAAATAGATTGGCAGAAGATATTGCAGGACAGTAGAAACTTGCATGGCAAAGTAGAGGAATAATATAAAAGGAGAGGAATAACTTTTCTTCCTGTCTGATTTAGTTGAGCACAAAGGATTGGTAGTGTGGGATTCTACTTTTCCCCACTGCAGAGAGAATATAGCATGTAAACAAGCATGGAAAGAGGTTTACCATCCTCCTGGCTATTTATGCTATACCTCTCTTGCTGTACAAATTAGTAAGTCAGAAGAAGCTGTTACTGTTTAAAAATTTTATCTATACCATACGATGAAATAGAAGGGGGATAAATCAGGCTAGCAGTCTGTGACTTTTGTTGCAGAGCAGTATGCTCCTGTGTGTTCTGTCCTTTTTGGAAGATTGTGAATGCCAGGTATAACAATCATCCATGACACCCATATCCACAGTTGTGAATAAACTCAGGTCTCCTGTTGCAGTAGGAACTGTGGCTTTTTCCCTGCTGAGACAACCAAACCCATTGCATTACTTGTGATGCTCATTACTTTACTTAGCACAAGCTTCAGGAGCTGATTTTAGACTTGAAGAATCCGTGAGTGATTTGTGTTGGAAGGGACATTCAGAGATCTCCAGTCAAAACCCCATGCATTGGGCAGGGACACCTTTCACTACATCAAATTGATAAAGATCTGTCCAACTTGACCTTGAACACTTCCGGTGATGGGGCATCTACAACTTTTTCCAGTGTTTCTTCCCTAAGTCCAACCTCTTTTCATTTAAGACTGGTAAAAAGTCTATCTTTTTCTTATATGCCCTCTTTATATATGGAATGGCTGCAATGAGGTATCCCCAGAGCCTTCTCTTTTCAGGGCTGAACAATCCAGCTTTTTCAGCCTGACATCATAAGGAGAGGAGCTCTGACCATTTTTGTGGTCCTCCTGTGGACCTGCTTCAACAGGTTTTCTTACTATTCTCCTGGGATTTTTGACTGGAAAATACGGAAGGCATCCAAGATCATAGGATCTGTGTAACTGATTCAATCATTTGGGCATTATGCAGGAATTAGGGGCCAGAACTCCACTGATTATGCTTTGAACCAAATTTAAAAGCTGCTAGTTTGTTGCAGCAATATTCTGAACATCATTATTAAGTCAAGCTCTTCAGAGATCTGGATGTAAAGACACCCAGAGACTCCTTGAGTAGAGGAGATTCATGAATGCCTACTGCAAAAAAATTTGATGTAAGTAGATCATTACCAATTAAAATGCTCATGTAGGAAAAACTGATGGTAAACATGATAGACACCTTCAGGGAAAAAAGCCTCAGAGGTCATAGGAAAGACTGGCCCCTTCAATTATTGAAGAACTCTTTTGTCAGAATAACGTAAGGTACACCCATATTGTATTTCCTCCAAAATAAGAGTCCATTTTTTAGGAGTCATCTTGAAATGACCTCTATGGAGAGAAGACCAGAAGTAACTAGGTAACTTAGATGCCTGAGGCAATGAAGTTCTTATGGGTTCACAGAGAAAAACAAGTCTGAGGGAATGCTCTTTTACACTGGCCTTAATAACAAGCATAGGCATGTGTTATTCAGATATGAAAAAATACTTGGACACATTCCTACCCCAATGTTTCAGATTATGCCAATGAAATTCACTTAAAACTGATAATCCACTAACAAACAATATATAATACAGTTTATATAGAGAGGCTTATTTGTATATACACACAGTACAGCTGTAATACATATAAAAAGAAATTATTTGACAAATAAAGTTCCATCTAAGCTATGTGGCCTTCTCTGACTACACTATTATTCTGACCAAACATTTCTTGCTACTGATCATACTGCCTTAGTACTAGCATAAAAGTATTCTTTCTTAGAAATATCCTTTTCCTGTCTTCATAAAGTGCTCTCATTTGTTGTCACCTCTGTGAACTATAGATCAGAAAATCTGGAACAATATAGACCACACAGGTTATCAGAAGACAAGTATTTTGGTTTATTGACCAGGATATGAATGTAACTGGGGTTTTTTGGGTTTGGTTTTGTTTTTTTTTACACTATGGGGTTTTTTACTATTGTTTACACTGTGTAGAGCTATTAACATAATAGTTCAGGTTACCACACCTTGAAGGAGCTGCAGGTGGCACACGGATCCCTCTTCCTCGAATGCCCCGTCCACGTGATGAATCTTCAGAACCGTTCAAATACGAAAGTTCTCTCAGCTGCTCCTGGCGAATTTCATCATTATAATCCTGAAATGCAAAAGGTGAAACTTTCTGAAACATTGTATTTTGGCTGATCTGGCAAACCACCCAAACCAGAAATTCTGTGGATGGTATTTCAGTGACTTGTTCTGCATTATCACTGGTATGAAAAATTATACAAGTGGGAGTGGACAATTACCTATAATACATGGACAGAAAAATGTATTTGTAAGGGTAGAGAAGGTCATAAAGAGCACAAACATGTAAAAACCACAAAAGGCACAGAAGGCATAAACACAGAGAAATGTATCTGTATGCAAAATGCAGGTGGACTTTCACATACAAAAGGTATTAATTTCAAGTGAACTTGTAATTCGACAAAAAGAAGCGTGTTTTATAACAAATTCTAGCTTGCATTGCACATTAGTATGACTGGATGATTTAATTCAATACCAATTAGCATCACTGAATGTAGCTTTCACTTATTTTGTATATCCTGAAAGGAGGTCTCTCTTTTGGAGTCAAGTAACAAAGCTATGTTTACTTAAAAAAATTATGAATTGAAATAAAATAGGCCCATTCCAAGTCAACAGGGTATTCAGTACTGCAGTTCCTGTTGGCTCAGTAAACTGAACACCAGATGAACTTCCTTTTCTTACTGATACAAAATAAAATCACAGACTCATAAAATGGTTTGGGTTGGAAGGGAACTTAAAGATCTAATTCCAAGCCCCCCCTGATACAGACACTATGTTGACTTCTTCTTCACTGGAATGCATGATTGGGAGAAGTGATCCTTGAATATTAACTATGTCTATCAGGCCCCTCTTTCTTCCAGGGCTCTATCCCACTGCACTCCACCAAGCAGCTCCCTGAAGAGACCAGTCTGCTCTCCTTATTTCCAGGCCAGACCTTGCTATGAAGGCACTCTCCTCCCTACCCTAAGGCTATGCACTCCATCATTCCATGGTCACTGCAGTCCAGGCTAGCCTTGAGCTTCACCTTTCCCACCAGCCCCATCCTGTTGGTGAGAACAAAGTCCAGCACTGAGTGTCTCCCCAATGGCTTCTCTAGCATTTTGAGAAGGAAGTTATCCTCAGTTTATTCCAGGAATGCATTTGCCCTGCGGTATTGTCCCTCCAACAGATCTTGTGGCCTTTGAAAACCCCATGAAGACCAATGCTTGTGAATCTGAAGTTGCTCTTTTCTGTCTATCGTGTCTCATCCACTGTAATACATAATAATAAACACGTTTACTTACTTTATGTTTGTTCAAATTCCTTTGTCAGAAACTCCTTTGTTTTTTAGTTTCTTTCCATTTTATCTAGTATTTAACAGGATGATCACTGCACTAGTCTGCTGCAGCAGCCAGCTCACTGGCTGCACAGCTGTGTGACTGCTAATTATTGTTTCAAAACAGAAAGGATTATTGAATTTTAGCTCTTCCGTCCTTCCATCCTTCCACAGGCAACTGCCATTGCAATGTTACCATCATGCAAGGACCTGGAAATGCATTGTAAGTGACACCTCTTTTAGCCAAGTTAGAGACCAAGAGAACAGTGAGCTGGAACTGAGGCCTTGCTCATCCCTTCTCCTTCCTAAGGAGGTCCAGGAAATCAGTTTAAAGATATGATCCTGGTCCTGCTGTGTTCTAAAAGTGTAGGCCAGATCACAATTTCCTTTCTAAATATCTAGAGTGTAGCTGGAGAAAAAATCTATTAATGGAATTCAGAAAAGAACCCTATTTACACAATATAGTGTGTGATAATTGCAGCACAACCATAATTAAAAATAAAATTATCTATTTTTTTAGCAAATCCCTAATTTGATAGTAAGATAGATAATGGCTTTAATTTCCTACCATCATCAAATCTTTTTGCACATTTTTCTATCCTTCTAACACTGATGTAAGTCAAAGACATCTTCTAAATCAATGTGCTCTGTAAAATGCAGAGGGAAAAACACAGAATCAATGAGATCACATTTATAGCAATTGTTGGAACAGGTACCATCTACTATGCCCTCTTAATATCATCTGTTATTCATACTGGCTTTATAAGGATTAGGACTTCAAACTTGCTGATTGAATTTACCCTCCAGATTCCACGCTGGTGCTGAGACCAAACTTCATTAAAAATGTAGGTATATTTTGTAAGAGAAAAATGTTGGTAAAGAAAGAAAGAAAGAAAAAAAAAAAAAAAAAAGCATCAAAGAAACTATTATTCCCTCAGATAAAAATATAATCTAAAATCTTAGTATCAACAAAACAGAAAATACAAATTTATAATATACAACAAGATCTGCATACTTCATCATTTTGCAATGTTCTTAGTTTTAAGTGTGCAGTTTATTTGCTGTCCATTCAGTTCAGAAACTGTATTTTGAAATGACAAGGTAAAGATAGCAAAGTACTCCCAAAGGAAGATGCTGGGAGAGGTTTCTTGGAAGAGAATGATTTCATTAAAAATATAATTCTATATAGAGAATTTCTCTTATGGGCTCCTTAAAAAGCATTGTAACAATCATAATTTCTAAACCTGAAACCTGAACTTTTCAGCAGAAATGCTCATTTTGCCTCTTCCATTTAACAGAAACATAACACTGAACTAATCTTTCATAGTTGCTATAAGTATAGCTAGAGTCAGGACATCTATCCTGATGAATATTTAATTTCATCTGAATTCAGAATCCAGCACATGAGCAAGATTATGCAGCTGACGTTTCATATATATCTAGTCCCAAGAAAGAATACATAATGTCTCAAGACATACCTATACTGAATGAAGTACAAGGAAGTAGCTACACACTACAGTAGTATATTTTGTTTCAGGGAAAAAAACCAAAAAACAACCACCTTCTTATGCTAAAATAAGTTCATGACAAATGTCCTGTACTTCATAGCTTTTCTTATAGCTTTCTAATAGCCTTATAGCTATTCCTACAGCTGATAATCTGAATTAACCTATCTATTTTCCTCTTGTTTATGTCCCTAAAGACATTACTACCTACTACAAAACAGCTTTTTCATTCACTGCTGATAAGGAGGCTGCAATCGACTTGCATCATGGTGGTCAGTGTTTACTAACTGTGAGCTAACCACCCATGCCCACGACTATACATTTAAACATATATCTTGACTTTAGAAATGCAAAGGATTTTCAACATCAGCCGTTGTAGCACCCAGAGCCACCATAAATTGCCATGTTTATGTAAATGCCTAAAACCTCAAATTGCATGTTTAGATAAAACATTCAGTAACAGAAATTCAGAAAACATCAACGTGTTTACCCCAAATTACCACAATTATGCTTATTAATGAAGGTTTGGAGTGAATAATTAGGTTAGTTGCCTTGACTGTTGTAGGAACAAAGGAAATTCAAGTGCAGGTTTTCCAAAGGAAATCAGAGTCTGGCTGATGGCAGCTCACCCACAGGCCCTTCTGGAAGCACTGACAGGAGGTGCAGCAAAGAGGGGAACGCATGTAAGCTACTAGAGAATTCAGTAACCATTTTCATAAAAAACCCCAAAGTATGATGCAAGTTGCAAAACCTGATCTGAATTAACAAGAATATGTAGTGACAAGGAAAGAGGCTTAATAAAGAAATCAAGGGATAAGGCATAGAAAGACCAAAAGGATTTGGGGAATACGTATCTATCATTACCATAACAAAGGCTCATAGAAGTCAAGGATAAATCAATCCCTTAAGGACTGTGATCTCCTGTCCTGATGTACTCTGCCCATTTAAGTTCTATTACAATTCTATTAATAAATATCATTACTCTTATCTGTGACAGCTGAATTCCATTCTTTCCAGATAGTTAGGGGAAGGATAATTTCGGTTACATTTAAACTACTACTATAAGAATGCAGAGTTATACATGTCAAATCTAAAATCATAATCACAGTATTTCACACTGACAATTCTGAAGCACGAATAGGGCACACTCTTTCACTCCCACATGTGTAATACCCTCTGAAGCTCTGTGTTGCCAGCATAAAGCACCACATTCCCAGACATATGTTTGCCCATCCTGCCACACTCTCCTCCTCTGTTCAGGCATCAGAATGGGAACAGGAGATGGTTTAGGACTCCTGCAGCATTTCTGCCTCCTGTCCAGCTCCTCACATCAGCAAAAGAATTCCAGGGCTCTGGGCATTTGCACAAATTCACTGAAGCTAGGCAATCTCCCCTAAATTCTGTTGGTGCTGCCTTAGGGCTATTTTCAGGCAGCTTAAATTCCAGTTAGGCTAAAATTTCCATTGAATACATGCTTCAGAAAACTCACAGCCAGAAAATAGGACACAGAAGACAGTGAATTTTAGGTGGAGCTACATGATGTAAATATAGCTCTTTTGTTTTCTTTGGTTTAAGATACATTCTAGTTTTGGACACTGAAAGATATACTTTCCACCTGCCCCCTTCTGTATATGGGGAAGCACTATAAAACACTGTGAAAATAACTGGTGATGAGGAGTTCCTGGAGTCCCCGCTTCTTTGTGTTCTCTGTGGCCTTACAATGGTAAACTGTGCTATGCTTCAGCTTCAGAGCATAGTGAGAACCACTTATCTGGACTCATGGGGTCAGGATCTGCAGTTCAGTACACTGAAGAGGCAAAAAACCCTGGAATTCCCACTTTTTAGTTGAGTGCTTTAATATCAAGCTGTTACAAAAAAGAATAGTACTGGCTGCTCAATACTTGAAGTACTCGACAAACTAAATCCTGAGTTGACAAGAGATATTCGGCATTTCTTGTTACTTTTTTGTATTTTAAAATCCTGTTCCAAGACTTCAGTGCACTCAAATATAAACATATCAACATTTTCCTTCACGTATCAATAGCATTTATCAGTGTCAGGTTAGGAAACTTAGAACAGTTGTGCCAGGTGGATTGGATAGCCCTCTCCACGACCTAAAATTTGGGTGAGACAGTGTCTGAGGTGGGCATCTAAATTAATTGCTGCACCTGGATCAGGGCAACCCCTGGTATCAACCCAAGCTGGGGGATGAGCAGACTGAGAGTAGCCCTGATGGGAAGGACCTGGGGGTGCTGGTGGATGAGAGGCTGGACTGGCAATGTCAACTTGCAGCCCATAAAGCCAAATGTATCCTGGGCTGCACCAAAAAGCAGAGTGGCCAGCAGGGTGAGGGAAGGGATCCTGCCCCTCTGTTCAGCTCTTGTGAGACTCCACCTGCAGGGTCCCAGCACAGGAAGGACAAGGATCTGTTGGAATGAGCCCAGAGGAGGGACACCACGACGATTAGAGGGATGGAGCACCAGTGCTATGAGGAAAGGCCAAGAGCTGCGATTGTTCAGCCTGGCAAAAAGAAGGCTTTGGAGTGATCATTCCAGTCCATGAGGGGAGCATATGAGAAAGATGGAGAGACTTCTTAAAAGGACACAAAGTCACAGGACTACTTGCAAACTGAAAGAGTAGGTGTAGATTAGATGTTAGGAAAAGATTCTTTACTGTGATGGTGGTGAAGCAACGGGACAGGTTGCCCAGAGATGCTGTGGATGAATCATCCCTGGCAGTGTTCAAGGCCAGGTTGGATGGGGCTCTGAACAACCTGGTCTAGAGGGAGGTGGTTGGGACTTGGTGATTTTTAAGGTCCCTTCCAACCCAAGCCATTCTATGATTCTCTGAACTGCATCCCTAAGCTTCATGCTTTGTGTTTCTAATACTAATTTGAAGTCCATTGCAAAATACAAGATTCATCTGTAGCTGAGCCCATGCCCAACCAAGCAATCCCTACAAAGCTCATTTGAACTGTGAGAACTGGCTCTACTTCACCCTCCTTGGGTGTCTGATGGGTATGGCATATGTTCACAACAGTATATGGGGGACCTCAAACCCCACAGCTGTTCAGATGTTCCTAGATAACACCCACGCTCTCTGAACCCATGTTTAATGTATATGCATAGTTTCCTGGTAACCTACAGTCAAAGCCATCTGTTAGGATGGCTCTTTGCCCATTCACAGATTGTTCTGGTTATCACACCAGAGCATAGGTGCCAGGTAATGATGGGTTTAGATGGACAGCCTGCAGGGCACCACAAGTAACAAAGCTTCTGCCAAAATGAATCCAGTACTGCATTAGCAACACATGCCTCTTTGCATTTGCACATATATACTGGCACTCAAGTAAGGCCATTTTGTATGCATGGAGTTCTCTGGTAGACCCCAATAAATACATACAAATATAAATATAATACATCTGAGCCCAAGGAAGAAATTACTTTCTCTAAGCAATCAGCAACTTAGCCAGATCCATAGCCATAAACGTTATGCACTTTCATTTGTCCCGCATGCAAAAAGGTGCTGTCTTTACCTGCTTACAGTCTGTCTGAAAAATAAACCTAAATTGTGTGGATCACCCTTAGAGATTGAAACACATAAAACAGACCATACATTTATTTCAGTAGCAGTTTGAATGTGTTTCAGCCAGTATGAGTTTCAGCTTCTAAATGCCTATGGGCAGAAAGCAACCAGACATAAGCTAGAGCCACGTACACTTGCCTTTGAGGTTAGTTGACAGCTGGGGGATTTGTCAGCTTGCCACAGAGAGCACTCACCCAAGCATGGATGTCATTTTTCTCTTTGAACATGCACAATTAAATCTGCCTGGCATCATCAGCATGGGGCACCGCTCTCTACAAGCAGTGTGGAAGGGAGGGGGTGTTTGCTCCTCGGCATCTGAAGAGAAGCTGCCAACCCCGGGGTGGAAATTATACATAGGTAAAAGTGCTAAGAAACTCTGAACCACGTATTTTAGTCTTTGACAGAACAGAGCAAAGGAAGTCTCAGATAATTGTATAATCAATTAAAATTTTGTTTTTCATACTAAAGAGACCTTTTAACAGGAGATTATTGCAGTTTACATGGAAATGCTGTTAAACACACAAAATAATCACACTGAAGATGGGTGCATGGCTTTTGAAAAACTTACAGAAGCCTGTATTAAATTTCAACCATTTCCCCCAATTTGTTCCACTCCTCTTGTTTACAGCCCCCCACAAATAGATACTGTGGTCTGTAATTCATTCAAATGACAGCTTTGCTGCCACAGAAGTCAGTTAGCTGACAGCTCCCTATCCCTGAATTTAATTCCAAGTGAGCTTTGGCTGCCAGAGAGTTGTGCTTATTTACAGCTGTCTCTTGAAAGAGACTTGTAAGGGAATTGGTAATATGAACAGAGGGCATATAGCAGGCTATAGGAAGGGTGGTGTAGCCACCTAATTCTAAAGAAATTGTTATGGATTCCCACTGGATGTTTACACTGGCTTCTAGGAAGGAAGGCAAGTGATATGGCTGGTCTTCCTTCAGGAAAACCCAGTTGTTTCAAAGGAGGCAGGGAGAGGAGTAAGACTGCCACTGCTCTCTTCAGCTGTTTGGCTGAAACTCTGCTACTAATGAGATCATTACCTGCTCTTAAGGCTGCAGTAGCTGTCTGCTACAATTTACACTGAAGCCAACACAAGGAACAAGCTATACATGGTACATATGCAACTCTTTTTATTCCAGCTATGCCAGGTGAGACCCAGATTGCCTCCTCCCAACCCACTGCTGTAGGTTTGCAGCTCCCTAGTAAAGGATAACAGGGACAGCAAAATTCAGATGTGTTTACCCTCGTTCAGTGTGCCTGTCTCATCCAGCCTCTCATACAGCCACACTCCCTCAGTCCCACGTGGCACAGTAAACAAAACATGCTGCTGGACCTGAGGAGATTAGAAAGGGCAACCAGGAAGGAGAAGTCTGGGCAAGAAAGTATCTTACTACAGGTCTGTGGAATGCCCTTTCTTTTACAGCTTCTGAATCATTTCAGAACTTTAAAAAATCCCATTATGTGATAATCTGTACAGGCTGATGGCATATAATACATTGGAGCGGAACTTGATATATGTCACAGGAACTAATTTTTAAATCAATTTTAGTGTTTTTTTTTTTTTTTTTCCTTATTTCAATACAGGATTACAATAACATGAGCTGTCCTTGGAGTAAGGACTGTCTTGGCAAGCACTAAATCTAGTTTACAGATGCAGAGCGGAAATTTCTTAATAATTCTGCAATCATATACTGAAATCTATTAATAACTGTAAGTCAGGAGATAAAGAAAATCTTACATTTGAGTTACCACAGACCCAGCTGTAACATCCTGGGAGCAGAAGCTGGTAGAAGGGTGATTCATTGTACTCAGCACTCTTTTGACAGAGGAGCTGTGGGAATGGTAGCATGGCCTGTGTGTTTGGTCCTCCATTTTTCTAGAAAACCAATTGCTTCACACTAACCCAGGCTCTGGTCTATATTCTCCTGCATAAAGGACCCTTTAGGAATATCTCTTTGATCATCCACTTTAGCCACATTCTGTGTTTATGAAGTTTTTTTGTAGGCTTAGAATAAAGAAGACCACCCAGGTCACTGATGACTGGGGCAGCACTGTCTCCACTCCTGATGGCACTGCACCAGAACCATCACTGCCTGGCACAGCTGCTTGGCCGAGAACAAATTGTGGCAAAGCTGGACTGACAGCAAAGTAAAGGATGGAGACAGAAACTCCTTCTGGCAACCTCAGGCAGCCGTGAAGGCTTGGCTTTGGAAGGCAGCAGCAATGCCTCGACATTTTCCCTAGCCAGAGGTTGAGACAGAAATACAGTATCTCTATTTTTCACGCACCACCCTTACACGGCAATCTGACTAATCCAAACTATACAGCATAGCCCATCCCATTACCAGTACCAAGACTTTTTTGCATAGTAAGGGAAAAAAAAAAACCAACCCCACATGCTGGGAAGATGGTCCGTAATAGCATCATAAAAACACAAGAGCAATTTTCACCGCTGGAATCAAAGATATTTTCAATCTGCTTGGTTTGAACTGCTATAATCTAAATTAGTTTCATTGCTGATAGATTTATGGATAGCCAGTATAATGGTACAGAGGACAATCACAGGAGAACAAGCAGGTATACGAGGAGTCCCCCTCTCCATAATAAATTCAATAAGCATGAGGAAAAGACAGTGAAATAATGCTGCTGTTGAATCCCAAGGTCACTATCTGAACTGTCACAGAAACTAAAACTATTAAAATAATATACATTTAGCTTTCTGAAGTTTATGCCTAACTTCATGTGAGAAAGAGTGGAAATACATAAATAAATAAAAAATAGTGAAAGGAAAAGAAACATATTAAACAAGAAAAGCTGAAATCATGACAGTGGAAAACCACAGCAAATGGCAAGCTCAAAAATTAGCAACAAATACATAGGTTTAAAACAGCTGATTTAATAATCCCATTAGAAAGGTATGCAGCAGGTAAGGTAAGGAAAGATTATTAAGGAAATAACAAGGAATAACAAGAGGAGAAAATAATTTACAAAGGAAAGATTAGACCATGTACCAAGTACAGATATACTCATCCCCAAGTGTCTTTCTGCTCTCCTTAAAATACTTGGTATATGAAAGATTAGGAATGAAATGTATAAAACTGAGTAATTAATTAATGCAGTCAAATCAAGGTGAAAGTGTTGTCAGAGCTTCAAGGTATAGCATGATAAAAATGTAATCAGTGCTATATTAAAGTTGAATATATTTTATTTTGCTACTGTATAAACCCTTTCAATTAATTTATCCACCAGGATATTTATAATGTCTCCTTCATTTCTCTGTAGCATGCATTGAAGAAGATGTTGAGGTATTTTAACATTACCTTTTTTTTTTTTTCCTGTTAAGAGAATGTTGTCTAATTTCTGCTTATTACTGTGTAGCAAAAAGTCTTTTTGCTTCTTGCCTTTCTTCATGGCTGCTGTGTCCACCCTATCCCTCCCCAGGCAGCTGCACAACAAGACCAGCTTCAGATCAAATACACACTCTACAGGTTCAAGGGGGAAACTGAAGTAAATTCCCCAGCTGAAGGACCCACTCACTGAAAAAACCTGAACAGAAACAACTGAAGATCAAGCCTAACTATTAATCCAAGAAGTGTCAGTAAAGCAAAGGAAGAGATGTGGGCTGTCGTGGAATGCTGCCAGAAAACTTACAGGTAAAAAAATCTATTTATAAACAGCATCCAGAAGCAGAAAACCAGCTTCTAAACAACTGCATTTATAGCAAGATATTCCATTTAGTATATGAGGATCTGTATTTCATCCCAGCTTCTGCATTCACTCTAGTGTTGCTCCAAATATGATCTATTCCTGCAGCAGGTAATCCTAATGATATTCATTGGGCACAGAAGCAAACTGTATACTCAAGAGGAAAACCACAGGCATGCTGAAAGATGTAAATGCCATATAAAAAGAAGTCAGACTTAACTATCATATTTTCTACATAATACTAAATTCATTAGCATGTCTTATTCAATTCCATTCCTGACTCTCCAGTCCACCAGTATACTTTCTTAAAAACGGTTTATTTTTCTTGAAACATAACATGATGTAATTTATTCTAAACTTTTAAAGAGTTTCATGATGATAATCTTAGCATAGAAGATTAAACTCCAACTTCGTGATATTTGAATAGATTTCCCACAATAAAAGAAAAAATAGTATTCAGTACTTTTCTATCATTTCCAAGAAATATGATCAGTAATTATACATGAAAGGGAAAAGAGAGGAAGAAGGTAAAATGGGCTTGGAGAACATGTGTTCAGTTTCTTTCCATTACACACTATTATACTGTTATAGACATATTGAAGTATTTTACCCTATCGAACTGTTGTATCCGAAGTGATCCTACCTAGCTCCTTCTTACTGCACTCCATATAGTTTTGCACTTGCAAACTTCTTGACTTTTTAAAAAGAATACATTTTAAAAAATATTTCTAATATTCATATCATATATACATATATTTACAATATTTAAATAATGACCTATAAGAACATATATGGTTGTCCTCCCTGACTATTATGAATATGCATCACTGGACTCTATCAAAATGCCTCTTTGAAGCTACTAATCTGGACCCTTATCAAAGAAAAGCCTTAATAAATTTAATTCTGTGCTATGAGTCAAAAATCTACAAAAAGGGAATTATTAAGTTACTTTCTTTTTTATTCACAGAGAAGAATTTTCCAAGCCAGATATTAATCACTCTTTTATATTAGAACTATATTCTTCAGTCTTTCCTAAATATCTAAAGCAAGAATGTTCTGTAATTGTTCATTAAATATGTGTGAAAGCAAGTATAGGTACTTAAAATAAAGCATATATTGACAACTGGTTATTAAGTCAATACTATTAATTAGTAATATGGCTAACATTATCCTGGCCACAAATTTCCTTTCCCAAAGTCACAGTCTGAATTGGGATAGTGAAAATACAGTTGAGTAATTGGGAAATGAGACTTAAGGTCTCACCTTTTCTTTTTTAACCTTAAAATACAAGGGCAGATTGAGAAGATGTTATATAAGTAAGCACAATTCCTATGCTCTGAAGAACTTTGCTGAGCTCAGTGCCACCTTAAAGGGACTCACTAATTCCATCTGGAAAGCGGATGCCAGCAGCTGTTATCCAAGTGCCACATAAGCTGAATTTTCCAAGCAGATTTCCCATTCAGCACAAATGTGGAATGTTTGTTCAGAGCCTATGTGTGAGTGCCACTGACTCCACCTGTGTTCAGCACTTAGGACAGTCACCTCACTCATACAAACCCCACAAACACACCCAAGCCAGGCACCCAGAACCTCACTGTCGGATGAGCTCAAGTTTCACCTGATTTCACCACAGAATCACAACTAGAGTTACAAATCAACCCTATATTCTTGTCTATAAAAGACCCCACTGATTTCAGTGCTTTTCTGTGACTAGAAGCTGGGGCAGGTGACAAATTGTGGAGATACAGGGGGTTTAGTTATATAGCTAAAAATGTGACTTTATTTATTTTTTATCTAAAAATAATAGGTAGTGCTAATAAGCCTCTGCTGTGATGTGAATACAAAAAAATTTACCTGAAGGTTGATTCCTTAAAAGTCTTCTATACTGCCAGAAAGTCTGTGGTGAGCTATCTTAACATCAAAATATATGTGAATATCTGTCACCTTACTTTGCATCTTTTCCAACCAAAAAATTATACAGACTTACACTACAATTATGTGGAACAGAATACAAGTTATTGTGAACCCATTAGTTCCAAATTATTATTTAACAATAATTAACCCAGATCTATATTATTGATTTTAGAAGCATGATGGAAATCTGTGCTAGACATTCCTTCTGGTTTTCCATTCAATTCAAGAAAAATGTCCTAAATTTAAATAAATGCTTCAAGTTTAGGACAACTAAATACCTTTTCTTTCAATATAATAGTTCACTTCATCACAGAAAATATGAGTGGACACTAAAGAAATAACAATAACTGAATCACTCATTTTTTTGAAGGAAAGACTGCTATAAATGGAATGAACTGAGACCAATTTTTTTTTTTAATTCAAATCGATTATTTTAACTGAAATGCATTTAATTAAAACCAAAAAAATATTTAATTTAGTTTAATTTAAAGTGTTTGCCATGTGTTTCAATGATTAATCTGGATAGGCACTGGATATCAATGTCTTATTATGAATTTATATTCAGCATAGCAAGCCAAGGAAAATGGCTTCAAGGTGCTGAGTATTCTCAGTTTCCAGTGGCTGCAACTAATCCTACCTAGCAGCAAAGGTAGATTATTTTATTGAGTTTAAACTTTCCAGACCTGGGGTTTATGAGATTAAAGTCTACAATCCAGGTCTCTGCTGGGCAGGTCTCAATAACCCACAGTTATTTACAGTCATTACCGCTTGGGCTAAGTGGATTGGGTAAAAACCTCATGGTTCTCCTGGTTTCTTTAAACCTTCTATAAATTACCTGAGTTGAAAATTTATGTCTTAACCTGAAATTCTGATGTCCAGGCTTTCCTGCTATCATGCCACAGCCCCACTAAGACATGCTGAGAATTAACATACCTGATATTGCTGTTAAAAACCCAGAGATTTTTCATCACTCAACTTGGTGATTTCAGGGAAATCACTGGGAAGTTTTAACTGCTCTTAAGTCTGCCCCTGTAGGTCTGTTCACCACAATATAAACCATTAGCTTTCCTTTTCTACACACAATAGCAATGAGAAGACAGGTATCAGACACTTCTTTTTGCCTGTACTTGTTTCTTTGCGCATCTTTTTCTTAATCTCTGCTAAAGGACTATTTTGACACTAATTTCCAAAAACTGCTCTCTGTCACCATGTTCATGTTAACTCTATGGCTGTGATTTTTTAAAAAAAAATTAATTTTAATTTTAATTTATTTTTATTTTGAAATATTTGGAGAGCTCTTTACTTTGTCTCAGAGTTCTTCAATTTCAAGAACCACAAAACAAGCCAATCCCAATCCTATACTTCCTCCTGTTGAAAGAAGAGGAACAAAACAAAAGCAAAACTTTAATTCATTTAATTGTAAGTCATTCCTTTTCTCTGGAGATTCTGGACTCTGCTGTAATAAACTGCTGCCCTTGAATGTCTTTTATGCTCCTGAAGTAGAGTAAGAACTATGATCCACATCCTTATGAAAATGATTTTGAAGCAAGAGTAAGCTGAGAGAGAGCTGTTAGAAGAACATTTTTTTGAATAGCACAGTAGATATTACTGACCAGTAAGTTAGTTTTCCTCTCGTACCAAGCATAGCCCATAGCTTTTTCAATACTTGGAAACCTCAAAACAAGTCTTTCTTAATACAAGCCCAGCCTTACAAATGCCACATTTCTGCAACAGTCTGAGAAGTGCACCAGGTCTTTTAATTTAAGTGGAATTTTCACCTCACTGATAGCCTTCAGGTGGGTTGATTTCAGATTAGCAGAGATCAAGTGTCTGGGAGAATATTTGTAAATATATCAGTTCTTGTTGAACATTTAAGCATAAACCTAGATATAAAGAAATTAAAGATACACCACAGAAATCTATCCAGTATCTTTTCAAACACTGCCAGATGCTCTGCACAAACCAAGAGCACTTCACATTTCTCCAGGCGTTGTTTTATTGGCAAAGTAATCTTACCTTCATCTCTCTAGAGTCGTTTCCCAGCAGCAACTTAAAATATCCAGAACAAGGCAAAAGGTTGTATGTGCTACAGAATGCAATGCAATCCAGCATCAACTCAGTTTTACATAGTCAGCATAGTAATGTGAAAATGTTGCCTGTTCCCTGTATTGTTTTTTAAACTAAAACATCTGATCAGAGCTCAGGGACTGGTGGAAGACTCAAGCATGACTAATTAGAGTATGTCTTCTGTATCCCATTGTATTTCTTGGCATCATATAATTTCAGAATTTTCTATTTCCCCAAACATCATTTATAGTTAGTAGAATATATAATTTTGTTTTCTGTTTTTGGAAAAAATAATTTGTTTCTTCCTAATTACCTCCTACTAACACTTTCTGTTCTTCTCATCAGGGCCACAGATTTGAAGATCTGGAAAGAGAATTTCCACATATCACCAAGAAAACCCCATTAAGACATCAGATTATCAAGCACTGATGAGTATTTTTAAGTAGAAAATAATTTCTAGAAAGATGTGAGCAGGTGAAGTTGTATTTTCAAGGGTCTGGGAGTGGGCTCAAGTGTTGTGATCAGTGGCCCAAAGTTCAGCAGGAGGCAAGTGCTGGGGATTTGGTTTCTTATAGAATTTTTTCCCATAAATTGCTAGGGAACTAATTACTGGATACTTATGGGCACTTGTGGGTACTTGAGAAAACAAGGAGGTGGCCAAGCCCAGGGCGAAGGAGGGCATCTGGTGGTGTTTTCTCTGATCCGGGGAGTTTTTCTCTCCAAGGGACAGATACCAAGGGATTTTGGAGGCAGGGAAAGGACAGCTGCTGGCCCGATTTTTTTTTTTTTTTTTTTTTTCATCGGGATGGACGGCAGGCACAGCCCTGAGGGACCTTTCACCATCTGCTCCTCTGGGAATTCTGAACCGCTCCTCTCCCTGCCCTGCACCCACTGTTCCTTTGCTCCTGCTCTGGGTTTCTCCATGCTGTGTCCCACACCCCCTGCCTGCCGGGACATCTCTGCAGCTCCAGCTGCCACCACCGAGCTTCTGCTACATCTCATCCAGCACCCCGGGATTTTTGCTCACTCCTGCCGGCTGTGATTGTAACTGCACCAAAGGAGAAAGTGCCAGCGGCCGAGAAAACTGTGGCTGGGTCCCTGGTTCTGTTTGTTGTTAATGCCATAGTTATTGTTCTGTTTGCCTTGTTATACACACTGGTAAAGAACTGTTATTCCTATCCTCATATCTCTGCCTGAGAGCCTTTAATTTCACAATTGTAACAATTCGGAGGGAGGGGGTTTACATTCTCCATTCCAATGGAGGCTCCTGCCTTCCCCAGCAGACACCTGTCTTTCAAACTAAGACAGCTGCGCTCCAGGGGTCTGTGCTGGGTCCAGCACTGTTCAAGTCTATTCATGAGCGGATGATAGAACAGAGCACTCCCTCAGCAAGTTCACAGGTGACACAGAACAGGAAAGATTGGCTGATACACCAGAGGGTTGTGCCACCATTCAGAGAGAGCCTGCTATGCCAAGAAATGGGAGGCTGGACTTCCAAGCAGAAAGACACAGAGCTAATGGAGTGAACCCATCACAGAACCACTGAGATGATTAAGGGACTGAGGCATCTTTCACATCAGGTGAGGCTATGAGAGTTGGGACTGTTCAGTCTGGAGAGCAGAACATCCCTAGGGGGATCTTATTAATGTGTAAAATATCTGAAGGGAAGGAATGAAGAGGAGAGACCCAAACCCTACTCAGTAGTTCCCACTGATAGGACAAGAGGAAACAGCTGCAAATGCGAACATATGAAGTTGAATCTGATCATGCAATTTTTATTTTTTTTTCCCTTTGGTCCTTTTGTGAGGATTCTGAACAGTGGCACAGGTTGCCCAGAGGTATTGTGGAGTGTCCATCTTTGGAGATATTCAAGAGCTGTCTGGACGCAGTCTTGGGTACCTGGAGGGGGTTGAACCAGATGGCCTCTGGAGATCCCTTCCAGCTTCAGCCACATTCTTATTCTATTAATTGAAGTCCTATGTTATAAATGATTTGATGGCTTAAAAGCAAGTTTCATACTAGGAATCCATACAAAATTCTGCTGCTGAATGACTCATTTCTTACGCTGAATTACACACTCCCAAAATGTGGGATGAAGTAATTTTGTAAAAGTCTGTTCAGCTGCCATCACACTCTCCAACAAATGTAAATTAATTCACATTCACAGAATCACACCTCCTTTAAGATGTAATTTAATCTTCATAGTAGTTCTCTTTCTTTTAGGTTTGAGATTTTCTTGCCATGCAAGTTTCAGATCACCACATTTGAAAATGCCCAGCTAAGACTTGTTAGGATTTATTGCCATGTTGTATTTTGTTAAGGCAGCCTGTATTTACAGCCATGTTTTGAAAGCACATGGTCATGGAGCCACAAAACACTGGAAACACAAAAGACTTTTTGCACAGTTCTGTAAATCTGTTTGTTCCACATGCAACTGTGCGTGCCTGTACTTGTATGCATCTTGTACTCACAAACACAGATTCTGCCGGGAACTAGAGCTCATTGCTGTGAAAAAGCATTTGGATTTTTCAACATGGTACTTGTTTCCTTTCCTGTTTCTAAACACAGTCATAAGTCAATAAAGTATCAAACTTTCTGATTCAGAGCATAACGTGTTTCTAAACTACACTAAAGGAAAGGAAAACTGTAGTTTTTTATTTTCAGTTCAAATGGTCATTTCAAATGCAGAAATGTTGATGAGTCATGTCAGGAGCATATACATTTTTTGAAAGTGGTATTTGGCACACATCACTGGCAGCCAAAGAGACATTTTCACAAGCAGGTCTGTCTGCACTTAAAGGCAAGATTTTAAATGGAAACTTAATTTTACCTTTTACTTTTTACATGCTGGAATGATATTGAGGCAGCTTCATGAACAATTCAGTTCCATGGCATACAAAATCTAAGAAAGCCTAAGCGAATTCACACACTTAATGAATGCATTTAATTTTGAAAACAAGCAATAAAAAAAATTCAACACCAAAATATGCAATTTGTTTCCTGGGAACAAAATTCTTGGACTTTGTTTTGTCATTCCTTAAATGAAATGTATTCTAACTGTAAATATTTCTACTATGTCAGTTGATACATAAATATGTCTATTGATTCTCTATATTGCCAGATATTTTGTGGTTTTATTAATGCAAAATAGAGTTGTTTTATAGCAACTAAGAGTTAAAATCCTGCTTTACAGAAAAACTTCAGGGTTTAAAACTAGAAAAGAAGAAGTATGTGCAATGTTTTCTGTATAAAGTTCAACAAATAGCTTTTATCTTAGCATAATGTAAATTATCTGAGCCTACATGCTACTATAACTAGGACAGGAGGAGTACTAGAACATGATTTTCACACAAACCTATGAGAAAGATTAGATTCTTTTTTGCCTCCTAATGGTTTTGTTTCTCATTGTGGAAATCTGATACAATAGCCTAATCATCTGCAGAACCAATATCTTTGGAGTTCATCATCTTTGGTCATTTTGCTCCATGATTTGAATTGTTTGCTATTCAGCCCTGAGTGCTGATGGTGGAAAATACAATATTTGCTCCAGTGAAAACTGTGGATATTACAAACTGCCTTCTAAAGCAGATGTTGGATAATGAATTTCCTGCATTAAGACACTCAATACACCAGATGTGTAAGTTATGGAAAAATGTTCATCCATTTAAGACACTGATGTGATTACATAGATTTTTGAAGTAGTAGTATGATATAAATCATCCAACATTATCCTTACTTCTCATTTTAACACAGGTACCAAGTCGGATATAAAAGTACAGTTTATATCTTTCACAATCATTTGGCACAGACAAGAAGAAGAAGAAGATGCAGTAACAAACCAGTTAACCAGTACATAATTTGAAATTAATTATAGGGTTGAGTACTAGCACAGTACATGAGTACTCCACAGAAATGTCTAATAAAGTTTTCATGGTATCAACACATTTTTTGCCCAGGTATGCTCTTTCATTCTATACAGAGCATACAGCTGTGCTAAGGGTTTATCAAGGTAAAAGGGTGAAAGGAAAATGGATCTCAAGCACACTGCCTTTCAAAATGAGAATTTCATGGCAATAGCTTCCATCTGATTCACATTCAGAGATTTTTCTTTCTCTCATTATCCTACTAAAAAGAGTCTTTTAGTTGTGTGAACCATCCCATAACAGACTGTTCTTCATGGGTTTTTTTGGTTTTTTCATTTCTTGGAATAAAAGATTAAGTTCTATATGACGGATAATATAGTAATTATTTTGTAACATATCAAATTTAACAATATGCATTTTTCATCAGACAAATTCAGTTTTTTCAGTATCACTCAAGCCTGAATATAATAACATGATAATGATGTTTTGTGCTACTATCCTGCATTACTTAATGCCCACTTAAGCTTTCAGATAACAAAATGCATAAGGAAGAGATTTTCCTTCTCTGTTTCAGCATTTTCTGCCTATGATTAAGCACACATGATTACACTGTTGCACTGATTGATGCCAATTCATCATGATGACATTTGGTAGCAATTATGTTTGGTAAAGTATTCAATACTACATGTCATTCCTCTAGACTGAGAATGCAGTGCTATTTAAAAGCTTGAAAACATCAAACAATAAAAACATATATATATATATTTGTATGTGTACATATACATACACACATGCATATATGATTGTGCATATATGAAGAAAAATACCCATATATGAAAAGACTTCGGATGATTTGTGTGTTATTATAGATATGCACTCTTCTAAACAATCTGTCTTGTCTGCATAATAAAAAAAGGAAAACAGAAAAATATTGATCAATTTTCTATTATCTGTTTTTAAAAGTGAATTCTAATGACTTAGTGATTAGCCTCTTTTTTAAAAACCACACAAAATATTTTGGTTTAGCTCTTTGATGATAAAATTATACTTACTTTAGCAACTTAAATGAGGTTTTGCAATCATAGTACCCATATTCAGACAATTATTTGAAGAACAGCATTAAAAGATCACTATTCTGTATCAAATGCAGTTATTATATCAGAATTGCTATAAAGGAGGAATCTGAAAATAATGACTTTTTCAGATGATCATTATAACTAAAAGTTATTTTGATCATCTGTTGTGCACTTACACATAATGCTCACATTCTTCTTTGTGAGTTTTATTTTAGTCCTTATTTTCTCATTTATGCTTTTTGTAGTATTTTCCAGCTACACTAACTGGCACTGCTCTGCACTGCAACAAGTGAATGACTATGCGTATTCTTATTTGTACTGTGTAAAGTTGGTGCTACAGTTGTTTATTTGCATTTATGCAAATAAAAACTAAGAAAGAAACATAGCTAGGATTTGTTGGCTGACCCTTCTTTTACAAGTTTATTTTAAAAATTGCTTCCAGTTTTGCAAGTATTTAAAATCTTACTAAACATGTAAACAAAGTAAACATTTAACTGAGTAACATGTGGATGTGCAATGACTGTCTCTGCCTGAAAGTATAACTTGTCTTCAGAACAAAAAACACCTAAAATATGAGAATATGGGAAATGTTTTTTGAGATATTTATTGGTAGCAATAAATAATTGGTAACAATATTTACCCGAATGTGCAAGAATTTTCTTTAAGAAGGAAAAGGTAATAGTAGATAGAACAAAGCCTTTTAGAGACCATCTAAGACAGTCTTTAAAAAAACTGGGCAAGAGAGTCTTGAGTAGATTGGAAAGCTTAGGGCAGAAAATATAAGAACATATACATTCTCATATAAGGACAGATATGTAGTACCTGATCTTTCAACTTATTGTTTTTATTTTGATTCTGGTTTTGATGTTAGCTTGGTTCTTTCCAGTATGATAGGCATATTTTAAATAGATCAATTTATTTAGTATTTAGTGACCCTTGTATTTAGTGGTACGCCTGTGATGGTTTTGGTGTTTTTTTTGTTTTGGGCTTTTTTTGGGTTTTTTGTTTTGTTTTTGTTTTGTTTTGTTTTGTTTTGGTTGTTTTGCTTCATTCCTTTAGTACAGAAAAAAAGGTAGGTTATTCATTTATTATACAGGAAAAGCATCAGCTACACAGCATGCTAGCTATCTAACACAAAAAGATTTCTCATTCATCCAGATCTCTTAAATCTATTAGCCTGCAAGGAAAGGTATATGAAAGCTTCCAAAGGCCAAATTACAAAAATTCAAATACAGTCCAAACTACTGAATATCTCCATGTGATGTCTGTCAGGCACTGACCATAAAGTGACCTCAGCAGAGTTATTTACACCAATGATTTAGATGCACAATCTAACCTGGAGCAAATAAAAAGGCATTTATCACATGAGAGTCTGCGTAAGTAATCCCTTTCTTTCTCAGACTTCGGCTCCCACACAGCAAAGTTCAGAAAACTATCAGGAAGGTTTAATAACTACAGTTTCTCTTACTCAAACAGAACAAGTTTGTTATAATGAAATAAAACTCTACGTCTGCATTCATGGAAATCAATCAGCTGACAAAACATGTTTGCTGTAATCGTTTTAGGAAGACTACCACAGAACAAGACTAGGTATTAGTATGATGGAGTTGCAACCCATTTATGTTCTACAGCATTGTTATGCTCTTCCTTTGCCTACTTAAACACCAAGCATAGACACCTTTAGAGCCACCCTAAACCACAGGATTCTTGATTTTCACTCTGAGGCTGATGGAATATTCATCATTATACTAAACGTGGCAGTAGAAGTAGCTGCTTCTTAGGTATGCTACAGGAAGCAACACCATATGAAAATATTTGTCAGGAAATTTCTGTTCAGTGATACAGAAAAGGTTGAAGATTGGTTTTCATTACAAATTACATTTATTTTTCTACCTAACAGAAAAAGATTAGGAAAGTAAGCCAGGGAAAGCAACATCTGACTACAGCAAATTCTCCTAACAAAAATCAATCTGAATGCTTTTAACACAAGTTCGAAGAATAGTATATCAGAAGTTATTAAAAATTCTCCTAGTAACCATGTGAGGTTGTGCCAGTTCCAGTAATCACTGTCTGGCACAGCAAAGAAATCCTGGCGTTGTAACTTCTTACTAGAAAAGCAAATTAGGTTTTCTAGTCTTTCCCCTGGAAAGTCAGAGCTCACAGTACAATCTGATTGCTGCAAAGGCACATCAATGAAGGCACACATCTTGAAGAATGTGTTGCTCGAGAATTTCCTTCCCATCCCCATCAAAACACTTGTGAGAAATCCAGTTAAGAAAATCCAGAAGAAGAAAGCATTATGCCTTCCTTTAACTCAGTAATATTCTGTTCTGTTTGTGGCAAACTCTGAAACCACTACCTTTCCAAGTCTTGAATTGCTTCCCACTTCTATCTCCTGGACAGAAAAAAAACCTTTTCACTGTACTCAGGCCAGGAAAAATTTGCACTTATATGAACAGAGAAAAGGAATTTAGCTCGGACTACTGTAGATTATTCAATGGGGAAAGGAAATACAAAAAGATGGCGGGGATTATCTGCAGGGATAGAGAAGACTTATCAAAATCAGAAAGAGAGGATTCCAGCGTAATCTGCTCCTTGTATTAACAACATGTGCAATCACTTGTACTGCCAGTTTGTTTGCTCTGATTTTTCACATTATCCAGGGGCTATGTATGTGAAGCTGTGGGTATGCATTTACAATGGTTAGTGATTAACCTTGCAATATCTCTGGTGACACTATCCTCCAATCTCTGCTTCCCATTTATTATGTGGAAGAGGTCTGTGACAACTAGCACAAAGCCCATGGAAGCAGAGTATCTGCTCGGGTCTGCCCTCCTATATGAATGTAGTATTTGAGGATATATGCTGTAGTTTCCAACCTTCAAGAATTCCTGAACACAAACTGCAGTTTAACATATACACATACAAGCAAAAAAACCCTGAAACAAACCATTAAATAAAAACTAGGAAATTTTTGGTTTAAAATGTTTTTGCTAGTTAATTAACTTAAACCATGAAAATAGTAAGTAACAATATTCTTTAATGAGTTTCTTCATTGATTGTGTGCAGCAATGAATTCCTGCTTGTATATTTAATATCTGTTTTCTTGAATTACTCTAATACTCATTTATGAGGTATATTTTAAAATAAAGTTGCTGAGAAATTAATATACTGAAAAAAGATTTTTGGTTAGACATGTCACTGTTTTGAAAATCATTACAAACATTAGAAAGAATCACTTCATGCATCAGATGAACAAAACTATTATTATTATTTTATGTTATTAATATTAATATTAATATTAATATTAATATTAATATTAATATTAATATTAATATTATACTTGTCACTAAACCTAGTGGCTGTGAATTATAACTGCTATCATCTTGCTCTCACATCTCATTTACATTAGCAGAAGAGAAAAAGAGACCAAAGCACTGATACTGGGGTGCTGCAGCTGCTGTGGTCAATGAAAAAACACCACTGGCCTCCAAGAAGCACAGGATCCCAAACACCATTTTGCTTCCCAGGACTTATCAAATGTTTCCCTCACCCACTTCTGTGACAAAACAAGGTAATCTACAAGTTTATTTTCTATTGAAAAAATGTGTCATTATGGCTGCTGATCTCTGACATACAGAGATTTTTTTCTGCTTCCCCACCTGCATCAAGTCTACTGACGCTGTTGTCCTTCAGCACTTCTGACATCTTAAAAAAAACAGCCTATTCTTCAAACCCTAATCTCAGCACAAATTTGTGAAGACTTGCTGTTCTTTCCCTGTTCTGTAGAGCACATCAGTTCTGACGACGACAGGAGCTGGCATGACCCAGGCACGGAGCAACAAAGAAATAACTTGCTGATGTTGCTTGTGAAGTTGTGCGAGTCCTGGTCCTTCGACTGTTTAGAGGACACGAGTGCAGACTCCTGTTTCTCTCGTAAAAGCTGCAAGAAAATGAGGCCAGTGATATTTTGCAGTTCTCAATCAGAGAACCACCACTTAACACATTAAAGGGACTGGTACTGATAATGAGTATGCAACTGCACTATGAGATGGAGGCAGGACAGTCCTAGAAGCCAGACTATAAGGCTGGCAGAAGACTGGGATGAAAGACAAAATATTCAAAATATTGGAGCTTCTGTCCATATTTCTGAGCCATCATATGGTAGAATTAAAGCCGAAAGCAAGCATGAATTGTCTGCAGCAAAATGGAGGAGGTAGCTGCCATCTGGTTCTGACAGCTCACCTCCTGCAGCCCCTGCAATCACACTGACATGATGGTGTCTGTGGCCATGGCCAGTGCTGGGACTGTGAGCCCTCTGCAGCATAAAAGAGACACAGGGCTCTTCCTGAACTGCCACGCATCTGTCTGTCCCATGCCCAGATGGAAAGGGTGTGAAGCCTGTAGCTTGGTGAAATTATCTTGCTATTTATAGCAGCATACAGCATAATTGCATGATGCCAAACAGAGTTATTTAGGTTCTACAATAAGTGTAAACAAGACCAAAATCTGGCTATTTGTCTGAAGGTCAAAGAAAGGGTAGGCATTTAAACTCTACGCTAATCAAACCCCAATACTAAATGAAAAGCATACATATATTTACATTCAACATGACTTATGATGTTAAAAACAGAAGAAACAGCAGAGAGGGAAGAAACAGATGGTGTGCAAAACATCTAAAGCAAGTAAACAAGGAGACATAAAAAAACAAAGTCACCACAAAATCAAGACCTGTCAAACAAGTACTGACCTTAGCAAAGGCACACTTGGGCAGACACAGCTTCCACAGGCGTCTCAGTGCCATGGGGCACATTGCTGAGACAAAGGTTTTGTCAGGCTGTCACTGTGTCACAGTGACTCCAGCAGCACCCGTTACACTATCTGCATCCTCCCCAGCAGCTGCTCTCTGACACTGCCATTGTCTGACCTGTCGGTCTGCAACAAGTCTGGCCATGGGTTTTGCAAGGCCATAGCCGTGTGGGAATAACTTCCCCTTCTTTTTCCAGGCACTTGCTCACCCTGTGATTATTCCTTTCTCAATCTCATCTTTTTCATCTGGTCTATTTATACATTCTGGTAGTTTTAAATATCATTCATCTTTTCACATTGTTTGCTAAAGGAAAGCATTAAACATCTTTTCCACCTCATGGGATTGACAATTGACATGGAATAGCACCATATCTGAGACCAGTGAAGTCCCACATACCCCACTGTATTGGGTTTGGCATAGCCAAGCTCTGATACTGGCAGGGCTATAGGGGTGGCTTCTGTGAGAAGCTGCCAGTTTCCTCCATGTCCATCAGAGCCAATCCCTGGCAGCTCCAAAGACAGACGTGCTGCTGGTCAAGGCTGGGACAACTGGAAATGATACCTCTGTGATAAGATAGTGAAGAAGAACAGAAAAAGAAGTTATTGCTAAGATGTACTTGTGGCCAGAGAAGAGTGGGGTGAGAACATGTGGGAGGAACAGCTCTGCAAAGACCAAGGTCAGTGCAGAGGGAGGGGTAGCAGATGCTCCAGGTGCCAGAGCTGACATTCCACTGCACCCCATGGTGAGGCAGCTGTGCCCCTGCGGCCATGGAGGGCCACAGGGATGCAGAGATCCACCTGCAGCCCTTGGGGGAGACCCACACTGGAACAGGTGGATGCCTGAGAGGAGACTGTGAACCCATGGGAGACTCATGCTGGAGCAGCCTGTACCTGAAAGATTGCACCCTGTGGAACAGTGACCCACATTGAAGCAGTTTGTGGAGAACTGCCTCTTCTGGGATGGACTCACATTCAAGAAGTTCATGGAGGACAGCCTCCTGTGGGAGTGCCTCATGCTGAAGCACTCTCCCTGATCAGCAGCAGAAACAACCTGTGATGAACTGTCCATAACCCCCATTCTCTGTCTCCCTGCACCACTGGGGGGAAGAAGTAGAGCTGGTAAGGAAGGGGTGGGAGGAAGGTGTTTTTAAGGTTTTATTTTGATTTTCATTATCCTGCTCTGATTTTGTCAGAGCAATTAATAAATAATTCAATTATTCAATAATTCAAATAATAAATTAATTCAATTAATAGCTCTAATTCTAGTCTGTTTTGCCTTTGATAGGGTGCCCAATTTTAGTCTGTTTTAGTCTGTGATAGGGTTTGGTGAGTGATGGCTCCCTGTCCTTACCTCAACTCATGAACCCTCTGTTATATTTTCTCTCCCCTGTGCAGCTGTGGAAGGGAGTGATAGAGAGGCTTTAGTGGGTGCCTGGCATCCAGCCAGGGTCAAACAACTACAACCACTTATAGTGGAGGATGGTGCCATTCCACCACAGGACTTGGAGCTAGAAACACGGCATCCAGCTATTTCAGCATGAATGAATCATCATTCTTGTGGGGAAGGACAAGTGAATGGGAATGCAAAAGAATAAGGATTCCTGAGGATGGCTTCATATTAAAAATCTTTCTAAAGACTCCTTTTCCTAAAGCTTGCTTTATTCATCTATAAAATTCATCTATTTTTGTCTCGTGATAAAACAGTGGACACCATAAAGACAATATGTTGTTTCTGCCCAGTACGTCCTTTTCATCTTTAGTAAAGAGTAGCTTTTTTCCTCAAGACGATGGATAAATGACTTGCCAATAGTCAACTTGTTACTAGGCCTGTTCCCTTGGCCTACAAGAATTTCAATAAGTCTATTATTTTTAGCATAGTCATCTGTCTGGTTTTTTTCATCGCTATCATTCTTTTTTCCCTGCCTAAGTGGGTCACTTGTATCATCATCATCATCTGCTGTGCCTGTTTGATCTCGTTTGTCCATGGACAATGTTTCTTACAAAAGAATCTTTGCTGCACTTCAGCAACAGAAAGTTATGATAATCTGCCTATCTTTACACATGTTGCAGCATATTCATAAATGAGGCCCCATTGCAAGAGGCACTGCTTATTTTAGCATCTCACACAATATACTATAGTCAATAGTAGTCCCTGTCCTTGAAAACTATTAATGTAAGACTGACAAGAGAATTGTAAGTCATTACAAAGAAAGGAATTAAGCATGTTGTTCCCTGCTTTCTTTCTTCTTTTGATAAAACTTTCTCAGTTGTTACCACAGATTCACTTCTCAGAATCTGAGAGGGCTGTGAAGTAGATATATTTAAGCCCCATTATAGCCGAAAAATCATTAGTTCACCCAGATCTTTCTCATACATTTATTAGTTGAAGCTTTTTCATTATCAGTTGAGGTTAACAGACTGAACAAGTGGATCATATTACCCACTTAGAAAGCTTTTTATATTTCAAGCTCTTGTTCCTAATATATCCTCAAACCCCCTATGAAATAGGCACAGTAATTAAGTATGATTATGCTACTTTTCCTAATTAGGTAGCAAGTGGCATCAATGTTAAATATATTCCATAATATACAGTGAATCAAAAGCATGAATTCTGACCCAACCACAGTGATTGACTGTAAGTTCCTGGGCATCTGGGAAGTTACATAAAAGTTCCTGGGAGGCTGATTTGGTTTTCCTTTATGAATAACATATATGGACATAAGAACTAAAAGAGATACACCAGCATCACCATAAGCACCCCCTTTAACATGCCAAAATTTGCCAGCCAAGTGGTACAGAATCCCCATGGGACCGTCCTACTGTTTCCTGCATCCAAACCATTCATCTAATATGTTTCAAATGCATTAAAAAGTTTACCCCTGCATTAACAAAATGCAAAATATGGAGGAGTTTAAACATATGTAGCATACGTACAAATGCAAAATGCATTCTTTTATTCCTACTAATTATTACAGCAGCCTTTTTTGTTTTCTTTTTTCTAGCATACTTATAAAAGTAAATACTAAGAGGCTTGAAACAGAAAGAGGAATCCATTCACAGAAGCATAGCTTAAGCATCACTTTCTGCATTGAACACTGGGTCAAAGATATCATTAGCATAATTGCAGAACAGCCAGTGAAGCTTTCAAAAATATGAGTAACAGCATAAAGGGCTGTTAACATTATTTATGAATTAATTTCCCTAGGCCCTGAAGAGAATAATCATAAAGGACTCATTTTTCTGTTCTTTATTCAGTCATATCAGTTAAAATATCAGTTTACAAAGCACATAAAGTTTCAGTTGGATCCAATAGAAATTGCAATCATTGCTTGCTCTCTTGGACTTTTACTCCCTGGTAAATCCTCCATTACTAGGTCGTAAAGTCAACCAGTGTTTCCAGACTTGAGCTTTATAGGGAAACTTCCAGATCTCACTTTGCTGAATTCTGGGAGGATGTTGTCTGATTCACACATCAGTCACATGCATCACAAAGATGCACACAGAAAATTTTCTTTCCCAAGAGTACGAAAAAGATCGTATCTAACATCTCAGTAAAGTGTAGAGATGAAAAACCCCCATTTTTTATAGAAGAAATGGACATCCTATTTTCTACAATTTTATGTTTTCTTTTTAAACAAAGTTATGAGTAAGCCATTTGTTAAAAAAATGAACAATCAGGAAAAAAGTTTTGGGACACTTAGATCCAAATTTTTTACGTCAGGTATTTCAAATGTTTCAAGAGAGATGAGTGAATGAGTTACAAGGTTAAGTTAAAGAGAAAAATTTAAAGTAGGGTTCTGATTTTTAACAGCATATCCCAGACAAATGATTCCTGTTATGTTATTGTATGATAAAATAAATGATGAAAAGAAAAATAAATTTTGATAGCATTATTAGCCTCACTTCTTTGAAGACATCAACTTCCTCTATTATGCCACACCAGTTAGAGGCCAAAGAAGCTGATACCCATTATTAAACACCGAAACACAAGCTAAGCATCTTCAAACACAGTTCGTGAAAGTCTTCCCTGTGTGGTCAGTCTAGTGATGAGAGATTTAAGTTGCACATTTACATAACACAAACAGATCTGCTGTCTTTGGGGATAGCGAAAGAGGAGAAGGAGGAGGAGGAGGAGAGGAAGAAGGATTGAGTTTCTAATGGGTATCACCTGGTAATAGGATCTATCTGCACACCAGTTCTGGCTGGGAGATGGAGAGACTGCTGCCACACAGCACTTACACTGGGTGCCTGTGTCCCAGTAGGCAAAGAATAGGTGTTTAGCTTTGCTGCTTACTAGCTGTCTTTAAGGAAATGTGGAAGAGAAGACTAGAGCTTGGTGTTAGAGCATTCAAAGAAATCATCTCCTCTGGTTTTGATGCTATTGTATCAATAGCCTTTATTTTTAAGGTCTAAAACATGGACATTTCAATTTCTCTGTTGAGATCCCATTTATTATTTTCATCATCAGTCTTTAAGGCTGGAATGTTATCCATACTATTTTTCTGACATGAAAAACCTTTGTTCACAGTAAGACAATGAAAGCAAGAAGCTCCTGAGTTTTTTTTGGTCAATCATTTTCTGTTCCTACCTTAATTTCTTTCAAAGATATCTAATATCTGTCAGAGGTAATTTTTAGCCTTACTTAAGAAATACTTCTGAAGACAACATGCCATTAGCTTCAGAATGTTCTAATTAAACAGATAGGCATGGAGTTTCAGAAACATCTCCTAAGGCCAGTATGCTTTCAGACCGCCTATAGGGCAGAAATCCATCTGCAGCCCCTGGGGGGACCTCAGAGAGTGTGAGAGGAGTCCTCCCACTAAGGAGGAAGGAACAGGTGAGAGACAACAGGTGAAGAACTGATCATGATTCCCATTCCCCATCCCTCTCCTGCCACTGCAGGGAGGAGGAAGAGAATTCTGGAGTGAAGGTGTGCCCAAGAAGAAGGAGAAGTGTGTTTTTAAAATGTGTTTTTTATTTCCCACTATCCTACTCTGATTTGACTGGTAACAAACTAAACTAATCCCCTCAAGTCAAGCCTGTTTTGCTCATGACAGTAACTGGTGAGTGATCTCTGCCTGTCCTTATCCCAACCTAGGAGCCTTTTGTTGTATTTGCTCTTCCCTGTCCAGCCGAGGGGGTCAACCCTGCCAACACAATACTGTGTAGAGTAAGATAATGGACGAGGTGGACAATGGGCGGGGAAGAGTTTCTGTGGACAATACAACTTTCCTTCTCTTCACACACAGAGGGGAACTGTTCCCCCATTAAAAAAATCAAAAATGCTACAAAAAAAAGTTTTATTTAAATAATTTTAAGAATGACAACTTTGTGCTTATGGGTATGTCTTCTGAATTTCTCTCTTCTCAAAAAGCTTGTAATTTTAGCACAATCATTTCACTCAGAGTCACCACTGGCCAATAGTGGCACCAGGAAAATGTACATATTATTCTAATTAAGTTACCCAATAATGCTAACAATTAATCATTTAGATCACTGCTGTTTAACAACTGAGTATAGTTTTTCTGCTAAAACTGTAAAACAGGAGATTTATGGATAGAGCAACCACAGGCTAAGCAGGTCTGATATTGCTTAATAAAATCTGAAAATAATTAGAAAAAATATTCTCTGTGCCTATTTCTTTTGGCACAAAAAATGCAGGAAAATTAGTCTCTGTAGTTAGTGCCAAGCTGGACAGACTTGAATGCTACTTCCAAAATGAGGTATGGAGTTTATGACAACCATCTGCTGAGCTCTCTACCCAATCCTGCCCAAGTGAAATTAAAATATTGATCAAAACAGTTTATTTGCAATACTGGAAAATTTAACAGTTGATTTGTTACCTATACTTGAATATTACAGTGTCTGCCTTCTCTTTTTAAATTGTAGATGATAAAACAAGACTTTTGTACACACAAGATCAAATCTGCCCTTTCCCTTTCAGTTTTCCAGAACACTGAAAGCCATAGACACCAAAATGGAGAGGAATGCAGTGTTAGCTCTAAATTTGTAATTACAATCCTGACCTTTTTCTGGTTTATCTGATCTTGAAAGCAACAAAACTTCATAAGTGTCCTTTTCTTCTTTTCTGCCGAAGTTTTCTTGAGCACAAGTTCTTCTTTTGTCAATAATTCACAACCTGTGAAGGCTTAAATGGTACAAGCTCTTCTGCTTGATTTCTGAACTCCAGGTCCACTGCAGTGCTGTGAGAGGCTCTGCATTATATACCACACATGTCCAGCACACATTTACAGCATCAGGTGTCTCATAAAATGTACCTGTTGGTGTTGCTGTCTTCAAACTGCAAGAAGAGCAAATTACAAGAGAGGAAACACCACAGCTGAAGCCACAGATTCCCTGCTGGAGCTTCTGCCCTGGGAGTCTGAGATCAGCTTGGCCGATGGAATTCAGATCCAGTTTTCTAGAGATTGTATGTGAATCATCAATCCATATACCAGGAGAGGAGTAGAACATTATGGAGGAGTGAAGGCACATACTGCTCTTTCTGTTGTGCCAATACAATCTGCAGGTAAGAATTTAATATCCCTTAAGATGAGGACTACTCTCTGAATATGTGTTTTAACCTCAGGATTTAATGTTTAACAACCTTAGCTAAAAGTTCATTACCCTTATAAATTAGAATTTATTGAAATTCCTTGACAAGAGAATTCCTGTACTTTGGTTTATGCTTTCATGATTTTTTTATGTATTTATATTCAGTAATGAGGCCACAGTGGAAGGGTCAGCCTACCAAAATCCCTGGCTTTATCTTCTTGTTAGAGCTTCATTTTCTTTTCATGTAGAGAATATTTTCAGTTTTTCTAGGCTTGAAATACAGCAAGTAGAATAATGAAATACCTATCTGTGTTTCTGGACTACTATACCAACTCTCACAGTTCTCTACAAGCAGCTGGGGATGAAGCTCTGCCAGTGTAGTGCAGCTACAGAATACAAGTATGAGTTAATATTTGTCATTCTAAAATGACAAAAAAGAAGTTATATTTATTTTAATTTTGTCTAAGTAGTTTAAAAACTATAAATATGGTCAATGAATTAAAATGTATTTAAGAATTGCCAGAGAACAGATTCAAGTTACTCACTGACAAGAAAGAACTGCATTTCCCTACAGTTCATCCTCACAATTACTTGACTCAGCACTCCCCAAGGGATTTCACAGCTGCCAACAGTGTTGTGACAACATTGTAAATAAAAAGTTTAGGATGACTCCCATATGTTCTCTGTACTGTTAAATGCTAGATTTAAGAATGTTACATTAATCTAAAATTGCTCAAATAAATATTAATATATATTTAGCAAAGTACACAGTAAATATTGGAAAGGACAGGACTGAGATTTACAAAAATAATGAAATAATTTGACCATGTATATCCTGAATAAGGAATTGTAATACAACAAACCTTACCCCACCACTTCCCACACCCCCAATCCAAGTAGCAGATGGCAGTCCATTAAGCTAGCAAGAGTGAGGCTGAAGAGGTGAAAGAAAATATTCTACTCAACAGGGGTAGTGAATTTCTGTAACTTTTCGTCACAGAAACATGCAGAGGCACATAGTATCTGTGGATTAAAAATGTGATAAAGTCATAACCAAACGCTACAATCCAGAGTTGTCATTCCTAACTCTCTGCTGAAATCTGGACTGGCTTATTTCTTCAGAATGCTGACAAAAATTCAAAACAGTAGTGCTTGTAACTGAGCATAGCAATTATTTTTAACTTGCATTTCTTTTGCTACTTCAATGTAACAGCATTTTCACGAGCTACAGACAAAAACAATACAGTAAATTTAATATCTATAATTTTGATTTTGACATACACTATTTTTATAGTTCTTTTACAAGGCACACAGATTGTTTTCAAAAGAACAGTCAGCATTGGCCTCGGGATAGAGGCTACCTGCATCATGCTTCCATCGTTAAATCTCACAAAGCTGTAAGAGGCATGTTTGCATGCCGAGTGTTTTCCTATTAATGGTACTACTCAAAGGAAAAAAATTCAGAGCAATTAAAATCAGAAAAAATGCCAGGTTTTTATGAGGCTTTTCTCTTTGAGCACTGGAACTCCCTATCATGCCTTCAATAGCTTCCATTTCAAGCATTATGCTTCATCCTTCAAAGGCTTTTCTACTGCTTCTCTTTACTCTTTTGCAATGAGCTCAATTACTAGGAACACTGATGTGTTCTAACAGCCTATGTAGTAGTGAGCAGAAAGAAAAAGTTCCAAAATACCATATTTCTACACTTTTCCATATGAACAAAAGTAAAATTTGCATTGGCCTTGAATACAGAAACCAATTAACAAGTGAAATTTGGCACTAGGTTTTTTCTAGTGATAAATTATGTGTTCACAGCTAAAAGAAACATTTCCATTTTAAACTGCCTTGCACAGTTTACTTGCAAAAACTACATCTAAAAGAGTGTGGGTACCTGGCTAATCCTTGCCAGCCAATTCCAGAATTCCTCAATTCAACTCTGGCTTTGCAATTTTGTCTTTTGGTATTTACACTTTCAAGGATTGTCATCAATATAACTATACAACACATTCAGTTAACAGAAAATTAAATAAAACCTATTTTACTTCATATATCTTCAAAATATACATAGGTAAATATGAGCTGAACATTGATCCCTCACTTCTGAGGATGATACATGTCAAATCCTTGAACAAAGTGTGCTGATGTCCTACTCTGACTTTGTACATTATTGAGGGTCTGGGGAACGGAAAAACTTTGGCAAGTCTTGAGAGCTAGCAAACCTCAAGTACAAACATGAATGAAAATGCTTCATCTCAGCTTGACGAGAGTGACATGAGTGTGGTTCAGCTGTTTTCAAATTATGTGCTGAAGGACTACTCTAGAGAATTATTATTTTTTTTAATATTGCCTTACTCAATACATCTCAAGCACATCTGACAGAAAAGTCACAACATAAAAGACAGAAAATGAAAACTTCATTGTCACAGAAAAAAATTTCACTTGGGAAATGTTTTCAAGTTTTTTTATTCTCAGCTGGCTTGAGAATATTTTAAGTTATCAGAAACCTCTTATGATACTATCTATTGTTGATGTTTTTAATATCTTTCACAGTAAAAACTGTGAAAGTAATCAAGCTACTGACATTTTCTTTCCACTTTCACTACAGCTTTTATCTGATTTAAACATAAATAGAGAGATCTAAGCCATCCAGAAAAGATTAAAAAAGCTTTTCTTTTCCTTTTTTGTGAGGCTGTGTACCTCTTGGTCGTTTTGGTTATCAGTTTTGCACAATAACATCCCTTTGTTGTATCCGACATTTTTAATATTTTAGAATTGATTAGCTTTTTCTGTGTTAGTGTGGGGATTATTCCTTGTATATGCGGCTTTTGATAGTGAATCCTCTCAGCTTGGTCATGGACAGATTGCCATAAAAGAAGATGCTAAAAATGGTTAATTCAAAAAGTGGAATGATGAGAGTTGCTGAAAGAAGTAGAGCTCTCTCAGATATCTATGAGAGCTCCTTCTGCCAGGCAAGGCCTCCTGGTACCCATCACATGCATCTGGGAATGAAAGTAGAGAATGCTTTGTCCTGAGACTGTTTTGGAAACCTGGTTGTTGTGAACGACATATGAATGACATATATGATTACAAACAGCCACTATGAAAACCTCTGTATCACAGAACACTCTGTCTATGCATATTCATCACATGCTGGAACCTTTAGGCCATACCTCTGCCAAATCAGGGAGCAGGATGAATTCCTGCAATATCTTGTTCAGAATTGAAGACCAAGTTTTCTTGATTTTAAGCCTGTGTTGAGTAAGTAAGTGAAGGTAACAAGTCATACAAATCTCCAGAAACGGTCTCAACATTTTTTGACAAAGAAGTGTAAGGGAGTTCAGGCAAATCATTTAAGATGTCACAAGGCACAGAAAATGACTGGGTGCAGAATTGTATTCAGATATGTTATTCCTGATTTAAAACATATCTACAGAACAACTTTGCTTTCTAACTCTAACTGATTCACTTCTGTCTCCTTTCCTAAATGTTCCGGTGCAGTCAAGATTTGAGATTCTTGAATGGAAATAATTTTAACCTTATTAATTAGTAGACTCAGCTACATAACATTACAAAGTCAACTCTACTTACAGTGTAATTAATAAAAGGAATGAGCTATCTTAGGCTTTTAACTTCAAGTGCTCCCCCACCTTCCAACAACTTCTATCATCTTGTTTAATTTATGTGATGTGAAGTATCAGGGTCATGCACTACATGGAGGCAACACAGTCTCATGTTTATTAGCAGGTCACAGACCCAGGAGCACACAGGGAAGTTGTCTGTCAACAAACTAAATCTTACCTTGAAGCAAATAGCAGAGTGAATAAGTGCTGAATATAATCTGAATGTGTTTTGTGTGGCAGAGAGCACACTTTTTCAGATACATTCTGTGCTAAGTCTGTGTCCAAATAGATTAAAAAGTCTGGCTCCGCATTTCAGCTCAGGAGACTCTGCAAAGATCTTTTGAGATCAAGAAGCAATGGCAGATTTCACCAATCAGTGTACTAACCCATGGCTGTGTTACACCTCAATGAAATCTTCAGCCCATAAGAGGACATACAAACACCTTTGCTGCCTTTCTTTATAAATAGCACTTGATTGGCAAGTCCTGCAGAAATTACTTATTTCAGTAGCTCAACTGACTTTTAAGTTTGAACTTACTAGTACAAAAACCCAGATCTGGAAATTCACTACCTGAGAATGCTACCCATAGACCATAATTTTTTAAAATTTATTTAAGTAACAAAATGAAAATGATCCCTTATTAATGAAGGCTTCACTAGTACACTTCACTTAATCAGGACATAGATAATTAGGAAATCTGGTTAATTAGGACTTTTTCTAGGAAGCTGAATTAAACCAAATGAGTTTTGACTGGCAAGGGACAATCGTTAATTGGGATGATAATTCCACTTAATTGGTATGCCTGCAGGCAGTTAAGTGGTCTGTAATGCTCAGAGGCTAATAACAGCCTTTCTTTCCTCAAAAGACCTGTGCCCATCCAAAATCAGTAAACCAAAATGGCTTTAATGCCCCCATGCACACATTAAGCATCACTCAAAAGTTCACTCTGTTCAAGAGGTCATCACTGTAGAACTTCTAAGGAAATTGGAAGTGCTAAATTTTCTCCAAACATGTTTCAACTATGAGAAAGAAAATGAAAGACCTGAATTTTTTTCTTGGCGCTGACATATTTTACTGTTGAAGTTTCTCCATCATAAAAGCCCCAAGGGCACAGTCCCACACCCCTGATCTCAGTTTCTGTTCAGCACACTTTCTCAGTGCACTGGTTGCTATGTTTGGGATCCTTCCCAGCCACCAGCCCCTGTTCTACCCAACACACTTCTGTACTGTAAGCCTGACTCAAGTGTCTTGACTCTTTGGATCCTAAGGCAGCAGAATGAATTTATTACTACCACACAATGGTATTTGGGACAGCTAAAATGCACAAAATGGAATATTCATCTCCAAAATTAAAGTTTTGCTTTTCCTTGAGGAAAACAGTATTTGAGGCATCCTTGACCAAGGAATGACTTCTCGTTTAGTTTGAAGACATCTTTAAAATCTGTAATTCTTCAACTGAATTTTCTTTTTATTTCAAAGTTTCTGACATGTAGATGTTACAGGTGCATTAGCCTCATTTATTTAAGAAAATAGGTGAAAAATAAATTTCTTGAAATTTTCCCCTGATTCTATCGGAGCAGAATGCTTAATTTAAAGTAATAAAAAAGGGATAAAGCTTAATGGCAAGTTAGATTAGCACTGGTGTAAATTCCAGCTTTTCTTGGAGCTTGGGAAGTAAAAATGGGAAGTCAGAGAGAAAAACAGTAAAGAAAATCACCAAATATCTGATGCACTGCAATGTACATGTATCACAATGAAGAAAGTAATGAAATTATACAGAGTAAATGTTCAGTATTTAATCAGTTAGACTCTAGTTAGACAGATAATCTTTAATTTGACTCACTAATAAACCAGTGCTGATACAAAATCTTACAACATCAACATCTGTACACATCTGTACATGAAGGGAGACATTATTTTTACAATATTCGTTTAATTTGGACAATTCTGTGCTGACCAGCCATGATCTACAAGATATTTTCTACATCCCTGTGGTAAGTGCAGTCCTACAATTTGAGTCAGTGTATTAGTATGCCACTATCTGGTTGTGCCAGTTCAAGATCTAAGTATTTTAAAAGGAATCATATGTGATGGAGTTTGGGGGGACATGTATGTGAGGACAGATTTACATTTGCTTTCCTATAAAGTACCTAATTTCTTTTCAGGGAAGGAGGAAATAGGAATCTTTTCCGAACCCCAGGGACACAAACTTCATGAAAATGAAATGTCATTAGCATGCTCTCAAATATTTCCTGAGGATATAATCTCCAAATCAAGCTTTCTAACTAGAAAAGGGACTGTTCAGTTGTTCAGTAATTTATATTTATGGCCTTAAAATGTTTAAATTCAACTAGTAATTCTACAAAAGGAGAGTATACCTAAGCAGACCCTATTAAAGTAACAAGAAAAATCAGTGCTTTTTATTGAAATACAGGCTTCATGGCAATATCGAATTCCATCTTTTCTAACTTAACCTTGAAAAAAATAAATTACTTCTCTGATTTTAATTCAACAAGTAACTAAAATATTCAACAACTCCACTAAAATATCTCAGCCCTAAGACATCTAAAGCCTGGCAGGGGATCTTGTCTCCATCTGCAACTCTTTTCTTTAAAATGTTGACTGCTCCTCTGAGCATGGTTAGAGCTCTTCAAGGTGTGATGAAATTATTGTAAAAGAGCCTTCACTTCTGGGCTGTTTATCAGTGCTAAGACATCTGCTCATGGACACACATCTTTATTTCTTATTCATACACATAAAACCCTTTCCTGCTATACACAGCTCATGGCAAAGATCCAACATAAACAAGAACAAGTCTTGTATTTCCCTGCAACATAATCCTGCGGTCTCAGTACGTTAACACTGTTACTGGAGGAATTTGTACGCAGTGGAACTCTGCACTTAACCAACTGCAACAAAATTTTTGTATGATCCTAGGTAAAAATGTCATTATTTGCTGCCTTCTCCAGCTTAACTTACCTCCCACACACTGCAAATACTATCAGTTAGCTTTAAACTGTATTATATTGCTTGGAATTGCCTCGTTTTCTTACTATTTTCCCCTGACTCAACAAAAAAGTCCGAATTACTGTTGCAAAAATGTAGTAAGACATCATTAAGAAGTAAAAGACCCCTATCGAATGTTGGGGCACGAATAAATATATATAAAACCACAAAAAAGATGACCAGTAATGTTCTGAAAAGACTTTGTAATCAAACTGCCATTCCCAGGAGCAGGAGTCCCAGCTGAAGCAGTCCCAGCAGTCTGACAAAGTCAGACACACTAACTCACAAGAGAGTTAATTTCTTTTTCTCCAAAACCATTTAATATTGATAGCTATGGAAAGAAAATAAAAATTCAATTTAGTATCTTTTTCCCTGAGTTCATCTGATATTTTCTACTTTGTGTTTGATCTTTTCTGCCAACCATGCTTATTCCTGACTCTTCACCATCCCTGCAGTTCTAACCCTCTCGCAAAAAGTCCTGACTTCACCCAAGAAAGTATGAAAACTACCGTTTGTTTTTGGTTTAATTCTAGTTTAGTTCTAGTTTTTGTTTTGTATAGAAATTTTATAGCTAGGGCCAGTTATCTCTCGACCAACATGCATAAAAATATGATACTGTCATGCTGGTCCTTACAATACGCTGGTCTTTGCATTTATTGTGACATTTTACATAGTTCTTCTTAACAGCACTAAGCAAAAATTCAAGTGGGAAATCCAACCCCAGCTGGCCTGTCAATCTCTGCAATATTAAAGCTATTAATATTTTATCAAAAGTATGAGAATACTGTAATAATTATTCATAATTTCTCTTTGAAATAAAGAACATGCACATCAATATTTGTGTAATTTTTAGATGGCATTTACCAGTTATTGCATATGTCCTCGTAGAAAATGCTTCCATCATGTTTAAAATGAAAAATAAAAAATAAACAATATAAAAATTATTGGGTTTTCATACACTTTGAAATTAATTTTTCATAACTAAAATAATAGAAATATTTATGGTACTCTTCATTTAAAAGCTACTTTCTCTGAAAATGTAAATTTCAGGAAAAATTCAAGGCATCTAAATTTCTTATAGATGCTGCAACCGTGGATAGTATCTTTCTGCTGCTATTCTTAAGTTCTTGTTAATTCATTTAAATTCATTAACTTTTCATTATTTATTCTCCTTGGTTTTCTTTAACTTTCCCATTCTGCTATTTTTATTTTTATTTTCTCCATTCTTTTCTCCTTTATATGTGGTCTCATCTACAGATGTGACAAACATCAGCTTAGAGAAAACTCACTAATAGAATCTAGCAACTGGCACATTGTGTAAAAGTATCCAGAAAAAAGGGCAGAAAAGATCTCATGGAGGAAGAGGAGATAGGAAGATGATATTTTGCTCCAAGGACAATCCTCATAGAGTAGAATCAGGTTCTTGGATAACAGGAATTAGAGCTATTTTCATGCAAAGGATGGAATATTGCTGTGCACGTCACAGACCATTTCAACTGTGTCAGAAAACAAAATATTCCTCCTGCTCTTACCACATAGGAAGAAAAATATGTATAATGGGGCTGACTTTCTCTTGGGGATATCTTGCTAGATATCATAACATGTAACTGCAAAAAAAACTATACTGTTGCTAAAAGAGGCCAAGTTGTAATTGCTGTTGAAGAGCATCCCATAGGCTACCCTCATAACCCAAATGCCAAAGACGTTAAGAAAGTGGCACAGGGCAATAGCATATTTAGGTTAAATGCCTCTTTCAGAACAAAAATAATGTAAAAATGACAGTAAGAAGGATGTACAAGTATTTTCCCTTAATGTGGGTGATTGAGTATGAAAGCAAAACAGCAGTGAAATGCAAGTGATCATACATGAACTTGGTAATACAATATCCTTCAATTCTCCTCTATCCCATTCCAAAAAAAATAGGCCAGGGGTATGTTTCTAGATGAAATTTTAAAGATTGTTACAGAAAACAGTAAGACAGACATTTAACTCATATTCTTGTTCTGTATTTGCACTGAAAATGGAAAATTTTGTAGATAGGAAGATTCACCTCTCTAATAGAACGGAACATGAGACAATTTCTGCAGCATGCTATCATTTCCAGATCAGGCACCTCGCCTGAACTTTTTATCAGTTAATGGCTAGATTTAAACCCTATAATAAATCACCAGGGATTATACGGAATGATTTGCAAACTAGTATTTTGGTATTGTTTTTTGGGGTTGTTTTTGGCTTTTTTGGGTTTTTTTGGGGATAAAAAATTGGATAGCCATGACCTCAGAAATCACTTTCTGCCCCAACAATATTAAATATCCTTACTAACTATTTGGATAATTACATAAAATCCTTTTCTTTGGTACTGCTTTTTAAACTAGTGGGAGGGTAAAAATGAGAAAAAAATGGTCACAGATCTATGTGGCTCTTCTGACAACAGGGTTAGGATTCAAGAGTTGACAGGGCGGTCAAATAGGAAAAGCCAAAAAAAAAGGTCTTGCGAAATGAGGCTTAATACCAATATTCTGTTTACTGAAGAACATGTTTGAGGAAATACCTGATTTCTTTGATACCCTCTCTCTCTGGAGATGCAAAGGGAGAACCACTAGCTGGAAAGAGGAGAAGGTGCTTTTAATGTGGGAAAGACACAGCACTACTGACTAAATCCTGAATACAGGAGCAAAAAACCACCAGCTTGGAAAACAGGCAGAGTTTCCTACCAGTGAGGATAACTAAAGCTAAGCAGTCAGATGATGAACTCCAGATCATTTGGAGCACTTGAAGTGAGATTTGATATCTTCTTCAAACATATATTTAGTACAAGTTTTAGGAGAAATACTACTGCCTGTGTGGGCTGTGACTCAAAGGAAATAGTCAAACTTCCATTTTCAGAATCCATGAATTTACAAGCTCACTCATGACTTTCTCTTTGCAAGTTCTGTGGATATAGAACTACCTAGATTATTCCATCATGCTCCATACATACCTAAAGAAGATGCGTGTAAGTCGCTTAGAAGGGTCAAGAAGCTTTTCTGACCCCAATACTATACTAGGTAGATGCATTCTTTCCTATCTTTGTAACTACTTTCCCTATAAATACTTGTGAGCCACAAGAAATCTTCTGTCTTAGAGACAGTACACCAGAAAAAACCCTCTCAGGTGCATTATATAATGCTTTAGCTCTGTACACAGCATGAAAACTGCCAGATTTAGTAACAAAAGGGGATTTTCCTCCCTTCCTGATTCTCAGTCTCTAATCAGACTGGTTGGAAATATTGATTTTTCCATACATAAAAGTCCTCATTCAGGAGGACACAGTCCTCACCTGCTGTGGTACCAGGCAGTATTGGAGCAATTGTGCAGAGCAGCTGGATAACCTAAGAGCAGGATGCACAACTAAAACTGGTGGTCTCAGTGTAAGGGTAGCTGGAAAAAAATCTAACAGGGCGACATTATAAAAGAATAATCCACATTGTATTATAGCAATATAATTCCCAGTAAGTATAGAGATATGTATCATTACATATAATGATTTATTATACTCAATACATACACTATAATAATATATCATAATATATACAGAGTCAATGTAGATTCTCTATTCCCACTGGCCTTAAACTACATAAAATCACTTCTAACTCACAACTGATTAAAGAGCTGAAGTACAAATTGAGATTTAATTGATATACCATCTCCAATTATAGCTGGATACAGTATTTTAAATAAAAACAGACTAGGGTTTGGCAGAAAGCGAGATACATTTAGATTTTGTTTGTTTCTGATTTTAATACTACGGATATGACTCAGCTGTTAGTTTGAAATGTGACACAAAAGAAATAATTTTAAGTGATATTACAATACATGATTGCACTACAAAACAAAACAGGCTTTTGCAATCCAGCAGAAATTATGATTTCTGACCATGCAAAACATTGAGCTCCGAGTGAAGATTGATTAACCAAATTAAAGCTCTCTTTAAACATGCTGTAACATATTGACACTCTTTGGGAGACAGAAGGAGATGGAAAAACCACATCCTTGTGCAGATATGCAATACTGTATCAGGGACTCATCCCATTGTATGACATGAATCACCCACTGTTCCACACAATATGTGGTAGCCAAGCAGACAGTCAGGATTCCCATTCCCAATGCAGGCTTTTTTTCAGAGCTCTGTGTCACCTCTGTCTTTAACTGCACCTACCTTCAGTCTGGTATGCAAACTCCTACTCAGGATGCAGCTCATTTTACAGACACACATAAATCTTTAAAGTGACTTTCAAAGCAATATACAAGTGTAGACCAGCCAATAGCCAAGGCACAATCTGTTTTTCTGATGTGTTTATAGGCAGAAAAGAAATCTCAATCCAAATAAGAACAAAATCTTTGTTTAATTTAGCATTGGTTTCTTTCAATGATTGTTAACTGATCAGTTTAAGGGTAATGACTGGGAAGAGATAACAGCTGTTTATCCTGTGATGTACCATGATTTTACACATGCAATTCCCTTTTTTGACTCTGAGGGGATTTTCTTAACCCTTCTGAGATACTAGCACTGTTTCCCAATCCTGCTGTGACTACAGTTATTTTACACTCTTTTGCTTTTCTCTGTCTGTTCTAACATAGTGGCCCATGTGTGCTTGGCACCTAAGGAATTCTTACAGACTAGCAACTCATGACTAGATTAACTCAGGAATATGTCCTTAGAACAAGGTGTTATTTGTTCACTTCCTCAAAAGTAATAACAATGTAAAGCAAATAATGAAAACAACATACAGCTATCAAATCTTACTCTAGAAGTGACTTTTTTTTTTTTTTTTCCCCTCTGTGAAGTTCTCCCTGACCTCTTGAAGCCCAGATTGTTTGGAAAACACATCAGCTTTTGCCTGTGATTTTCTCACAGTTGTTCCACTAACAGCTCTTGGACAGTATATGTCTATTCATCATGTCTAATCAGAATCTTAGAGCTCACGTTTAACTACTGTTCATTGTCTTACTTCTGCATTTTAACAGAGTTTATAGAAGTAAGTCAACAATCAAAGGAAAATTCTGAAAAACAAGGATTTTTCCATTATTTTCAGTTCCTTCTTGTACAGATCTCCTCAGGCTTAATTCCATGGTAAATACTCATTATAAACAGAAATGTTGAATATGTACCTCAATCAGAAATAGCCACAGATCCTGCTGAGCTTGTCTGCTTTCAAGAATTTCTCACATCCTCCAATCTGGCTCTAAAAACTCTCATTTTTCAACAGCACTGTAACTGAGTTGTTACTCACTGGGTCATTCCCAAGTTATGCCAACATGGAAATAATGCAGCAGTTGAGTCGGTATCCAACATTCACAAGCCTTGTTCTAGCATGTCAAAAGGAGAGAGCTCAAATGTCCTCCTGTGTTTAGTAAGAAGTGAAAAAAGAAACTGCATGCATCAAAGAGTTTTCAAACAGCTGAGAGAAAATGCGAGCAAGGGGGTAGGTAGTAACTGTACTCAAGTAATTTAAATATGCAACATGAGTTACTTCTTCTTAAGTGCACTTTTGTTGACTCCTGCATCTATCCTCAGCCTTCCCCTCTGAATGAGCTCCTGTCTCTACTAGCTTGTGATATTCTGTGCCATCATTCCCAACTGCATCCCATTTACAGCCTTGGGACTGCCTCACTCCTTTTTCTGCATAATAACCTTCAGTCAGCTCTGAACAAACTTGATCACCAGTCTCTAGAGTCATCATATGACTCTTCAGAAAGATTGTTCTTTGTATAGACTTTCTTTGAAAAACAGACTCATGCACCTATGAGAATTTCTTTCTGTTTTAATCTGTCACAGTTTCCCTTTGCAGTCAATGGTATAAGGGCAGCTCTGGAATACTTCTTCTCCTATTAAAAGCCTCTACTAGCTACACACAGTTTATCTGAAGTTTTTGTCTCTTACCTTGATGTTTCCAAAGTGAAGTGTGTAAACTTAGAAGGCAGGCAGGTTCTAAAATGCACCCTAATTATCAGCATTTTTTGTATGCTGGTGTAAGTGGGCTGCTGGGAATGTACTTTGCGATACTATTCTCACACAGAAGTCTCCTCATCTGCTAAATGGCTACAGATTTTGCTACAGGATCTAAGTATCGTACCACCTGTGTAGGTCTCACCTAGAAGAACCTGCTGTGTTGGAATGAAATAATCTACTATCAAAATGTAAATCTCCATCTTCAAAATTTGATACACAAAGCAGGTTTGACAGACAAAGAAGTTTCACAAATCAACTCCTTAAGAAAATTGCTACGGACACAAATATTTAGAGAAATGTTCTTATTAAGAAGGTTTGAGCCCTGTCAGATAATATGTACGGATAGATTTGATGGAATTTAATGTCACACAATTTTATCAACAAACTCCCATTGAACAGGAACTGGGGTTTGTTGACTCATTTTTCATAGTAATATAAGAATACCAAAGTATTTGTTAGATTATTTTCTCTATTTTTTTTTCTCTATTTTTCTGCAAACTTTCCCAGCTATTCAGTAAAGGATTCCTGCAAGGCTGGTCATGGCACAATCACCACACAGTCATGCTGCTACTGCAAGTTTTTCTTTCACTGGCCATATTTTTATTCCACTCTTCCTTATTCCAACACAATTAAATTTTGATTCACTGGTCCACTCCAGTTGTATCTGGAAGATGTCCTGTAGTCAGTCAATCAGTCAATAGTAAAATAGTCAGTCAATCCTTCCCAATTTCTTGGAAATGCTCATCCACACTGTGGGGAAGATATTGTACGTGCCCTTATTGAAGAGCAAATGACCACGTAAGGTGAGCTCAAAGAACCCCACCAAAGAATGAAGTGGTGACTGTCTGGTATATATAAGCTTCAGACTGAGAATGCTCCCCCTACCTGAACAACAAATCCAAACATGAAACACAAAGCATGAGAAATAAGCCATTAGAAAGCAGCACTGCTGCTCTTAGAACACTGCACTATGACTCTTCTCTACATTCCTGATTTTTTTTCCTAAAATTATCATAACCATACTAGCAACTGCAAAGTATAGCATCAGTTTGGTAAAATACAAGTATACCATACTTTTATTTTTCCAGCTACACAACCGATATTTATGGAAACATATTGCCTCAACATTCTGCATCATTAATGACTCATAATGCTACCATCTCCATTGATTAAAGTCTGTATATTTTTAGGATTACTTTCATTTCTATGTTCCTTGAACTAATTTGTATGATTACTGCATTGCTGCCAAATATTTCCTTCATAACTATTCAATTAAACATGGAATTTTAATTTTATAAACTTGACTGCCATTAATCTCTTTTGCATCTTTCCTGATTTTTATACAGTCACTTTTCAAAAGTTTTTGCCTTCCCTTCATTGCTCAGGTTGAAACAAAACTATATTAAACTAAAGCTGTTGATTTTTAAGGTCAAAAGTTTTCATAGTCAACCACCAATCTTTCCTTGTCAACTTAATATTTAAATTTATTTTTTCTTTTAAAAATCTCATGCCAATGAAGTTCTGTCATATTATTCCTTGACATAAGGAGACTTAAAACCTTTCAAAACATCAGGAATATATATAAATATGTATCCTTTATATACAAATATATCCTTTATGTTTGCACATGCTGAAAATATACAGGCAACTCTTACTGTCTTGGAGAAGTACATTCTGCAGATGAATATATTTTTATCCCTCATGCAGATTATTTCTAAACAAATTTATGTCATAGGACTTGGCACACAGCAAATGAGACATCCATTTTCAAACATCTCCATCCATGGAGATCAAAATTCTCATCAGCCAGACTAGAAACTGTCAAATGCTGAAACAGAGCTCCTTATTGATTAATAATTCTCTCTTGGTCACAGGAGAAAGAATATTATATAATTTTCTTATATTTTCCCTTTTCTGAGGGAAAGATTTTATTAAGTTATTAAAAAAACCTGGTCTGCTCATTGTATTTATAAATGTTATTAAAATTTTTGAATAGTGAAGTATTTCAATTAAATTATTCAAAGCAATAAAATCTAAGGGTTATTGAGAATTGATGAAAGGTCTCATTATACTCTATTACTAGAAATAAAACCAGCAAAAAAAAATTGAGTGATGATAAATGCAAAGTAATGCTATGAAAATAATTAAACTGGAGTATTGATAAGCATCAAAACACTGAAAGTAAACAGCTCTTAATTAGTTATTATCATTCAAGATGCCCTGGATTTTCTAAAAATGCCATATAAACCCCACCAAATCAGTGCAGGCAGGATGAATGGTAAATAGCACTAAAAAAAGCCCTGACACTGAACCACAAAACAACAGAAGGTCCGTTCCATTACTGGATTTCTTCTTGAGTACCAAGATGAGCTACACACTGTGCCATCTTGGCCATCCCAGCCCAACAGAAAAATGAAGGAGGGTAAGCTAAAGAAGAGAGATAAAGATAGTCAGAAGTATGTCATGGAAAACCAGAGCTACCTCTGTTACTGTGCAATAAAAGTTGCAGGCTAGAAAAGAATCAAATCCAGAACAATGTAGGAGTCAGGACAAAGTGTGAAATTATCCTGTGCTTTTAACCATGCATGATGAGGGCACTTACTAACTCTTAAGATAAAACTGCTTTAAAATGAACAAGAGGAAGGGGAATTCAGCGTTTTATTTTTGGTCTTACACTCAGTGTGTAACTGACTGTCAAAGTCATTGCAATCTTAAGTTTTTCTGAGGCCAAAAGCTTAACTAAGGTGTAAAAAAATAAAAAAGCCTTTGACAAAATTGGGGAAGAGAATTAAAAGCTACCACGGGGTATAAAGCAAGATGGTCTTGGATGCAACCTTGAAAAGACTGAATTTTTGACTGCTGGAACCTGAAAATACACAACTGAGGTAATATTACTCTGCATTTTTGCTTTTCCTTTCATACTTTCCTAAGCAATCGTAACTTAGTATCCTCAGAATTAACTACACTGACTTTTGCTACATTAAAAAAAAATACAATATTTACTAATACCACCAAAACCTTTCTTCTTCCTTTGTTTAAAAAAATATATAAAGAAACTCAAAACAACCCTCAACACACTATAGGATCTGCAGTTTTCAATGTGAATGATTTTCAATGTGAAATGGTTTTCAATGTGAATGACAGCATGAAATTTTTTATCTATTTAAGTGTACTTTCACAAATGAATTAAGCATTAAAAATCCCATTGTCACGTTGCTGATATATCTGAAACATAGAGATAAGTAACCTGCAAGTTAAAGTAACCTGGTTAAGACAATAACCAGTTCCTTGAAAGAGACATTATCTCCTTGCTCTCAGTCTTGTATTTTTAAACAGATACTGTCCTTTTCTTTCTCATATTGATGTCTGGGGAAAAAAAAAGACACTGATATATGCAATGGGAACACTTAACATCTTGCACTGTTTTTTTCATCATGATGACGAAGTAATACCTTGCATGCTAACCAATTATTTCAAATACACTTTCCATGCCTACTTTTATACAAGAACCACATGGAATTTTATTTTCAAACCCTAAAGCTGCAGACTCTTCACTGGGTCAAACAACCAACCTTTATTGTTGAGTTGATTGACCAAATCTGTACTCACACACAGAGCTTTAAATGAAATGCCACATATGCAGGAGGGTCTGGTGATCTTGCTAAGGTGAACAGCCTAATGTGCAATACCACAGCAAACTTCTTGCTACATATTACAGACCAGCAATTAAGAAACCAGAAGCAATACTCAATTTTTTCTGCATGAATTTTATCACTTGCACTGAAATACTTTCTTCTGATCTGCCACTGGTGAAAAACCTGTCCTAGGAAAAAGAAGCAGCAAGACAAGCCTAAAACTGATGATGACTATAGACTCACCATGCAAGCTGTAATTATTTCTTTAAACTACAGCTACATCTCCATAGCACACTCAGAGTAATGGTCAATGTGAAATCCCTGCTCAAGTTCATGTCTCTGGTTGATCTGAAAGGGCTGGCTCTGACAGTAAGGCTGTGCCTCTTATATGGATTCCTTTATGTGTCAGAAAGAGATCACTAAGGAATTGCTTTCACAGACTTAGTAAGTCTTGGAATGTCTAAAGAGGTCTTAATCCACTTATAGAGGAAGTATCAACCATTAAACCACACAGGATCTGGCAAAGTATCTATATTGCCTTGAAGGAGCTGGGAGCTAAGTCTAGGAAAAAGATACTGTTAGTCTGGCATATCAAAACACAACCCACTCACTCTTCATGACACAAATATGAAGACACTTGAGAAATTATGTGTTCTTTGTATTGCCATCCATTTTATATCTTTACAGCAGAAAGAACCAGTATATAACATATATAACCAGTATATAACCAGTATATAACAGTATACTGTGTATCAACTATATAAAAATCAGTCATTTGAAAAATAATGGAATTTAATTTTCAGCTGAAACATTGAAACATTTTATTGTACCTCTCCACCTCTAAAATAAGTGTTTTAAACAACATAAGTGCTGCTCAATCAGCCAGTATTTGTTACTAGGAAAAACTTCAGCAACTGTGAAAAGTCAAGAAGCACAGTCCACAAGTTGTGATGACTCTCTTGAATACACTGATGTTTGAATGTATTCATAATAATTTAATTTGTTAAGCAAAGTAAAAAAAAAACTGGGAAGAGCTAAAGTGTTATGACATTTTTTGCCTTGACAGAATCTCTGAATTTTGTTTCCTTGATTACCAAAACTTGTATGTGAAATTGCCAGAGATGTTGCACACTGGAAAAAAGAGTCCAGCACAGCTAAAACAGCTGCTAAAATTTTCTCTTAACAGTTTTAAAATAATTACTGTACTAATTATTTATTACTGCAAGTATTTTTGCAGAATGAGCAAGTGTAAATTATTTATTTTAACAGGCATAAAAGATGAATTTTAGAGATGCAGCTGTGCTACTGCTCAGCATCGTATCTGGGGAAATATTTTGCCTGTTGAAGTTCTTTGAAAGAGGAAAAAAAGACTGGTATCCCCCCACCCACACTATAGCTTATTTAGAAACAAACATGAGATTACAAAACCATGGAGTATGAAATTGTATGTAAATATTACACTGTAGCACAGAAGAAATTCAGGTCGCTAATAAAAATTGTGCAACACAAATGTCATATACCTAAAACTGACAGAATTGTTACTGTGTGCTGTATGTACACAGATTATCTGTAATTTTGGTCTGTACTAGAAAGGAGTTCCTACACATACCATAAATGTATGTTTTAGGTAAAAGAATTTATTTTGTAATATTAGATGGAGATAGACCTTCAAGCAACTAAACCTTACTTTAAGATGCTTGAATTTTTCCCACTGAAACAAACTGGCCTCAAAGTTTTTTTCAATTTCCCACAAATATCAATTTTTTCATAAATAGTTCTGGTATAAATAACTTCCAGTGTGAAATAAGTAAATTTTGATTTCACTGAAAGTCTCTTCTTCCTTAGCAATTTTTCATCTTTAATTAGTTGGATCAGTGAGAACAGATAATATTCTTAAATGATTGGTAAGAAAATTCTTTTAATCAATAGTATAGAGCAAGGTGAGATGAAAGGATTGAAGTCAAACAGTCAGTAAAATATTTAGGCACTTACAAGGAAGTCTGGAAGACATTGTAGCTTGAATTAAAAACAACATAAAACTCTGCATTCACCTGTTGCCTCACCACAGTGGTTTCGGGATCTGATCTGATCTGATCTGATAAACACCCTCAGAAAACTGTACAGCCAGATGATCACCAGTCAGTGCCCATCAACTGGACTGCATTACATGACCACACGTTTATTTCCAGCCCCTGAGTGGTGCCAATATGCCTCAATTTAAAGCAGATACAAGTGGCTAGGATAATGCATGCAAATACATTGGACAGCAGTTTTTAAAGTGGTAATTGGTTCAATTTCTGATCATCTGACCGCACAGTTGTAAACAATCTTTTTAAAGTGGTCATGTCACCGCAGCTGCAATCTGCCCTCTGTATAATAGCTCCCTATTACAGAGCACTCATATGTAAAATGAATGATCAGCATCCCCTTCTCTCACTCTCCCAAGGGATGTTAACCATGTCAAATAAAAATGCTTTGCTTAATGGGATAAAAATGTGAATCAGAAAAAGATTTTGCATGTGTTAGAAAGCACGGAGCTCCTAAGGACAGTATAGCTCCTTACCCCATGGAAATTAAGAGCTTATTCAGAAAATGTATTTGTATGTTCGGATATAAATCAAAATTATACAATCCTATTTAACAAGATGTAGATGTAGATGATGTAGAATTTCATTGGTCATTAACAGTGAAAAAACCTGGCTGCCTTTAATAGCCACGAACCTTTAGAAATCAGCAGATTTTAAAGCTTGAAAAGTCTCTAGACTCTCCTCCCTTTCCCCTGCTCCCCAGTCTCCCCTTCTAGTTTGTTGACCCTGCATCCCATTCTGAGGCACCCAAATCTAGCATCAGCGTTAGGTTCCTCACACAGACCTAGGTCACTGGCAGTGTAGGAACAGAAGTACTTGGCTGTCAGGTATCTATGGATTTTAACAAATCTGTGTTGGCCACAAAGGTGAATCTATAAAACATGTCCTCCTCCTAGGCATCCCTACTGTTTGTATTTTCCACATAGCTAATACTGGATAATTTCAAATATGTTAGAATCAGTTCTAAATGTGATTGCTAATCACAATTGGGGAGCACGTTCTGTTTTTCATTTTTACTAGGTTGACAGAAAAATAATGGAGCAGGCAGTTGTTTTTCAAGACTCTGAGATTAATCCTATCTACTTAATCGACTGTCATATTTCAATTATATGCAAATTTTCATTCTAAGTAAACATGAACCCCAAATGGAGCACAGTATCTAGTTAGTAATTGTCTATGACACCCCACAAAGCCTTAATTTTGCATAAAACTTGTGTTAACTTGTGGGACAGACAATGGTTTCTAACTCTGGCTTGGAGGTAAAATCTTCACTAGTAAAAATATGAATACGTATTACTGAGTAAGCTTGAAGGTGAAAATGAAGTAATCACATTTACATTGAAAGTACTTGTTCATGAAAACTTTGCTTCGGTTAATGTTCTTTTTTTTTTCTCAGTCCTGTTCTACATTTATCTACTTTTCTGTTATGTTTTCTGGGAATTTATCTTAAAATTCAATCTCATTTAAACTTTTGAATAAGGTATAAAAAACATTATTCCATTTCAGTGACATGATCAGTGTAATTTCTGAGGGCAATATTTCATGCAATCTTCACAAAATTCATAAGCAATGTGAAAACTCATTTGAATAGTTTCTTACATCCTTGATTTGGTATAAATAAAACTGTTACATTCTACTGTTTTATAATTGTCATGCAATCCAAATATTCATTGCTGCAATAAATTAAGTCTTATGAACAACAAAACATCATAAAACAAATTCAAGAAATGCTGCAAATAAGGAACAAAAAGGAAATTATCTAGTGCAAATTTCTGAGTGCACTTGTTGCAACCAGTCAGTTAATAATTGTTTTGTAAATCTGAAATGAAGCAGAGGGGATAAAACTAACGAACAAGTCATAAAGTACAATTGTTACTTGCTTGGAGTGATTATGATTCTCTGGAGGGAAGAGGGGCACAAAAAGCTGGTTAATGTTCAAGGATCACCTCTGCCAAGCTCAGGAATGAGCATCACAATTAAGAGGAAGTCAGGTAAAAACTGACAGGAGGCTTATATGGATGAACAAGGAGCTCCTGAACAAACTCAAAAAGGAAACCAACAGAGGGTGGACGCAAGAACAGGTAGCCTGAGAAGAATACAGAAATTGTCCAAGCAGCCAGAAATCATGTTAAGAAAGCTAAAGCCCTGACAGAATTAAAATTGGCCAGGGCAACAGGAAAAGTACATCAATGATAAAGGGAAGACCAGGGAAAATGTGGGCCCTGTCCAGAAAGAAACAAGAGACCTGACTACCTAGGACACGGAGAAGGCTGAGACAATCAACGGCTGCTTTGCCTTGGTCTTCATGGACAAGTGCTCCAGCCACACCATCCAGGTCACAGAAGGCAAAGGTGGGGACTGGGGGAATGAAGAAGTGCCCACTAGAGGAGAGGGTCAGACTCGAGAACACCTAAGGAACATGAAGGTGCACAAATCCATGGGATCTGACAAGATGCATCTGCTCATTCTGAGGGACTGGCTGAGGAAGTGGCTAAGCCACTATCCATCGTATTGGAGAAATCATGTCAGTCCACTGAAGCTCCCACTGACTGGAAAAGGTGAAAAGTAACCCCCACTTTCAAAAAGAGAAATAAGAAAGACACAGGAAACTACAGCTCTTTCAGCCTCACCTCAGGTCAGAAAGATCATGGAAACAAATCCTCCTGGAAGCTTTGCAAAGACACATGTAAAATGAGGAGGTGAACAGTGACAGCTAACTTGGCTTCCCTAAGGGCAAATCATGCCTGATAAATCTGGTGGCCTTCTATGACAGGGTCCATTACTGCCACTATCAACTATGTTCAAAATGTCTTAAGAACCTGTTTTTGTATTTCCTCCAGTATAGCTATTATACTTGTGCTGGAAAATACATATAATCTTTACAAATAAAAAATGTGTCACACAAAATACACACTTGCACAATGCTGAATATTACAACAAATTTTAAAACTATTCCCAAAACACACTGGTCTCTCTCCCTTATTGATCCAGGCTGAACAGAACACATGATGGATAAAAATCCAGGTGCCTTCATCATGGCTCCATGCGAGAAAGCAGCAGCTCTCTTCCAGAACGAAAAGGACATAAGAAGGTAATTTTAAACAGGAACCTCTTACAGCAACAAATGGAAGTTTTGGAAAGTCATGAACAACTGGAAATAGGGTTATCCAAATGACAAAGACTGGCAAATTTTGTAACTGGCCCTGTTATCATTTTAAGCTACAACATGCCAGGCTTTTCAGGAACATGTTACTTAATGATAAATTTTCTTCAGTGTAATGGCTTGGCAGATCTTCACTGTTAGCTTGCAGCCAAAATGTCATTCCATGACATTCTGCTGACATGCTGCCAGCATTACAATATTGACCTAATTTGTCCCTTGTATTTTATGTTCAATATAAAGTCAGAAATCATGAAAAAGAAAATTCTTTCTTGTCTCACAGTTATTTCAAAGAATTTTAAATTGTATTTTATTACCAGTGTTCCCAAACTGGAAGCATAAAGAGATCAGAAAAAAGAATCAGAAAGACAGATTTAACTTGTAGCTCATTTCTGGGCACTCAATGCCAACAAACTTTCTTATTTAAAAGAAATTTCCATATGTTTATTTTTAACAATCTTAAGTTACTTAGTGTTCTTAAAAAAATTAAAATTATTTGCTCTTAAAAATTTAATAGTTAAATAGTCTGCTTCAATATTTTACTTGTAACACATTCCCCCTTTCCTACATCAAGAAGCCCACACCAAAAAGGCTTTGAAATTCTGCCACGCAAGTATTCATATGCCTCACCTGAACATCTCTTATCTTGGATTCCTATTACTCATAAAAAGAAGGCACTCTTTGAATCCTTCCATTATCATCAAGAGACCTGAACAGACACTTCATTTTTTCAATCAAAAATAGAAACAGACTCTCATCATATTCTTTTTAAGTGACATAGGTTCTGAACACTTTTAGTGCACTAAGAACTCTCAGGACAGATCTCAGAACACAATTCACATAATTCTAGTACTACTTCACTTATTATTTAGTATGCATATGTTTCAATTCAAAGACAAATTTAAGTATGAAAATAGCAAGGAATTAATTTATAAATGTGGAAAAAATAATTCTCAGAGAATTTGAGGAAAATCAATAGACATGAAGGTAAATATTTCAGAAAGTGAAATATTAAGTATAAATCAAATTGAGAAAGTTAAAAACTTTAGAGTATGTTTCTGCACTCTCCTAGCTGGAAGACTGCTAAACTGTGGTCTGAGCCATAAGGTGAACAGAAATGTCTTAGGAATGTTTTGCTCATGCTGTTTGCTCCACAAGAAATACATTAATTTCATTCGCAAGATATTAGGCAAATTGTTACATGTATTAAAATGTTTTAACAGTCTTAAATATTCAAAAATCTTGAAAGTGTACTCTCATGCAGATGACTAATGTCCGCAATTAGAGAAAAAAAGTAATATACCAGTTCCTCCAGAAAAGAAGAAAGGAAAGCAAAGAACATTGACAAATGGAAATAATAAAATACCTAGAAAATATACCAGGGCATCAACCATGACACTTTATGGCCTGGGACATCTCCCTGGTCATCTCCTTGGGACAAAAGAAGGAAAGATGAAAGTCAACAGAACAGGGTGAAGGGTTTTTTCACTTAGTCTAAAGAAGGAACAAACTCAATGCAACAAAACCATAACCTGTCACAGAAGAATGTTACAAGTGACTTACAGGAACCAGGAATTTTTTTATTTCTTCCAAGGCATGACTCATACGAGAATACGCCTCCCCAGGTGGAGCAAACACTTCAATTAATACGTGGAGCTCATCACTCAGGTGTGCATATTTGGCTTCTCCACTTTTCCTTAGTTCTTCCTCCTATGAAGAAAGGGTGGATTTAGAACTGAAAGTTTACTAGTTTTGCAGTGATTTAGCATTCACAGATAACATGACAGGACATACTACAAGCAGACTTTTAAATCCTTTGAGAAATAGAAGTCTACTTCAAGCCACTTAAAGATTTAAAAATTAATTTTCAGTGTTTGAATGATAAAACAACAGATTAAAATTTAGATGATAATTACCATCTAAACCAGATTTTAATCAGCACAGTGAAAAAATGCTAAATACTCCAGAAGGAAGTACTGACATATTAAATCTATAATGGAAAAGCTACATTCATCTGTCTGAATCTTAGCTCTTGACAACAACAAAAAAACTCCATAAAATAAATATGCATTTAACCATTTTGGAACACTATTGTTTAGTAAACTCTTTAGGTTCTTCAACAAATATCTGCAGCTTGTACATTTTAGTATCACCAAAGAAAATATGCCCTCGGACTTTTATTTGAGACAGAGTCACAGGATAGTTTGGGTGTGAATGGACCTAAAGACTATGTAGTTCCAGTGCCCCTGCCATGAATGGAGACACCTTCCACTAAATCAGGTTGCTCAGGGCCACACCCAACCTGACCTTAAACACTCCCAGGGATGGGGCATCCCCAGCTTCTCTGGTAAAACTGCTCCTGTGTCTCACCACACTCATAACGAAGAACTTTCCTAATGTTTAACCTAAAACCTACTCCCATTCAGTTGAAAGCTACTACCCCTTGTCCCCCCACTATGTGCCTTTTTACAAAGTCTCTCTCTGGTTTTCTCACCCTCTTTCTGTACGTGAAAGGTGCCATAAATTTACCCTGAGCCTTCTCTTTTCCAGACTGAGCAGCCCAAATTTTCTTCATAGCAGAAGGGCTCCAGCACCGATCATCTTAATGTCCCTCTTCTGGAACTTGCTCTGACAGATCCATGTGCTTCTTATGCTGACGGCCCCTGAGCTGCTCTCAGTACTCAGTAAGTCTGAGTTTCAGCCCCAGTCCCAATTCAAGGTACCTATGCAATACAGTGTACACCAGCTCAGATGGTGAATCACCTCACCCAGATATAGCTCAATCATTTTTTAATCCAAATTTTCTAGCTATAAAATAAGGCTAATAATCCTACTTCATGTTAATGTTCTGAAACATCAATCCACTTTCTTACACAAAGCTTTGAGACAGCAAATGTAAATTGGAAAATACATTTGTAGTACTTACTGCTCCATAAAAATCAAAGGCATAGAATAGTGATCATGTTAATGGCACTGGCTATGACAACACAATGAAAAATCTATGCCTTTACTACACAAGATAGCCATAAGTAATGCTTAAAAAATGATGTGTTGAACTCTGTCTTCAAAAATATTTTGAGAAATGTAATTTAGAAGAAAATATGTATATACAGAAAACATTATCACAGAAAAAGAAGTAAACTAATTTTCTTGAAAATGGTGAAGAGGTTATAGCTTTTCAGCATATACTAAAATAATAGTCTATGAACAATTTAGCTAAGATATAAAAATTGTAACAACAGATTACAATTCTTACTGATTAAGCTTATTTAATTCTGCATTGACTTCATTTATTTTAGCCTTGACTAATTTACACCACTTCTTGCTACTAAAAACATTTGCAAGATGCTATGCCCCTAACAATAAGTATTCAGTTCCTTTTATCTATGTTAGAATATTCAGTCTCAGGGACTTTTTGATTTTCCAGAAAATACACAAAGGCTACATCCTGTAGCTCCAGAGCCCGAGATCTGGCTCCATGCTAAGTCAACATTTTGCAGATTGTGATAAAATCGTAACTCAATAAATTTGAACTATTATTTTATTTTTAAATTTGAAAACTGAAATATTTGTTTGCAACTGAAACTAAAAATTAAGATAAGACATAATTGTCTCAGTATTTTTATTTTTAGAGTTAAATTATCTTTGTCATTTTAGCTTATCACTGAAATCTCATTGAAATGTCCATAAGAATCATAGCATAATATGAAAGTCCATCATCAGATGTTACAGTAGCTTTCAGATTTCTGGAAAAAAAAATCAGACATTTGATTACTGCTTCTGGAAAAATTTTGTAAGGAATTTTCAGTAGAATTAAGTTTTAATAATTATAAAGATACATCCTAGTGATTGGTGGAAGTTTCTTTTCTGTTGTTTTTTTAAGATTCTGAGAGGGGAAAAAAACCCCCCAAAAAAGAATAAATGCCAGAAAACCCCAAAAGTTATCTTTCAGAAAAAGACTACCAATAAACCTAGAATTTTAAAATTGGTTCCTTTTTTTCAGATATAGAAAAAAGCAGAAGAACAGTGTTTCATTATCTTGATGAGGATTTTGTACAGCTAAGACATCAGCAACATGATTTTATAAAGCATTTTATAAAGCATGGAATATGCTTCTTCAGTGGTAACAATGGTGATCATTTCTCTCTTTTAGTTCCTGAACAAAGTCAGGATTTCTTACAACACACCATTTTATAACCTGCCTCTTCAGTTTAGCACATGCTTTCTGTCACAAGTATACTTGGCGCTTATTTCTATAGCTGTTGGAAACCACAGGCTGAGGTTGTGAGATACTACACGTTTCTTTGTGAGGATACCTAATGAGGTTTCTTCTTGTCGAACACATGGGGTTAAAGACTGAATTTGCACACAGTATCTCTTCCCATCATAGGGTAAAATGTCACAATAATGCTCCTTTTATTGCAAGTATATGCGTAGAGACAAAGAAACTAAATTAAACTATGGATAAGCAAGAACTCAGAGACCATGTGAGCACTCTACCAAACTCTCCTTCCCAAAGCCAGTGAATATGACTATTTGGGGACTGAATGTAGCCTTACATTTAATCACATGTCAGGTATCAGCATGTAACAAGCAAATGACAGACATGACTCACACTGTTGGGGAGACACTTGTTGGTATGGCAGGTGGTACCTACTGGCAGCTAATACAGCTTTCCAAGTGCAGTACAGATGATCAGGCCCTCACAGGAGCATGAAGATGGACAACACCTTTGCAGATCTTCATTAGCAAGCAGCACATACCAATTGCACAGCAAAGTGGTCAGTGCTGTGGACCCAATATCCACATTACTTCTATTTAGGACAACAGTACTGCCCCTTGTGTAGCACAGCAGTGAGTTTTGCCTCCTGCTAGTTCTACTCTGATTGCAATAACTGAGTTCCCAGTAGAAGCCAGAGAGCCTTTCTGGAGCCCAACCTTGATTTAGTTTTGTAGGAGAGGAGTCCATTTAAAACTCTGTGAGCTCTGCTCACTTTAAATAATGAGAATTGAGAATGATCAGGAGGCTCTCCTCTAAACTGTGCTTCTGAGTCAAACGAAAACACTGATGAATAACACCCCACGTAGGACTAGTAAGGACTGAAATGGATTACGAGACTTTCCAGCACCTGGTACATTAAGGCAGAATAAGTGAGATTGTCATAAATCTATTTTTTATGGTATTCTGTACAAGGCTGTCTGGGTGCTAATGGCCTTGCATGGCCCTAGGGGCCTCTAATGTACCAGTGCAATTACTTGTGGACTTTGGCTGTTTCTCATATAACTCTGCCTTAATCACCTCTGAGGTTCAGATATTTCCCATGATGCTGTCTATAACTTTTGGCAGATTCTCATAGCTTTTTACGTTCTACAATTCCCTACATCACATCCATCCGTTTTCTAGACCCTGTTCAGCTTGCACAGCCTTGGCCAGTGTCCACGCAGCAGATGAGTTGCTCACTCACAGCCCAAGCACAGAAATGAAAACTGCTTAAGCTCGCATGAGTAAGACATGAAATGAATCACAGTGGAAGGTGATGAGCATCGAAAGCCTGATGGATTCACTGAATCCTAATGCAGTTAAGTCTCAGGCACTGGATCTTAGGGTAGAAAAACAACAAACCTGAGACCTGATCAATTCTGCTTTATAAAAGGAAAGGAATAGGTTCCTTGGGCTTCTGGATTAGTTATTGCAATCGCTCTTAGTACTGACTCGCAGGTTCATAGTGTGGTTCTTAGTTCACAGTGACAATGTTTTACTTCAGTGTAGGTTGATCATAGCAGAGAGAACACATGTCACCCTCCACAGACAACTGCTCCTCATCCTAATCCTCTTCCCTTCCATTCTGCATGTTAGTTCTCTTCATTTGTCAAGAGTGACAGAACCCAGCTCGCCCCATACAATGCCCTTCAGGTTTCCTGCATTCTCTCTTCTTCCTCTCATTCTTAAGAGTGTTTGTCACACAGTGCTGAAGTCCATCCACCCTCAATATGATGCGTGCCTCTATTGCCCACTCCTTCATAAGGATAATAGGTATTTTGAAACATCTACTGTGTTTTATAATTTCCAGTTGACTAAAGCAGGGAAAATGACTTATAAAACTCTATAGCAGAAATACTAGGAGTACCAACCTCTGCAGATGTGAAGTATGTGAGTGACAGGAACATAAAAGGCCAAGAAAAACAATGAATTATCTCTGGATGTGAAAGGAGTCTTAACATATTAAAAGGATGTGTGTTGAGAGAGATCTGCTTTCTGTCTGGAAGCCTGGCCAAAATGCTTGAATAAAAATACCGGAATAAAGTTGAAAGATATGGAGTTTGCACAGAAAACAAAGTTATGCAATCCAGACTGGTGAACCAAAAGTGTCCTCATATAACACTGAAATAACAGGACATCAAAGAATAATAGAAAAGAAACTTGAAGTAGAAATTCTGTAGATCTCAGAGAAAATTTTCATCAATACAATACAAAGAACTTCCTATAATGAAACAAATACAGCTATGAAAAGAAACAATGGGTGCTTGAGGTACAATATGAGAATTGTAATGGATTTCATATCTTGCAAGAATTTACAAAGAAAAGCATAATGCATAGACTAGACAAAGATGATAATCAGAGGGCTGCTGCTACACAGGCATTATTCATAAGATCAGTGGGCAATGCTACAGAAGAAAATTAATGAGCATGCAGTTTGACAAATGCAAACCTATTAATTTTTAATCTGGACATAAATGAAAAAAATCACAATGTTGTCTGCCACACTTACTGTAGTTAAAGTAACAGTGAACTAATTTCTTGAAGGTACTGTGTTTGGAATTAAAAAACTTTCAGGTCCAAGGTCCCATCAGTGGAGAAACAAAGAACAATAAAAAAATGAAAAGAGAAACAATTTGATAATGGATGAGGCCTTGGAAAGAGATTCAGCGGAGTACAGAATAAAGCTAAAAGACCTTAGCTGTTCCTTGACTCTTATTTTTAAACTAGTTATTCTCACTGCAGGAAGAAGAATAAAGATGGAAGTGGTGAGTGGCAATGAAAAGAGCTCACATAGTAGAGTAAAGAGAATGGGTGTACAACACCTGCAGTCATCTACAGAGACCCCATTATGAAATGTAGGCATTAGAAAAAACATCTCCTACAACAGAGAAAAATACTAGACATACAGGTGACAACAGTTATTTTTCTATACTTGATTCATCATTAACATTTTCATTGTTACTTTGGTGAAACGGAGCAGAGAATTGTGTACTTCAGTACTGTCTTGGGCAAACTGGTCCTTCAGTGCTTTATTTCCTGATGCTTTTCATAATGAAATGCAACAAAATCTTAATGGCTAGAAAGTACTAAACCATACCTAGATCATCTTTTTGTTTAGAGAGATGAAAAGGCAAAAAACAAGACAAATCAGCAGAAGAATGTGATGATAAGATAAACACTATTGAAAGAACCCTAACACCTGACATGGAAGTTAAATGAAGAAAAAATAGAAACTCTTTGCTGGGAAAAAAAAAAAAAAAGTTTAGGAAAAGGATTAACACACTAAAGTAGTATTTGCCAAAACTATGGCAACAGACGGTGACCACTGTGACCAACAATTAGTGACCTATGCTTAAATTTCCTGCCAGAAAAGTAAGATCAGTGATAGAGTTCACAGACCTATAAATGTTTCTACATTTGTACAAATCTAAGCAGAAGCTAAAACATCATAGATAAGAACCACCTGGGTATTAGACAATTGCTCCTTGAATTAACCAAGCCGAAGATGAATACAATTAATGAATTGCAAGTTTGCAAAGCTTATGTAGGTAATCAAAGATCTTCAAGAAATGCATGATTATCATACCTAAAGATCCTTCATAGGATTATGTTAATCTTAAAAATTATGATCACAACTAGGGATCACTGCAATCCAAACGCCTTAAGATTCAGGAAGAAGACTTTGCCTTAATTAATGAGAGTAGAAAATGTCATGCTTTTATTTATGAGACGCTAATTAGCCATTTGTTGCAACCAAGTTACAATGTAGTTTGCTTGAACCCCAAACAAGATATTTATTACTTTTTTTTTCTTTTCTTCTTCTTTTAATCCAAGATTTATTAGAAGTTTAATTCCATATTGAAGATTGCAGCTCAAATTCCATGCAGGCAAAAATGACACAAACTTTCTAGTGCCTGACTCTTTCCCTGGTTTTATGGCTCACCCTTCCACTGCCCTGGGGATGTAAGGTTAATGGCTTCAGCATGCAGAGGACAACACTGCTGTGAGTTGTTGTTCTTTGATGCAAGATATTGCAGTGGGTTTGCATGGCCTGGGTTTGGTAGCAGTGGGGGGTACAGGGATGCCTTCTGTGAGAAGCTGCCAGAAGCTTCCTCAGTGTCTGACAGAGCTAATCCCAGATGGCTCCAAGACGGATGTGCTGCTGCCCAAGGTTGGGGCAATAAGAAAAGGTGCTAACACCCGTGTAACATTTAAGAAGAAGAAAGAAAAAGTTATGTCTTAGATGTAATTGTGGCCAGAGAAGAGCAGAGTGAGAACATGTGGGAGGAACAGCTCTGCAAAGACCAAGGCCAGTGCAGAGGGAGGGGCAGGAAATGCTCCAGGTGGCAGAGCTGAGATTCTCCTGCAGCTCACAGTGCAGCTCATGGTAAGAGAGCTGTGCCCCTGCAGCCCATGGAGGGTCACAGGGATGCAGAGATCCACCTGTAGCCCTTGGAGGAGTCCCACACTGGAGCAAGTGGGTGCCTGAGAGGAGACTGTGAACCCATTCTGGAGACCTGGGCTGGAGTAGGCTCCTGGCTGGGACCTGTGGAGAGAGCAGCTCATGCTGGAGCAGGTTTCGTGTCAGGATTTGTTTCTCTGTGGGGTACCCATGGTGAAGCAGCCTGTCCTTGAAGGACTGCGTCCCACAGAACAGTGACCCACATTGCAGCACGTGGGTCACGCAAAGAACTGTTGCCTGTGGGATTGACTGATGTTGGAAAAATTCACAGAGGACTATCATCTGTGTGAGGGACCCCATGCTGGCTCAGGGGAGAGACCCCTCTTCCTGACCACAGGCAGAAAAAAACTGTGATGAGTGGACTGTTACCCCCATTCCCTGTCTCCCTGCACCACCGGGGGAGAGAAGGTAGAGCAGGGAAGGAGGCAGAAGTGGGGAGAAAGTTAGTTTTAAGGTCTTACTTCGTTTCTCATTATCCTCCTCTGATTTTGTTAGTAACAATCAATATCTCTAATTCTATCCTGTTTTGCTCTTCATAGTATTTGGAGAGATATCTCTCTGTGCTTACCTCAACCTATGAATCCTTTGGTATATTTTCTCTCCCTTCTGCAATTGAGGAGGGGAGTGACAGAGAGGCTTTCAGAGGTGCCTGGCATCCATATGAAGTCAATCCATTACAGACACATATAACCAACAGCAGTAACTTCTTCCTCCTCTCTCCAGCAAGTACAGGGGGTTATTTTTAGGATGGTAAACATGCTACATACATTTTACTTTCTCCATTCTTTAACAACTCCATTTCCCATCCAAATTCACTAGATATGGTAAGTTTTATACCTACTGTGTGTGTTTTCTTTGCTCTCTTTGTTACTCATGAAATGATTTTACCCAGATCCCAATGCTGTGTCCCTTTAATGATCTGCAGCTGACCTTGATGCCTAGTCCCAGCTTACAGTCCCAGAGACTTCCTCTATTATCCCATGCCTTTGCTTTCAATGCCTCCCCTTCCATCCCAGCCCTGTACTCCCCTGTGTAGTACTTTTATTCTAGGGCCATAGCAGCACCCTCCACACAGACTAATGATTTATTATTGCTACCATTAATTACAGATACAGTACAAACCTAGGGAAAAAGTAAAGCAGTTAAGGTAAAAATCACTCAGCTATTAGACAAGGGCTGCTTGAAGTCAGCAAGCTCAAAGGGAGCTGGGGACAGACCATGAGCAGGCCAGAGAAAGACTGGCAGGTTCCAGCCCTTTGTGCAGTTTTAGCACTAAGATTGCAACCTGCAACAGGTGATGGTAACACCACATTTACTGTTACTTTCCACTTTCCACTGTCAGTGGAAAGACAACATGAACTAATTGCCTCTGGTGACCAGTTCTGAAAAGCTCTCTTGGGATACAGAAACTTTATTTCCAGCTACACGTGTAATTTTAAACCTAAATATATAGCTGGCTGAGGCCTTCTGCTTTAACGCACTTCTTAGTTCCACCAACGCTAGATTATACACGTGCCCATCTCAGGGCATAAACAATTGCTTGGGCTCTGTCACAGTGTAAACTTTGATGGCTACAGCTAGCGCTGGGCATGAGTCTCTGCACAAAAGGATCAAAAGTAATGAGTATAGACTGTATTCCCAAACTTCACCATCCCTTTATGAAGGGCTCCTCACTATGATACAGGGTTTTGCTCAACTACACCCAGGCTGCTGACAGCTAATGCTGAATCACCACATTCAAAAGGATAAATACAGTAATTTAGTGATTTGAAAAAATGAAGAGTAGAGAGATATAATAAAGGCTGATGACATTATAAGAGCTTTAAGAGCTTACTGTGTCAAAAATAAAGGAACAAGCCTTTGGCAGAAGAGAAACATCTTTTGCGGAAAGCAGATATAACTTCATTTATGCTGGTTGGAGGAAGATATACCTTCTTTTACTCTGTCATTTTTACTTGCCAGAAATAATTGTACCGGTTCTCTTACATCAATCTAGCTCTATTTCATTACATTTGGAGCAAACAGTTTTATAAATTTTAATCCCTTTTTTTAGATAGAAAGAGCATGAACAGTCACCTTAAAGTGATATAAATGTTACAGACACTAGAAAACTCTACGAATATTTTAGGTAATTCAATGAGCTAGCTGATGGCAAATTATCAGTCATCAAGAAAAGAAGGTTAACTGTATTTATGCTAAGAATTTAATAAACTAACAATAATTTATTTATCAACAATTCTTATTAATCAGGAAACATTCATCTTTATATCTGTTATGTATATAGTGTTCGCAAAACCTGTGCTTAATAAAAACCAGTATGGGCTATTTAAAATGAACAAGAAAAATTAAATTAAATATCCGTATCACCTTTTTGTTCCTCCTCTGTCATTAAGTTTTATTATGATTATATTAGTCCTATAAGAACACATTTTTTTCTCCAAGGAATAAATATCACTTGTATCACAAGATTCGCAAGAGATATTCTGTTTTTAAGAACTGGGACTCGTATGAAAAGAAATGTTTTGCAGTTCTCCAGGCTCTGAATGAATTATTTTTCTACACGCTATTGAACTGAAATAAAAGTAAATTCCAGCTGTAGTCAAGTACTTTAAAAACTGGTTTTGGTCACCAGAAGGAAATAGTAGAAAGAATATCTCTACCATGGAGAAAATTCTGGAGGGAAAAATTCATGTCTGTGGATTTTAAATAAGCTATTTTATTCATAAGAAGAACAAAAGACTTGTATTTTGAAACAATCCATCAGAAAAGGTCTAATGTGTACACTTAACTTTGACTATAAAAAAGCCTGAAGCTTATCTTTGGCAATTAATTTATTTATTTTTAAGCCAAATTTCACAATGAAGATTCCAAGTACACACTTTAAAGTGAATACTTGCTTAACCACCCACTTGATGAAGAAAGCTTTCCCAGAACAGGCCTAAAGAACAGATCCACTGATGTATGTAGCTATTATTTCAAAGCCTAATTGCTATTGTAGGTGCCTACATAAAGAGACCTCCTAGCCTTTCCCTATCTGTGTAACCTACTCACTTAGCTTATAGCTGCAAAAGAACTCAAACACCCAGAATTTAAGCATGATTTTGATCCTAAACACCAAACTGTGACCATCTAATTTCCTGTTCAGTTGCTTCCCATGATTGAAACTTACAGATGCCATACTTGTCCACAGTAATACTCCTCAGACTGAAGTGTCTGGGCAGCAGCACCACATGAGGGTGAAGGAGATCTGATAATTCTTTCACGCTTAAGCTTCTCTGGGATTCATAAAGTAACAAGGGACTAAGTAAGACAGATGTTCCCAATACACTACTATTGAATACAAAAGAGGTGCTGCTGCCCTTTTCCTTAATGAGGTAGCAGTTGGAGAGCTCATCAAGTTACGCATTATGGAAGTCAGGAAATAGGTGCTCATTTTAGAGAAGTTGCTAGATGAATCCCACAAGAACCATTTGGGAACGTGTTCTGTTAAACTATTTATAAGTGATCCAGAAAATGAGTTGAACAGTAATAAAACTTCTCCAGTGATAAAGACCATCTCTTTCTGTGTGCACAGACACTAGATAATGTTATTTCAGGAGAAAGATCTTGATGGCATTACATTCAGGTCTACAGAAAAAATATACTCAGTGCTGAATATCAATTACTAGAGTATTTTCTATTAGGCAATTCTTAAGAAAGGAAGATAAATAAAACTGCAAAACCTCTAGCAGACCATTTTGGTGCTCCGATTTAAAAAAGTTTAGAAACAGAACAGACCAAGATGGAAAGAATTATTACAAATATGGAAATATCTTCACATGAGATGCTAAGTACCAAAGTCTTGGCAATCTTCATATTACTGCAGCTCAGGATGTCCTTAAACAATTAATTCTTGGAAAGCCTTTCCATTTTCACTAATTCTTATGTTCTTACCCAAACTTTTAAACCTGCAACTTTCAGGACTTGCAGAGCAAGTGCACTCTTGATGCACTTGAATTCATTCTTAAGTCTTCCAGTCTCATTTGGAACTCTGTACCCATGAACATGGGGCATGATGTGTTGCATACATAGAGAAAAAACCTCAACATGATCTACTATGTTTTTGTTCTATGACAGGTGCAGTTGCTTGCTGGTGTATCTCTTATCACCTATTACAGAGATGTGTGTGCTTAAGGCAGTTATGTGTCAAATATAGAACCCACTTCTGATGTTAAAGATCCTATTACTAAGTAGCATTCAAATGAGCTCAAAATAGTATTACAGGCATTTCATCTAGAAAGCAAGGCAACACTTCAGCCACTCTGATTGCTCATTATAATCAGAGCTGAAAGAGAGCGGAGGAGAGCGATTTACAGCCACTTTCAGCTGCAAATTCAGGAATCATGCCTGCTGCAAGATGTGTGGAGAACTGTTGGAAGCCTTCACCTCCTCACCTCCTCACCTCCTGCGCTGGCAGTCTTCTCCACTCCTTCCACGTATCGTGACTTTTTGAAGGACAATGTTGCTGTGTCTCTGACAAACCCTTTCAAATCCAACTGGGAAGCCCCTGAAAGCTCAAGGTTTAAAAGCTCAAACTGATGATCCCATTTAACTCCTTACTGCTTTTTCTAACAAGCCTCCAGCATTGTGCAGGATTCCGACTTAATGTTTTGTACCCTGAAATGCAATGGAACCTGTGATACAGGAAATGTACTTCCCTATACATTGTGGAAATGTAGAAAAGTGGATATAAGGAAAGTGACTTCTCCCTGACTGACATATTGGCCCAGGCAGGGTAATGGGGATGGTTTGGCTTCCAGCAGCTTAAAGACCTGTCTGATAAACTGTATTATAAAGTTCATTTTCCTGGCTGATTGTCAATAATGATTTTCTTAAGGCTGACCCTTGATTAACCACAACATTGCAAGCAAAAGCAGTAAATGGATTTCAGTATCCTACCACAAATTTAGAAGAGACCACTTTTTCTTGTATCCCCTTGATTCTCATGAAGTGATGTGCAAACCACATCAGTAGAGGGAAGCCACAACGGCAGAGACAAACTGAACTCTGGGGAGTGGAAGAGGGAAAGGAAGTTCATAAATAATTGGCAAACACTGTATCTCTAATGGCATTTACACAGATGAAAATGTTTCAGTACCGGAGCTGACTTTAAAAATACATTATCTTATAAAAAGTATTTCAAATTAAATCAAATAACTGAAAAATCAGTGTGCTACTGCTTTTCAAAACATATCCATTTCTGAGCCAGAATTTTAATTTCTTAAAAATGACACACTCCCTCTCCCATGTGACAGTCACACATGATTTTGCAAGTTTCACTTTTTCTTCTCTTGTGGAATTAGGTTTTGCATAATGATAAAGAACCCAAACACACTTTTCAGTGGCAGAATTACTTTTTCCTCTACTATCTAGAAAATCTAATTATTCACATTATATTCATTTAGACAAATAAATATTAATGCGATTGTAAGTTCTTGGATGATTTCTCACAAAGGTGTCAGAAATAGTTGACAGATTAATATGCTGTAACAATATTACATATATCATAAAATCACAGAATGAATCATAGAATGGTTTGGGTTGGAAGGGAGCTTAAAGATTATCTAGTTCCAACCACTTTGCTTTGGGAAGGATGCCTTCCTTTAGACCAGGTTGCTCAGAGCTCCATCCAAACTGGCTTTAAACACTTTCAGGGATGGGGCCTCCACAACTTCTTGGGGTAACCTGTTCCAGTGCCACACCACCCTCGCAGTCAAGAATTTTTTCCTAATATCTAATCTAAACCTACTCTCAGTTTGAATCCATACTCCCTTAACCTGTCACTACATGCTCTTGTAAAAAGTTCCCCTCTGTCTTCCTTGTAGGCTCCCTTCAGGTACTGGAAGGCCACAATTACATCAACCCTAAACTTCTTTTCCAGGCTGAACAATCCTCTCAGCTCTTCTTCAGCAGAGGTACTTCATCCCTCTAAACAACTCAGTGGCCCTCCTCTGGACTTGATCCAGCAGGCCCATGTCCTTCCTGTACTGGGGAACTATCATGATTTATGCCTGACAGATTTACTGACTGCAAATAAAATAGCTTGCAAATAAATTCTCGGTCATCTCAGATATGATGGGGATTTGTTCTGCAAAGACAAAGAACACATTTTCTAATCTTCTCATAATGGAAATCTGTAAGGATATTAGTCCATTATAAGCTGTAAATGAACCTGAGTAAAATACATGATTTTTTAATGACTAGTGATTATAGCTATTCTAATAGAAATTTACTGAAGCCTCATTTTCATGGAATGTGCAGAGTACTCAGACCACGTACAATTCAGGTAACAGCAGCAACTTGGCAGTTCAATCTGGACCTGACCTGAACTTTGTATCACGAGAGAGTACTTTAAAGAGCTATCTTTAGGAAAGCAAAAATAAAGGAAGTCCAAATGAGTTCTGTCAAGTTTGTTTATCTTGAGATAACTTGGCTGGGGTGATGATGTGGTAGCTTTTCGCTGGGGTGACAGTCTGTGACTCAGTGGAAACTTGAGTGTTCCTCACTGCAAATTTTTAGAACACACTCTTTACCTAAAACCAGATACATCCTCACTGGAAGGCAGACTGACTCCTTCGCAAGGTACGTGCAAATCCTAGAATCACAAAGAAAGTAGCCTGAAGGATGGCAAGGGCTTTCTTCCAGGAAGACCAATGTTCAGAATTTCATGCTGCTCTTCTTAGTGCCCCACAGGAAACACCAGGTATGCACTCACTTCAGGGGAGCTTACCCCAGGCTGAAGATATCTCTGGTACTGAACCGGCCACATCAAGATGTCAGTGACTAAGCGCAGCCAGGGCATTCCCTCTAAGAGCTCACAGCACACTGCTCCAGGTCCTCTACCCAGAACTCCCCATGTGCCATGAACATTTGCACAAGCATCCAAACCAGAAAAGACTATCACCAAAACCCCAAACACACATAAAACTGAAAGAGTAAAATAATTTTCGAATTCAGTTTAAAACAGATAATTGTACTCCAGAAAAGGTTAAGTACCTGCAGTCTTCAGAGTCAGCTAATTTTACTGCACCAAAAATTAATATTCATTTTGCACTTAAGTTTTATCATCCAGATCATCCCTGGCAATTTAAAGCACTCCTCCAACCCCCTTTATGTGCTCAGAATTATGCAAGAAGAAATAACCTTGTGCACAGGCTTTGAGTGTTGCAAAATTTTTATTACATGGTAGCCATATCTCAGATAATCAAAAAATATGTAGATTAAATTAATCAACTGTAGTCAATTCCACCTAATGTCACCATCAGTTTATCACAAAGTTTCCTTCTATTAAAAGCTTTTTCCTGGTAACCTTCCATTGTAACCTGCCTCTGGCTGAAAATGAAGCATTTTATTTGTTTTCCAGTTCTTTACTGCTTTAGCACCTGTGGTCTCCCTTGTTGCTCATTTTCAATACCAGTACAAATGAACGTAAAATAAAATTGAACAATAACCCTGTTTATGGCAGACTTTCTGCACAGATTCAAAACAAAAGATGAGGATATTTTTATCATTGTATGAACATCCTCAAATGCTATGACTGGTATTAAATGCTGAAAACAACATTCTTGTTCTTTCTTGCCTTCCTCCTAAATTGGAAAAAGAGAAAAATAAAAAATATTTCCTAAATAAAGAATACGTTCACCACAGAAACTCAGCAAAGCTTCATCTCCTAACAGACTTAGCTCATTGTGCTATGTTTTCCATCTAAATGTTAGAGGGTTTGAGTCAAAGTGTGCAAAGACCAAATTACTCAGGTTCTTCAAAGAAATCATAATCTCCCTCCCAAGCCTGTGTTCAACCCCAAGTCTTTGCTGACGTGCTGGACCTGAGACAAAGGTCCCAGTTTGAAAAGATAGTTACATGAACAATGAACAATTATTTGTGTCCCATGAGTGGAGTTCATTTACCTTGACTTAGGCATCCAGAAGGTAGATTTTTAAGTCTAAACTAATCATATGGAGCTCTCAATGGAAACAAACAGGATGACTCATCTGAAGCTGAGGCTGGTGTTCAAGATGACTTGGGAATTTAGGTGAATAAATCAGTTTATGGATCAAAGTATCTTTTTGGATCTGTCCAAATCATATTAATAAAGAAGAAATCAAAATAAAATTGGTAACTATGAAAATGGGGGGAAAAAGCATGTACCATTGGTTGGATTCTTTTATAAAAATTATCAGGATGAAGGAACAAAATGAAAAGTAATAGAACCACATTAGATAAGTTTAAAAACTGCTGGCAGTGCTTTGGAAACTGACTGAAGGATTCCAGACATCATTCTCGGGAAAAGATAATATATCCAGCATGAATCCAAAACATTCAATTTGCTCTCCCAAACACATATTTAAGCATTAACTGTTTTCACTGGGCATGCTGAAGGAAAATTGCAGTATTTTACAACTGACCTACATGTTTCACTGCTGGTGACATGAAGAGCAAAGAAAGAGGTGGAAACCCAAGCAGTCAGGCAGGTACAGGCTGAGTTATTACCATTATCAGCTTCATACCTATTTTTTTTGCGGCACAGTGTAATTCTTATTTCACTAAGAAACAGTGATTGCAAAAGCAACACTGGCCGACAGATTCTGGTTTGATTCAAGAGAGATGATATACCTAATTATGACAAACTCCATTTGTTCTATTTTCATTCTATGTAAGTTACTGAGGGGTTTTACAGTGATAGAGTTTCCCAGCAGAAAAGGCACATGGTGCTCAAGCTCCAGGGACCTGTGGGAATGCTGCTGCACCACAGAAGCTGATAATTAACCCTCTCTCAGCTGTCATTTACCAATTATGTCCTTCCACAATCAGTAAATCTGTCATGAAAGGATAGGTTCTGCTCCTCTGCAGTCTGAACAATAGCACTGTGGCCATCATGCTTTATTACTGCACTCCCCTAAGATGCATGGAGGAGCCTGGAGAAAGCACTTGAGATGTCTCTCTGGTAAGCAGAGTATGACAAATTTCCATTAAAGTGCTCCTTGACCTCTGGCAATGATGGGGATCACTACCCATTGGCTTACTTGCCTCCAGTCTTCCACTGTCCTTCCTGTGTTCCTCATGCCCTGTCCCAGGGCCTGCAATGTCTCCTCCAGCACCAGACTGCATGTGTGTTTCCTTGGCACATCCCTCCTTCATACTCACAGAGAGACCTCCACCCACCCCAGACTTGTACACAAAAATGGCTAACAAGGAAGGAAAGATGCTTGCCTCTTTTTTTTTTTTTTTTTCCCTGGTATCTCTTTAAATCCCATTCTGACAAAGAGTGATTTTATGCTAGAAACATTCAATGGCAAAGAAATCCTCTTGTCAACCATTCCCGACTGCTGCTGTTTTGGCAGACTGCATTCACCAGTGCCTGCCTCTGCTGGGGTCACCTGGCCCTGTGCCAGCACCTGGTGAGAGAGGCATGAGGGCAACTGAGCATCTCTCCCTGGGGCACAGAGTCCCCAAGAATCCACTGTGCACAAACCCTCTAATCCACTCACATGTGGATTTTCAGTCTTTCTGTCACTGTCTCCTCAGACACAAGGAGGGGTGACAAATGAGATAAACCATCATATTTGCGACAGAGGCAGGAGGTCTGATTCTTCTGTATCTGTGGAAATACAGATCAGCAACTGTAGCACCCTGCTGTGCAGTAAGAGAAATTAAACACCACTTTCAGGAGACTATTATGGCAAATAATTGTAATCTACATATAATGCAGCAATGACCCTGGACTATCTAAAACCAACTGCAGATTGCTGGCAGAATTGAAGTCCGAAACCTGTTGTTTTTTTGCTTAGTTCTGTGCTTAGGAATTGCTCTTCTTTCACCCCAGAAGTAAGAATATATTTCACCAAGTGTCGCTAGCATCTTCTCTCACATAGACTGGTAGAGTCTCTGGACAATGAGTAGAAAGGAGAGGTTTACAAACTGAGGTCTGCCAAATTTCCTTTGCACAGAAAGCAGAAAAAGCTGTTTTTCAAATTATGCAAGTATTGATATGAATGCAGAAATGCAGTGGCTTTACCTGTGAAGTTCAGAGTCCTTTTCCCTAAATCAGCACATGTAATTGAAATATTTGAAACTTTAAGAAGGTCTAGTGTGCTTTCTTCTTATATTATTGAAGCCGTATTGATAACAACAGTAAGGAAATATTTAAGAGACTAGGAAGCTGTGATGATACCTATTTTCTGAAATTAATGTAAAGCCACCAAATATTATTGCTATTATTACACAATATTTTGTATGCTATTGCATAAGATGTTTCTAGGAGGAAAAAAAAAACCACACCAAAAAAGAAACAACACCAAAAAACCCAACCCACCCCCTCCAAAACAAAACAAAACAAACCCAATGAGGCTGTGTTAGAAACAGTCCCAGCAGGGAGGAAGGAAGAAGAGGACAGGCTGCCTGCCAGACCCAGCCAGCCCAACTCTAGATCAACTAGACCAACTAGGTAAGGCTCCCTGGGATTGCCTGAGAGCCAAAGGAAGAATTTGGAGTAAATGTTGATGTGATGGGTTGCTTTAAGTTTTATTTTAAATTGTGAACACAGGACTTAGGTGGACACATTGCTATGAAGTGCCATGCATTAATCTTAACTCTGAAGGATTTTCCTTTGCTTTACAACAACCCCCTTGAAACACACTAATAAGAAACAGACTGTTAAAAAACCTAAAAGTACAGTTTTAAGAACCTTTTACTTTCAGGCCAGAGCACAAAGGGTCAGTGCACAAACAAAGTCCAAGATGAAACAAATCTTCATATTTTCCAGCACACAAGGCCCGTGACTGCTGACTAGTTTTGTAATCAACTCATGCTGTATCTTTGGAGCCTCCCACTGTTCCTATCACTTTTTGACTCTAAGCACAGTATGCAGGTGTTTTAATTAAGACTTGGTCTTCTGCACTGAAAAATCAAACCATTCTGGTTTCACATTTGAAAATCTGCATCCTTTAAGTTTGCAATACTTTTGGTCAACATGATTGACAAACAGTTTAAGTACATCAGTCTCTTTTAGTATCTCCAGTACAGCTCATTACAGTGCTCATCTAAATAGATGGGGATTTTTTTTCTTGCCTGTTTTTCAGTAGACTGCTTTGTATTTTATTTCTCTTCTTTCCATTCATTTTCTTCTACACAGATGGGTAGAACATATCTGCAAACATAATCTTGGGGGAATCTTTTCATGTGTTTCCCAAATGTGTTCATAAAGAAACAGGTGACTTGGAAACAGAATCCTTCTGTTCCCTGCTCACAGAATTTCAGCTTTCATTTTCAGGGGAAAAAGAGGTCTAGAAGGAAAGGGTACATAAAATGCAGTAACAAAGGCAGAAAATAGTAGGTTTCTCCTTTTTGGTTCCTTGTTTATTTAGGTTTGTATAGTCAAACTGAAGGCCTTTAAGATCTTCATTGCTGATTTTCTGCTCCTAGAGGATTAGGAAAGTGATGTGACTATGCTCAGTATAATGGATAATGGTGGCTTTAGAGCACAGCACCAGATTTTCTCACATCTTTTGGGTTTTGAGGATAGCTGCAGCTACTTCTCTGTTTCCTGATAAGCTCTAGTTTCTGACAAATTGAAAACCATGAGACATTGATCAGACACAGCCAGAAGGTTGTGCAGTGCTGTTTTGCTGACCATTGTCTGGTTTTTTGCAGGCTGCTTGGTGCACACAGGAGCAGCCTGGCACAGGCCCTGGGGCAGCCTTGGGCACAAGATGGAAACCCAAGCACTGATATACATGTGCTACCAGCAGTACTGCCAACCAAACTTGGTGGAACAGCTACAAGACTAGTGCAACAAAATACAGTCTGTGCTGGAGACAGGTTACATCTGCCAGTGCCTATAGCTTTCACCAGTGGCTGTCAGATCTGGTTGTCACATCGCCCATTTGGGCTACATGAAAAAACACCTCACTACCACACTGCCTACCCAGAGGCTAAAACCAGCAGGCATACAAGACTCCTGAAGGGAAAAATGAAACAATCCAGTGTGGTGTTTTTACCTGCAAGCCAGAAAAAAATGTAGGACGCAGTACCCACTTGGCTACCTAGAGGTCTTTTTGCCTCCCAACTAAAGAAAAAACAGAGGCAAGAGACATAGGAGTCCAGGAAAAAGTCTTCACAGGAGGAAGCCAAGAAAAAGACCCTATTTGGAGTTAGGATTTTTAAGGGAAAGCTTCCGTTTCTGAACAAGAAAACTGCCCTTTTGCTGTTTCCTGCTATCTTCAGGTAAAGGGCATGTGGCACACATTGTCTGTGAATAAAGTGGAGAAATGCTTCTTCCTCTACAAGATGCAGAAAGGGCATTACCTAACCACAGAAAATAAGTAGGAAGTTCTGGAAGTACTAGAAGAGTTCTCCTCGTTGGTGCAAGGCTAGACATCAAAAGACAAATTTAAGAAACAGCAGTAGAATATTGAAAAAGAGTTACAGCCTGACTTCAAAATTATGATTTTAGAATATCTAAATGACTTTAAGAATTATTTTCTATTTGAATATGCTTTCCTGCCCTTTGTAGTCTACCACATTCCAATGAATATGATGCCATGGATCTTCATAAATCTGTAAATATGTTAGACAGCTATACCTGTACATTTGTCTTTGTGTTTTTTATCTGAAAAATTATGTTTGAAGCTCAAGTGACATTAGTTTTGTAATTACTTTAAAATGAAAGCCAAGGAAGGACACAATGAGCTATGCTGAATGCCAAAGGTCTCAAAGAACAAACTGGGTTTCACCAGCTGGTTTCTGAAGGCACCTGAAATAACTAGGAATAGACAGAAACTTCTCAGAGTGACCAGAAGGCACAACTCATCCCAGCAGTCACCTTTTAACTTGGATGAGGAGAACGTGTTTGGATGGGGTGCTCTGCCCTCAGCCTGGGATGAACTCACGTACAGCTGAAAGCCAGGTGCTGCAGAGCTGTGACAAGCACAGCACAAACACTAATTCTGTCTGCTGGAAGGTGAGTCCATTATCTCAGGCTCAGCACAGAGCTGATGTCTTCCATTCACAGGTCATTTCCACTAACTGAGCAGAGCTGGCATCCTGCTTTTAGGAAAAAAAAAGAAGAAAAAATATACCCCAGAGCCACAATTAGTCTTGCTGTCTAATATTTTTTCTCTCTCATGGCACAATTAGAGCACCCCTTCTTTCAGAATGACTTAAAATAACTGGAAAACATCCTTTTCCTCCTTACTTTACAAAGCTTCTCAAGCGTGTCTGTCTTCCAATTCATGTGTACGTCACTCTTCTATAAAGCACAGCTTCAAAGATGTCTGTCAAAGTCAAATCACATCCATACTTCCCAAAGGCAACTCTCTTTTCATTCAGGGGTGTATTGATTCCTCCAAAGATAGTGCAACTTCCAAATCTCAACTGGATAAAAGTATCAGCTATGAAACCCCACCTCTCACATAAATTCAGACACTTGAATGTGCCCACTGTCACCTTCTGCTTGGCTTTAGGGAGAGGACCATGATCATTTCTACACTGAGAACAGTAAAATACAGGACACTGGTTAGCTTCACTTTCCTTTGGAGGCCTGTCCTGTCTTCTCCATTAATTATATAATCCCTGAATTAAAGGCACTCAATCCCCCTGCTGTGACTGGATGAGTACTTTTCAAAAAAAAAAAAAAAAAATCAAACATGATATGTCCCTTAAAAGCACATGGTCTGAAAATGGATTTACAATGTCACTGCCAATTTAGGAGAGAGTGAGATTAAGGAGTGAAAGGAAAGTGGCTCCATTAGAACCATCCAGGCAATTTACAATGGCTGCTCTGTGGCCATGAAGTGAATATGAATTTAAAACATCTAAGATTGTGAATAATAAAAGAGTTGCATTTCAGGTTCTACCACAGCTTGAAACGCTTTTATTTTGAAAATGCCACTTGTGCTAAGGTTTAATTAAATAACAACACAAAGGAGAAAAAAAAAGAAAAAAATAGACTTACAAAAAAAAGATCTAAATACAGAGGCCACAGAGAGAAATCACAAAGGCCAGATGCAAAATGCACTGTATCCTCTGCATTATTCACCAACATAGCAGCTGCCCCAGGGCTCAGGATCACAGTGCTTAATGTATTAATTTTTTCTTGGCCAGTCCCTGAAAGCATCTGCATACCCTATTTCAGGACTAAAAGGACTTATGCAATGATTTGCTAGGCTTACATAGATAAGATGAATACACTGTTTTTCTCAGCGAAATCCCTGTTTTCATAGATATTGCATCTCTGAAAGCATATCTACAAAATTAACACAAAACCACAGTAAAAGTGCACGTGGCCTCAGAAAAAATAAATACAAAAAAACTCCCCAATATTTTACTAGATATATTGCATTCATAAATTTATAGCTTAGAAATACTGAAATTCCCACCAACATTATGCATTATTAAATATAATACTTCAGATTTAATTCTGAATTTCTAACTATCTACTGCTGTGCTCTATGTAAATTATACTGCATTGAAAAATAAACATTTTTATTTTGATTCTCTTTTGTAATTCTTCTGGCAGAAGCACTAACTCGTTTACTTATATCCTTGGAACATGTTGTATATGTAAATGTTGGTATAATCTGGCTTTATGTTTCTAAGCCAAGTAATAAATGAAGTGAGGTTTTCATTGCAGTATTTATAATGCATTTTGCTTGTTGCAGAATGAGACATATTGATCAAAAATAAAAATCTCACTGAGAACAGCTACTTCAGCCAATGCAGCATGAATGAGCTTAGGATTCAAGCTGGAATAGGTACAAAGACAAATTACCAGGATACTCAGAAGTACTGGGAGTATCTTTCAGGAGAGGCATTTAAAATAGCTTGTACTTTTTGCCTAGTAGATTTACAAGGGACATATGTTCTCCGTTAAAAAAAACCCAAAAAACCAAAAAAAAAAAAAAAAAGGAAAAAAGAAAAGAAGAAAGAAGGAGGAAATAAAATTAAACTGAAGGACTTAGAAAATTTCTAACTACCAGAGATTATATTTGTCTGGAGAGAGCCTTCAGATGGTAGTAACAGGAGCAGAACTCAATGTAAGAGTTTAATCAGGTCATTAAAATGACCATGTAATATGATTAGAGACAGAACAGGACCAAGTTCCCCTCTAGAGCAGGGAAGTGTGATCTCCTGACACAGAGTTGTCATGCTCAGTCCTAACATCACCCTTCTTTGGGTTAGTACTTCAGCATTAGATACATGATGAAGCTTCACTGATTTCTTTGGGTATTTACAATCTCTGTTGCCTACCAGGACAGTCAGTCAGACAGTATTTGGAGCTTTAGGTAATGTATGAGATAGCTGCTGCATCCTTTTTTGTAGAAGCAATGCCTTGCCAGAGTGCAGGTAATTTAGTTGATTAATCTTACTGACATATGAACTGCTCAAATATGAAATGCTTTTGTTAGGAGAAAAATAAGGGCCAAACACACTGATTTGTTTCGCATTTCAAACTATTTGCATTTTTATTTCTTCTTCTATTCTAGGAAAAAAAAATTATACATGTATTTATGTATGTAGATATAATTTATTTTTACTATGCAATTTCCCATCAATCTGAAGTAAAGAGCAAAATGGATGGTAGTGCAGCAATAACATTAAGGCACATACCATAGGAGCATGACAAACTCCAGTAAACTTTACCATTGCAGCATGTTATTTTTAAATGTAATGTTAGTATCAGAATCAGATTATCTCTAAGTATTTCATCAAAGGATAGTTAAAATACACACACAGATACAACCATGTAATTACTTGGCACTGTTCACTACAGGACCACCAAGTGCCTGCCCAGGTTTCCTTGGTCGCCTTCTCTGCCTCCTCTAACTGAATCCTTCCTGCCTGTGAGCTTTCCTGGGCCAGCTTTGCCATGAATGCAAGTAAGATGCCCACTGCTGCCTGTTCAGAACACGCCCCTGGCTGTTCCAAAATAAAGCTGATGTCACTGCCAGGGACTGACAGTGCTCAGCTCATAGCCCGTGTGTGCCTGAGAAGCAGATCCCACCCTGCACTGGCACTTGTTGCTTCACTCTGCTCACCCCTGTCAGTGACCAGAGGTGGGCTGTGATTTAAAGCAAACCATTTGGCATAGAACTGTGCAGCCTGTTCTCACATCTGACTCTCAATAAATCCGTAAAGCCCAAGTGCTGAACATAAAGTGGGCATAATAGACATTTCAAGAGATTATGCACACGGTCATTCACGCTTTGCAGAATCGCGATTTTTGCACCAATTATTTTGCCACTGAATTTTCCAAATGTCGATTGTGACTTTTGATGTTAGGCATTGTGACTTTCCTCATTAGGCATAGCTGACAGCTTTCTGGCATTAAAGAATGATTCTTTCAATTAGAAGATCACAGCAAGTATTGTATTATCAAGATGAACAATAATACTCCTATTTTATATAGTGTGTCGTATATACTATGACACAAAAATGAGTTAAACAAGTATGAGGCCACTTCTGTAACCTGCAAATGTACTGGAAGTCATTGTCCTTCATAACATAAGACCAATAATACTGGCAGGACTATGGATTTACAATATGTCAGCCAACTAAAAGCAGAGTGTTTGTTTCTTTTGCAGAGTGGAGTAGAGCTCTTTATGATTAGACACATGTTTAATACACTTTTCTATTTTTAACAGTATTTTCGACACTTTTCTATTTTTTTGTTTCATCAAACAAAATAATGAAAAATAACCAGATTTTCAAGTGCATTCTATTAGGATATCACAATGTTATATAGGATATGAGTCACATTATATGTTTTACATTTTAATTGTATTTTTTCTTACATAAAATACTCAGAAAATAAAAAGAATGAAGAGTAGGATATGTTTCTCACAATTTTACTTTTGATGATTCAGAGCCATTATATTACATAAATATACATGTTATAGTACGCCTTTCATCTTAGCTTAGCTTTGTCCAGTCTGATTCAAAAAACTAGACTCCCTATAGGGTGAAAACTCAGTTTTAAGATTGAGGTTATGCTAGTTTTTAAGAGGTAAGTCATCCAAACACCTAATTTTGCTACTTCTTTTATTTAACATTTTTTCAATCAACAGGCCAAGAAAACAGGCACTGGCTGCCAGCAATAGAAATTGGCAGGAACAAAAAGACTGAAGTGGCTCTACATTTCATTTTGTTTTTCATGAAGATATTAGAAAAAATATGGCAGGAATTTTAAAGCACTGTATTTGAACTGTGAATTGAACTGAATACACTTTCTCCTACTTCGATTTTGCTCATTTAATCACATTAAGCTGTCAAAGTAACTCTGCTTACACAAAGTGCCTTTCCTAAGCTGATAGTGAAATATCTTTCATTAACAATATTATTTTGTACAACATGAAAAAAAGAATCCCATTATATTTATACATGGATGTGGTTTATTTCCTCCATATTCTTGTCTGTTCTAATGAATTTTACATTAAAAAAACGTGTTATTTTCTTGCTTGCTTGACTCCATTTCACCTCATTTAGTACAGAAATGAACATACTAAAAATTGTTGGATTGTAGGGTTGTTGTCTGGTTAGTTGTTCTCCTATCATTTTCCAGACCTTAAGCATAGGACAAAGACCGGAGAGCATGTGAACACTAAGCTCAGCAGTGACAGGAAGTGCTCTCATGGTCCTGCCCCAGTCACGCAGCAAGGGGTGATGGATTTTGTCAACCTGAACACAGCACACCCCATAAACTGTTTCAGTAATAGAAGAGCCCCGAGGAGATCTGTCTCACAGAGTACTTTTGAGAGCCAGTTTCCTTCCCTGGGTTCCATCCCAACAAAGGGATGCTTTGATGCTACCCTCCACAAACAGGAAGCAGTAATAAATAAATCCAGGTTTGCTTCATTTGAACATCTGCCTGGTGAACAGTGTCCCCCAAATAAGGAGAGGGACCCTCCCACTGGAGCCACACAGTCCAGGGCTAGGACAGCTCTCTGTCTCCTGACTGAGAATGTATGACCTGATGAGTTTGCTAAGGTTGCTTTTCCTCAGTGGTTCTCATCAGCTTTCCAGTCTCAAAGGGATAATACTAAATAATGTTGCAGGAAAATAAGAGGTATGGAGGATAGATTTGTATCTTTATATTACAGAAAAAAAATTTTAAATGCTTAATTAATATCAAAGTGAAAAATTTTCCCTTCACTTGCCATTTCAATGCTTTCTTCTTTACAAATATTCTTCCTGCCTGGTCCTGTGAAATGGCAGGAGCTGGTACTAAAACTGTACAACTTTGAAAGAAATAACTTTGATCCAAAGTTTTCAAGTTTGAAGTAATGCCAGGAGGTATAAACTGACCATTTATATTTCACTGTTTTTAACAAAGGTTTCTTTCAACTTGGAACAGAAAGGCAGTAATTCTGTAACTTGCTATTAAACCAGTAGATTGCAAAATATCCAAGAAAATAATACAGTTTTATAGAGAATGACACTTCTAAGAAATATCTATGCTGTACCTTGGAATATAGATATTGAACTCAATTTGAGCCATGGAAAAAAAGTCAGTAGGGCGCTATAACTGAAGCCTCAGCAAAATTCATCCTTACCAAACCACATTTTTAATAATAATAGGTAGAAGACTGGGAGGAAAAAAAAGCAGGAAAACATTTTTAACTAGAATACTTAATGTAGCTATTGATTACATGTAATAGTAAACAACTTACTGGGAAAAGCAGCTTTAGTACTTCCTCTTATTTTGAAAATTAACAGTTTTTCACTTAGAGGCAATACTAATATAAATACAAGGATAATTTAATTCACAACCCACATAAGCATTGTTTAAATGGCGATAAGTCAGCATCTCACGAAATGCCTTGAACAAATGGATCTCATCCATGGCACATAGTGCTATGATGTACAAAAAAGTTCATTGCTATGCATCACTGCAAACCTCCAGTACACACCAACAATATAACCTTGTGAGTAACAAAAACAATCAAGGCCCTTTCCAATTGAAAGTAGTGTGAAAACAAACCAAACGCACAATACAACTATAGAAGAAAAATAGTAATATGAATGGGAACACTCATGAATCAACCTTTTTTATGCTGATGACACCTCAGAGATCTCATTTGGATTAAATGCATTGGATGCTGCCCTAAGAATGGCCTCAGTAATATGGACTCTAATGAATGTTTACAACTTTAAAGGGACAAATATCCCTTTGAAGTTCACAGGATGACTTCAGAAAGTATATAAAATCACCTTTAATGAAAAGAAGGAGACAGGGAAACACTCCCTGGAAATTTTGTTACTGAGTTTTAAAAATCCTTCGCTAACCACAATAAAGAAGAAAAACAAAACAGGGCATAGGGCTCACCACAGGACACAATTTTAACCCTGTCCACTTCCATCTTTGTGTCTACAACTGTCTGTCAAGGGGATTAATTTTTCTCAAATATCACTAGTTTTCTATATTTGGTGTAAAAATTCACCATACTGGAACCAAACATGCAGGTGACAATAATGTGTGGAAGATTAATAGAGATGACAGGCTGCCATCCTTAGGGGAAAGAAAACTGCTGTTGCACAGTCTGTCTTTAGTTGAAAGCTAATGTGAAAATTTTCTGCTTGTATGTGGAGAAATAAAGCATAGGTACTCCTTAAAAGTACACACTGCCTAAAAGAATGCTGTGTAACACATAATGCTACCACATTCATCTCTAAACCAAGCAACATGAATTACACACTGCTCTAGATGAGACGGCCTCTACCTCGTCTCAGAAGAGCTTTCAGATTTGGCTGAGGACTGTCTGTGGGGGAAGCCAGCAAGAAAAGTGGCCAACAGCAGACCAGGAAAGTGACAGAAACACAGAGTGACAAGGGCAACATGGCAGAGTTATTTTCTATGTAGTGATGCATTGAAGAGGGGCTAGAGTAGTGAGTGCTTTCGAAAAGCCCTCATTTAGTCTTTAAATTATGTGCAGTAGGATGATGCATGCTTGCTTCTTTTAAAAAGCTTTTCCTTCTAAATATTTGCATTTGATAAAGATTAGATGTGAGTTTTCCCACACCAGTACAGAACCTAGGTAGTACTGGGTATGGCCTGGCTAAGGGACCCTTTTTTTTCCTGAGGTGATTAGGAGAAAAGGTTATCACTGACAGCTTATTTGTAGAGTAAAGCCAGTTTGTAGAACTGCTGAATGCAGTGAAACCTCCACACTGAAAATTAATGAAATAAAGCAATCCTAAATATGTGAGCTATTGATCTTGTAACAATTAGTCATGCATTCAATTATTACTTCTTCCTGGACTTCTACCTTCTGAGTCACAGGGAGCAGAGCACTGCTCAGGGCCAGGCACAAGAACCAGCACAGCCTACACAGCCAGCCAACTCCAGGTCTGGCAACAAAGACACTGCCTGCTCTGAGGAGACAGAAGGAGCACTGTGCAGGAGCAGCGCAAACAACCCTGTGTGTCAGCTTTACTTCTGCATTAAACCACAGTCCTCTGGGGAGAAAAACTGGAAGATACAGTTAGGGAAAATGCATCAATATGACCACAGCATTACCCACAGCAGTGATCATCCATGGACTTAAAAGGTAGTCCACAGACCACCTCAATCCCTTATCCTCCATTCTTCCTCTCATCTGAATGCAATAAAATTATTGTGGGGCCATGGAAGTGCTACTGTGGGAACCTCGCCTACCTTCTGTGTCCCACAGTGCCAGGTATCTCAAACTCCTCCCTACGAAATGGATGTGAGAAGAAGCAGCCCCAGTGCAATTCCTCATCTCTCCTCTCTTTCCTTTTTACCTTAAATCCCAGAGAATAGGTGGGACTATGGAAATAAGTTCCTTGGACCAAGGAACTCCAAGATAACAGTGAGGGGAATTGTTAACACGTCATGGGACAACTTAGTGAAGTGCAGATGTGGCTGGTGTAGGTCTGGATCTAGTCCAAATTGGACTACCATATCCAAATTGACACAATATCAAAACTGGACTATGTATAAACAACAGAAAAAATCTCCATGTCACAGTGTGCGGGATGGGTTTACAGACTCTGGGCCCCATCATCTGAGACCAAAATTCATGATGATATTTTTCAGAGGATAAATGCCATTACATTTTTCTTGAGAAGTTTTTTCTTCTTTTGAGAAATGAATGGATCCATACTTAATAGGTTTTCAAATCATTATACCTCTTTTTTTTAAAGCTAAAACCCAATTACCTTCTAAGTACTTGGGAAAGTCCAATATTGTTAGCTGCTGAGAAGGTCAGAGCAATTTAAATACCTAAAGAATAAAGAACCGCTGCTTAAATGGCTAACCTTTCTTAAGTGATTTCTTAAATTGCCTAAAAGTTATCTGGTCACTAGAAGTACAAGGAAATAGGAAACAACATACCAAGTTGTACAAGTAGGAATTAATGAATGCAGCAATTTCCAATAGAAGTACTATGTTCCTGGGTTCACCAAGAGCAGGATGAACAAAGGAAAAGCCTCCTTTAGACACCAAAGAGCTTAACACCTTTCAGTTTCCTAGGATCCTTCTGAAAAAATGAAATAATACTAGTCTTGTCTGAAGTAACTTTTTTTTTTTAAATGGTGTTATTGCTTATATTAAATTGCGTAGATGAATTTGTTAATGTGATAGCAATGGCATAAATTCTGGTTTGAAAGGTCTCTAATTTACGGGTATGAAGTAGAGCTATGTAAATAATCTGCAATTAATATTTAATTTACTGAATATTGACCTTTGCTTTTTTCTCCCGAAGTACCTAGCAGCAGATTCTTTGATGTCAATGCCTTTCACATGAGATCAGCCAGTGAGCTGAATTTCCCCAGTGTTTATTGATCAGAATGTTACTTGATTTTCCTGAGTGGATGAGCATTTTAGGCACAAGGCATCAGCAAAAGAAATACCAAAGGTATTTCTGGATGCGATTCTAAAGTCTTCTAGAAAAATCTGATTGTTCAAATAGTGACACAGCTCCTAGAAAAAGAGATGAACAAAGGAGACCTATTAACTCACCCTGTGCCTGCTCCACTGGTACTCGTGTAGGCTGGGATAGTTAATTTTCTTTACAGTGTAAGGTATTTGGGCAATGTTCCGGACTGTGCTGTGAACAGTGTTGGCAATACCGACATGTTTTTGCTACTGCTGAGCTGTGAGCCAAGGCCTTTTCTGCTTATCACCCACCACACCAGCAGGGAGGCTGGAGGTGCCTGGGAGCTGGGAGGAGACAAAGCCCAACTGGGACAGCTCATTGCAACTGACCCAAGAGACATTCTATACCGTATGGCATCATGCTCAGCATATAAATTTGGGAGAAGAATATAAAAGGACGTTTGAAATGTTGATGTTTGTCTTCGTAAAATGGCGTGGTTTGGAATGGACCTTAAAGACCATCTAATTCCCAGCCCCCTGCCATGAGGGAGACCCCTCCCGCCAGATCTGTTGTTCAAAGTGCCATCCAACTTGGCCTTGAACACTTCCAAGGATGAAGAGTCCATGATTTCTCTGGGCAACCCATTCCATTCTCTTACCACCATCATAGTGAAGAACTTCTTCCTAACATCCAAGCTAAACCTTCTCTCTTTCAGTTTAAAGCTGTTGTTCCATGTCCCATTACTACATGCTCTCCAAGTCCCTCTCCAGCTTTTTTCAAAGATAATCCTTAAATATGATGGAGCCCTGCTTTCCTGGAGAAGGCTGAGCACCTGGGAAGTGCCCACGGGAAGTGGTAAATGAATTCCTTAGCTTGCTTTGCTTGAATGTGTGGCTTTTGCTTTACATATTAAACTGTCTTCATCTCAACCCATGGTTTTTCTCATTTTCACCCTTCTGATTCAATCCCCTCACCCCACCAGTCAGGGAGAGAGTGGCATGGGGGGGCTGAGTTGCCAGCTGGGGTTAAACCATAACACTTAGTAAATAAATATCCAGTCTATCTTTCCCCAGCACCCTGCCTTGTACCCAGGTGCTCTAAACCATGTGTTCTCATGAAGAAATCAAAACTCCGAAGCACACTGCTGGAGTGCTGTCAGCTTTCTGGAAATTAAGTGAACATGGTCCTCGGTCATTAAGCTCTTCTCTGTTTAAGTTCTAGTCAGTTATTTTTAAGAGGCAAATCCCTCCTTTAAAATTACAGAAGCATTTTTATAGTACTGATTTCTAGGCTGATGAACCCCTATCTCTCATATCCCACACCTTTTTTTTTTTTTTTCTTAATGAATTCAGATTTGATTTGAAGATGTAACATGAAGCATTATAGAAAATGTAAAGGAAATAATATAATAGACACAGCATTGCAATGGGCAGGTCAATGAGCCTGTTGAATGACTTGTGGGATAGAAGGGGATGATGTAGATCTGGCTGATTTGCATTAGAAGAAAATCAGTGAGCAGATAGAATACAAGAATAGGATCTCCTGACCTAAGCATGTCTGTTGTTTGAGAGGACATTCCTCCAAAGTTATCCCTTTATTACGACACATTTCAAACTGCCAGAAAAGAGGTGAGAACAGGCCTTAGTCTTTCCTATGACCTTACACCATGGTTGCACAGATGTGGCACCTAAGACCATTTCCAATACAAATACTGGATTTCATGGCAAGTTTTCCTCATACAGGAATACAACGCAGTATATACAAAAAGGCATGAAAAATCTTTCACCACCTCCAGGTTAAAGGGAATGGCAAAAATCAGTAAAGACAGTTACTCAAATAATACCCCAACTTGCTTAAAAAAAAAATAAATCCGTACCACTCAGATTTGAAAGACAGTAGAATATCTGATGCATGCTTGAGAAGAATTGTTCAAAACTAAAGCAAGCAGGAAAATGTTTAATTTACAAGCATGGTTTATCAGTCATGCTCCAAAGCAAGTGTCATGAATATTTTCCTGACTTCAGGCACTAAGGATATAGTGCTTTATAGTTATTCTACATAGGCAAAAAAAAAATTAATTAAATGTTCTGTAATAGCTTAGAAGTTTCTCAAATGAGTGTGTGTCCAGGAACCAGTAAGTGCCTTCTGTCTATTAAGAAACAGAAACTCAAAATATCAACAGCTACTCTGCGGGACAGGCCCAGGTAAGAAGACAGTTCTGACAGGCCTTTGATGTTTATTAGTATATTCTGGTTTTGTGGGATGGTGCCTCATATCTACTGAAGCCATCTTCTGTCACTTCACCTTTCCAGGATTTTCAGAATTTCCCAGTGGGATTTTTATGGCACTGCCAACTGGTCAGGAGGCAGCAGGCAAGTGTCTGACTGGCTTCTCCTTCCTCACCAAGGAGGAAGTGCCGCTCTGTACTTCTTTCCTTAATCAATAAATTCTTGGAGGAAAATCTGGATTCTCAGGTGGAATATTATACTTTAAAAGGGAATTTCCTCAGTGAAAGTACAAACTCTGTGAACGATGCAGAGCCATGCCTCTTTGCCCATGCTTTAGAAGACAGTCCCCTGGGACAGAGGACAAACAGGCAGCAGGGCAATGATGCAGCAGCTGGGTTTTGGTAATGTGAACAGTGTGTGCATGTGAAAAAATACAGAGCTCTGCTTCCTTACATTGGCCATGTTATCCACGGCACTCTTTCATAGGATTTGCTCTGGAAATCAAGACCGACAGCTTGCGAGAACTTGGCACCATGCCTCCTCTTCTGAGCCCCAGGCTGCCAAAGCCCAGCGATTAGAGAAGAGAAAAGGGCTTTCAAGCACAAGAAAGGATGCAGCAAGTAAGACAACTGCTGTGTACACAGTAGCAATGCTGGTGGCCTGAAATGAATACTGCTGAATAGCTGGCAAAATGTCCAGAAGACTGAGAAGTTCAGTCTAGCAGCAAAACTGGGGATTGAAAACACTGAGAAACTGCAAAACCAGATATTAAAGAACTGTGTTTAAACATCCAGACATGATGAAACTGGCATATCAGAGGTACAAGAAGGATTTAGAAATTTCTGAACATTATACGAAACAAAGCGATGTCCAGGTAAGGGTAACTGGAAGACAAATAAAACATAGCCAAAAGAAATTTAAAAGAATGTAAGAAATTACTTATAGTCACAGAAGTACATTAAGCACCTCAATTTTGATAAAATACTTGGTCCACAATCCTAACCATATGCCAAAAACCATGTTACAGGCAAGACAGGCAATTATCCAAGCAGTACAAGCCTTAGAACATTGAACATGCCAGGACACACCAGTGGGTAAGAGAAGTTTAACAAGCATAAAAGATGGGATGGGAGGAAAGTGTGTGGGACATGAAGGTCAAAGTTCACAGTACAGGGCACATGAGATACCCTCAGGCACTTTAAATGGCAATAGACATTCATGTTTAAGCAAATTAACACTCAACACTGACCAGAGAATAATGCAGTTTGCCTTGAGACAGATGTCTGTATTTTGTCACATGAAGAGACAATTGCACTCTAATGATGGTGCTCATTAAATCTCCACCTATTCCAACAAGGGTTTATGCACTTTGTTTTCATATAGCCACCTACATTCATGCATCTGAATCAGGAGCTGTATCTATGCACAGCAGGAATTTAGATAAAATGGCCAAAACTTTGTTTGGTCAGGGGCAATGCAGAAGACGGACTGCAAAAGTGAAAGCAGAGCAGTACCTTGACAAAAAAACCAAAAACATTTCCAAGGCTTGCATGATCTTGGCAGGTAGAAGCTGGTTGTTTATTTTTTCCCAAATTACACATTATTCAGTCTCTAGTAGACAGTATTGTTTTTCTTGGATTAAATCCACATATACTTCATTAGATTTTTTTTAGAAGTCTGTGTTTTCTGATGTGCCATGAGAGAACTAACACCATGACCATATTAATTACATTATTACCTTTTCCTGTGGCTAAATAAGTTGCTCCTGATACTGATTTTTTTTCAAGATTTTATCATGGAAAAATATTTTTATTAAAAATATGATTATATTCTATATTCAGAAACATTTTTAGTTTCAGCATTCACATAAAAATTCAAAAGAAAGTTATATGCTGTTCTGCAGAATATTTTATACCGTATTGCAACCTACATATTCTCTAAGAAAATATCACTTTATATTTCAACACTCTTTTTATATTATGCTGCAAAAGTACTTGATGATGTCATTTTTACAAAAGCTACTTGACAAGTCATTCCTACCCATGTCAAAACTAAATTGAAATGCAGTAGTTAGTATTTAAGGGCTGATCACCTAAACCAGCAGTCTGTCAGAAACAGGCATTTATGAAACACCTAAAAAGAACGCTGGAACCACTTTTGAAATTATATTCATATTCAAAGGATTTTGGAACAACAGAAAAATAAAGGCAACTAAAAATGGAGATATATTAACATTTTTCATTGTAGAAGACAGTGAAAAGTTTGAAAAGATATAGCAAGCTAACAATATATAATTATGTAATAACTGTGATTTGAGATTTATTATGTTGTTTTGTACATGATCATAATCAATTAGAGCCAAGTAGCCTATTTTTTACTTTTTAATAAAAAATTAGAAAACTATAAACAGTAATCTAGTACTTAGGAACTGTTATTTTTACTTATGAACTACTATTCTTACTCATCTTGGCAACATTGATCTTAATGTCTGATTAAGGTAAGAAAAACGTTGGGTTTTTTTTTTCTTACGAAACTCTTGACTTTCTCAAGCTCAATAGAAAAGTTCTCTGCAATGATGACACTATAGCCTGTCAAAAATTCATCACATTCAAACTTATTAATGAGATCTTGATATGCATATGAATACATTAAAAAATACGGTACAGGAAAAAGAGTGGGACAATATGGAAATAATAATAATCTAACTAGGTAAGAATCCTGTGCAAAACTGAAAATTATACTACTGATTTTTGTCCGACATAAAATCTGAGACGTTAGAGATTTCCTACATTAGTATCTACTTGAGCAGCAAAAGTCAATGTAAATAAATGACATTTGAGATATTTTTCTACTGAACCCCTTCCAAGTCACTGAAGAAGCTATCTGACTATAACAGAACTTTATTTAAATATGGATTCAAATTCAAAGTCAAGCTTTATGATTTCACTATTCATTAGGATAAACATAAACGTTCAGGTTGAGTGTTGCACACCCAGATATCTTTATACCTTCTCAAATTAAATCTGCATTTTTATCATAGAATAATAGAACGGTATAGGTCGGAAGGGACCTTCAATATCTTCTTCTTCTTCAAGATCTTCTGAGTTTACTGAAACTTCAGAGACATGCATGCTGTGTGCAGAATTTAGCATATCCATGTCAGGCTCACAGCAAGGACTGTGCAGGTACAAAAAGAGCAATCTATCTAAAGGGTTAGACATCATCCAAATTAAATAACACAACACTTCTGAGCTGAAAATAAAGTAATAAACAAGACAGAAATAAAATTCTGCCTTAAAAAAACCAAAATTCAACAACAAAAAAGACCAACAAAACCCAAACACATGTAAAAAATTACAAGCAGCTCAAAGTTCAACTAATGACTACAGCAACTCAGTCACCAAAGACATCTAAAAAAGTATAAAACAATAAATAATATAGAATTATCACTTTATGTGTCACCTCAGCATTTTTGGTTTTATCCCAAGATGCCAAAAGGCAACAGAGTAATTGCTAACAGTTCCAAACACTCAGATACACACATATTAGTCCAGAAGCACATGCATCTTCTTAAGGACACTAAACTGCAGCCAATTACACATATAAAGAATGATATTTCTATAAATTAAAATGATAGCATATATCACAAATAACAGAAATAAAGGAACTATCATAAATATGTCATGGTGTATGGAAGAAATCCCAGGTTTCCATACCCCATAATATTTGATTCTTAATGCAATGATGCTTCCTTTAGGTCTATAAACCTTTTTCCTTAACTTACAGAAAATGAAAGAAATAAATCAAACTCAAGATAGGAAAACTCATTAGCCTGGTACCACCTGTTATAGATTTTTTGCAATACTTATCTAAAAAGATTCTTAGATTTCTTTCTGGTATCTGGAATCTTTTCTAATATTTGCCTACAATACTCCCAGACTTTCACCCCATATATAAAATATATTCCAAAGACACAAAAAAGTTGTGCTTTTTTTGTTTTTTTCTTTCTAATGACATTTCTTCATACAATACAACAAAACGTCTTTGCACGAGTATCTTAGCAAAATTTAATTAGGCATGCTGAAGGGAGACACATAACATACGCTTCTGTGTTAGCCATGTATTATGAAGAGTTATTTGATACTGTATTTCATGGTATACAGTGACAACTTATGTGTGATAAAAACAAATTCTCTCCTCAATCACACTAGCTTTTTCAATTATCCGAGAATATAATTTGCTCCTCTTTCTCCTCTCAATTTTATGAACCACTGAATACTATTTCCAGAGCCAGGAAATGACACTAGATGAATTAATAATTCATTGTAGTACGACATCTCCTAGATTTCACTGCTGAACTACATTCTACAAATAGTATAAAGCAAAATGTGAAAATTTGCCCTTATTGCTATATAATAAGAGCAAAATTTATAGTTGTGACATGGAGAATCACAGTTTGGAAACAAAAGTCCATACAACAAATAACATGGTCTACGATCTATCATAAGCCCTTCCTCACTGAAGCCCAAGCGAAAAATGTAATTTAAGTTTACATAGCAGGCTTTTTTGCTGCATTTTTGTGCTACACATGTAAAATCCTTTCATCTATTTTTAATTACAGACTATTCCCTTCATTAACAGCTTGCATTTGAAATGTAACAGCATACATTTGAAATGTATTTCTGTACATGTATGAGTCCTAAATTCCATATAGTCGTAACATTGAATATCTTTTTCGCTATACTTGAAGTATTTTTGGAACCTTTAATAAACTATTCTACCAATCCATAGTATTGATATACTTCAATGAAATGGATGCACCATCTTCCTTTAATAGTGAACTTGCATTAAAATTAATTTATCTGAATATGTATCTATAGATCATAATGCACATTGTATATTTTGTACACCAAGCAGAAAAGTAATAAATGGTAAACCCTAAAGAAAAAAAATATAGCAGTTACCGTATGGGAACCACATTAAAAAACTCCATGTTTTTTAAGTTCAGCCACTACATTTTCTAATCTTTTCTTCAGGATATATAATAGCAATGTTTACCTACTAACTTCAGAATAAGAAATGGTGATAGCTGTCTGTATCATGAAAGGAAAAAGCAAATATGCAGATTCAGTATGTCGCTCTGCCATAATAAGAAAGACAAGAGAGAAAGAGGAAGAAAATAGACAAAACCCAAAGACAGCCATTTCAAATACAGTAACTGTGAAACATGGAGACTCATATCACAGTCATGGACTAACAGGATGGTTTGGTTTGGTTTGGAAGCGACCTTAAAAGATCATCTAGTTCCCACCCCCCTGCAATGGGGAGGGACATCTTCCAGTAGACGAGGGTGCTCAGAGCCCCATTCAAACAGGCTTCACACTCTTCCACGGATGGGGCATCCACAACATCCCTGGGCAATCTATTCATGTCTCACCACCCTCACAGTGAAGAATTTCTTCTTAATATCTAATTTAAATCCACCCTTTTTCAGTTTGAAGCCATCACCCCTTGTCCTGTCACTATGGGCTCTTTTAAGTCTCTCTCCATCTTTGTTGTAGGCTCCCTTCAGCTACTGGAAAGCTGCAATTAGGTTCTCATCACATATTATACAGGGCCTGGATCATGAAGGGGAAAAAAAAAATAAAATTCAAGGTTTAATATCACATCTTTTTTTACCACACACTTTTCAGCATCATGATTGAGTCTTTTATTTAAAAGTAGTTGAAGAAAAAGCTTCCTATATCTAACTGGGTGATGATTGGAAGAGATTAATTTCTTTACAGCATTTTTAGCAATTGCAGCTAAATCTATCTTCAAAAGAACAAACTAAAATATTAATTCTGTTTGCAACCATTGACAACCAGGGTTTGGCCTTGAAATAGTAAAACAGAATTAATAATGTATTGTCAAACTATTCAAGAGTACACATTTGCTACATCAATTTAAAGAAATGTGAAACATTAATTTTGGACTTACATATGTACCTTTGGATCAAGTCTCTTAACAGCTAGAGACTCAATATAACCAGTATTACACTAGAGTTGAGAGTTATATAGATGGCTAATTATATTTTTAATTAAGGAAGTAAAACTTGCTGGACATTCCTTATGCCCCCTCATTCTGTAAGCAGACCCCTGGAGAAAGTTTCACAACATTATACAAAGAAAACATTATTTTTCTTTCTCTCTCATACCAGATAAAAAGTATTTAGTAACAGACTTTTTTAATATAAGAGGAGATGAAGCAAGGCCTGCAGTTGGACAGAAAAATAGAGAAGCTTTTATTTATTTTTCCTCCTCACTTCATAAAAATGTGGCCATGTACCCAACTGTGAGATCCCCTTCTCCTGCACAAGGTAGGAGACTCTGAATTGAATTCTTTAGAGTTTATAGACACCCCCTAAATCATTCTTTGGTGTTGGAGCACCAAAGAAGGAACACACAGTGCAGCCATTGACTTTTACAGCAGGCTTTATTAGCACAGGAAGGGAAGCCTGTAAAGCCAAAATTCAGCAAAGCATTTGCACATTCATAAACTAAAAAAAATCCCAGCTGTGTTCCCATGTCTTGTAAACACAGTTTATGAGATCAGGATCCAGTAAGCACTAGGGTTACTTCTAAAGACTTGGTTTCAAAGAAATTCTTCTCAGAGACTGTGAAAGGAAGAAGATGACAGGAGGCAGGGATTAGGGTAAGGCTTTGTGTTGATTTTAATCACTAACTGCTACCCCTCTTGTCTCCTCTACAAATTCTGCGAAAATAAAAATGCATTCTCTTTTTTATTATAAATGGATTTGATCTGATTCAAACCAATGGAATGTCTGAGTTTACATAAAGATACAATATTGTATCAGTAAAAAAACAGGCAAAAGAGCCTGAAAGCCTTGAGCACATCCACAAATGTCCTTAGGTATGGGATATATTCTGTAGGGATAACAGTTCATTCATCTGAACTCAGAAAACTCTGAATTTAGTGCATTAACATGCTGCAAGATGCTTATAAGATTATAATTATAAGATTTATAATTATCAACGAAGAAATTCTTTGTAGACACTTCTAAATTAGATGGACAAGAGTTGTTATTCTTTACTGTAGGGAAAGTAAGAACCTGAGAAATAAGGCCAATGCCACACAGTCGTGGGAACTAAAAGAAAACTGCAGACTCAAAGTGCCAGCTCCAAATTGGATTGAATTAATGTTCACCTCCAATCAAAATAATAGAAACTAGAGGAGTTAAGAAAAAAGTAAATAATATCACTTGCAATGCTAACGTCATAGCTTCTGATTTTGCTGCATATTCAAACTGTAACTGTCAGAGCTGCACATATACCTTTAGCTATGTTTGATAACACAGAAACATACCTCACACTCAAGCATACTTAGAAAGAAGCTTGTCAGAGAATACTTCTCTGTCAAAGATTTTTTTTTTTCAGAGAAGATGAAAGGAAGATGGGGTGGTTTTTCTTGTAATAAATGGCTATAAACTCAAATTAAATCTGTACGGATTTCCTTAAAGCTATTATTGAGAAGCCACAAATTACTGTGGATTGCACAACAATTGTACTGCGATGAAGTTATATCTCTAAAGTTATATTGATGTTGGGTAGATAAATGAAAAAGGAATGCTACATAACAACAGTAATCAATCTGAAAAATGATCCAGAGACTAATCAATGCCTCTGAATAAGAGAACATTAATCCCTGATGTAGATATTACAAAGTAAATAATATCTAACTTAGCTATCTAAATTCCACCATCTTCTTCTATTATGTTTCTTGAGGAATTGAATTTCAGGGGACTCCAAAGAGTTGTTGCTCCAAGTCTGAGGTTTTTTTTCATTATTCTATTTAATTGTGTGCACTGTAATTTAATTTACTGTAATGCTGCCTCTATTGTGGCAATGCAAAATTCCTTGTAAGAGTAGCCCATTAAAGTATATTAAAAGTATTTATCATGATCCTCAAGAGTACAGATAACATTATGCATGGAAAACTGGGATTTAACGTAATTGCTACAAATAATTCAAAGTAGTTCTTTCTGCATTTATCTATATGTAAAACAGGAAGAACAATAATCATACAACTAAACTCAGCAAGACCAAACCTGAGCTTTTTGAAGCTGCATGTAGATAAATAAGATACTTTGGAATATAACTGTTCTGAAAAAGTATAGATGGAGAAAAGACATCAGTGTGAAAACACAATCAGTCCCCTGAATTGCTGTAAGCAATTGAGTTCATTTACTTTAATTTCCTTGTCTCCCTTTTTTATCTTCCCATCTCTCACACATAAATGTGCTGCTTTATTTCTTCCCGTGTTTATATTTTGTGTAAGGAAACTTATTGCCTGTTCCACAGGCAGGGACATTAGTGCCAGGACTCACCCTGACAAAGCAATTCAGGATTGCCAATGCCATGTGCAGGAGAAGGGCATCTCCAAGTTGGGTGCACGGTCACACAACCAAACCTCTTGCAAGACATGAGACACGGGAGTGGCAGCAGTGGGACGCTGTCAACCAGCACCAATTGGTTCTCTGAATGAAATTTCCAATGAGAGAGCTGAAATCAAGAAGAGTTTGGCACAGGTCTGGATGTGAAACTCAGACTTCTGGGTGTCAAATTGGCACCATTGGAGACAGAGAGGAGATTGCAGCTGAGTCACTTGGCAGCGTATTTCTAATGCATAATACATGTGTACATAGCTTTGTTTGCTTTGCCAAGATATTTAGAAAACCTTACAATGTTCCACAAACAAAAAAAATTAACCTGCTTTCAGGTAAAAAAAAATTGCCAAACATTTACAACTTGACAAAACAGAAAGCATGTTAACTTTTTCTCTGCTAAGGGCTATCTCCACCTTTTTCACATTGCTCTCTTGCCACTTCTTTGCCTTGCCTTTAAAGTTTCATGGTCTTCCATTACCTTCAACTCAGAAAGTATAAAGCTGAAGCACTACCTCAATGTTTTGCCCTTTGGAAGCAGCCTCATTTTGTAGAAAGAAAAGAATGTGTCTCATCTTTTCAAACCCAGCAGTGTAAGTCTTACAAATGTCCTGTCAGAACTACAAAATCTGTACGTCTGTTTTAACATTACATTCAAGGGAGGCAATAAAGACTTTTAATATCATTACTGTGTTACATCAGTAATAAAACAGCATCTGCTTGAGGTCTGATGTGATTCTTCTGTGAGGACAATGCAATTTTCTTAACTATGAGCTTCAGAGTATGAAATATTTAACACAGAGCTAAATTGCCCTCTTGGCTATTCTGTTTTGAAAATGTCATCACTAATTATATGGAAGCATCATATCACTCCATGAATTGTGCTAGTAGGAAATACTTGCACTGCTGTATTTTGTTGAATCCCCACAACCACTCTAACACCTCACTCTTCAGTCTGGAGCTCTAGTCTAAAAAGTAACAGAGGACTATATGGAGATTGCATTTGAATTTCATTTGCTCACTCAGCTAAATACTATGAGTGATTCATTCCATGCACTGGTCCTTGGCAAAACTGCCACTGGCTTCAGCAGTACAAGAAATGCACTTCTGGGACTCTGTAAGTACTAGAGGAGATTTTATTGACCTCCTTAAGCATCTTATCATTATTATTCTCCAAAGGAGAATATTCCAACAATTTTTCAAATTTTATTTAAATTACAAACATTTAAAGTACTCAAATGAGTGTCCCATTTTCAGTTGTTTTAACCTGTCGTAGCATGTAATCAATCTATGACATTCAATTTTTCATCAGTAATTAATACAGATCTAAGGTAAGAAGGATAATCTCAATTTTTATGCCAATATAATTTTCAAATTTTAAATAAAAACTTGTGTTCCAATATTCCATGTGTATGAAGAAATGTATGTCTTCTTTATTTAATACCAAACAAATTCATTAAAACAAGAAAATAAAAAAGATCCAAGACTTCAGTTCGGTTTCTTTTAATAAGCACATGAACTTGCACTAATTGTTTGGTATTTCTAGCCTTTTTCAACAAATCACTGACAAATAAGTTACTGGATCAACAAGGCAGACTGTTTCCAATTTATCTGGAAATATTTACAGTCCAAAGTTTATAGTCTAAAATTTGTCTCTGAGAGACAGAAAGGTTTTTTTTCATTTGTTCAATTTAGGATTTTTCTCTCCTGGGGAATATTTACTGAGCAAAACACCACCAGAGCAATCTTCACCAAGGTTTTTTGTTACCATTGCCTCAGGGAGACGCTGGATAAGAAGTGGTCAGGAGATAAATGTGACTCTCCTGTGACCCAGCAACTCCTGATGGCTAATTCTTGACTCTGATGATAGTCCAGATCTTACACCACTGAAAACGAACTCTAATACTGAGGAATAAAATCTACTTCATGCAACAACCTGTGTCCCATTTTAGAAACTGACAGGGTACATGTGAGTATCTAATTATATGAAAATTAGCTGCAGTAAATTGGGCTCTAGCTATAATATTAGAATGCTGAAAAAGTCTGCTGACACAAACTCAAAAGTACTATTTTTTAGAGAAGTGCAATTAAAAAATTTCCAGCTGCCATGAGGGCAGGGACAGGAGAAACATAAATGACTTCTCTAAAGTGACAAAAAAAGTCCTCTTCACATACTCCTACAGTGCCCAGACCGGAGATGCAGGGAAGAACTGGAACCGGATTGGAGAAGCAAACAGAGTGCCCCAGTTCCCAATCTCAGACCTAGATTCTGAAGTGCAGGTCAGAGCTTACAGGCAGCACAAATCACAAGCCACATCTCTAGAGACAAGATTTTTCTAGAACTTGAGAGACTCAAGGTGGAAGTCACTGTTGCAGAGACAAGGAGATGCACTGCCTCGTGTATGGGCAGGAAGCCCAAATTTGGCGGGTTCTGATAATTTGGTGGGTTCTGATAATTTGATGGGTTCTGATACAGCTATCTTTTTCCAATACAGTCCTCTTTTTCCAAACCAAAGAATGGTTTGGTACTGATGCTTTGTCTTTACACACTGCATGAAACTCAGCAGAAAAAGGGGGTACATCTTTCCTATTTAGGACATGGAATGATCTGGAGGCTTATTCAAGTATAACTTGAGAAGGGAACATGTTTTTTATCAAAGTGAAAGGAACACTGTTGACTAATTTGGTGATAATTGCAAAGTAATTTTACTTGAGCAATACTCCTCTTAAAATGTAACTGATGCCAATGCCATTAAAATGCAAGTCCTACCAATGAGTAGAAACATTCAGGAAATGAATTACAAATTCATCTGGAGACTTTGGAAGTGACTGTGCATCTTTTACGGATAGAAGAGTTGAACATTAAATAGCATGGGAATTTAAAATGGTTAAGAAACACAGATATCCCTATGTAGGAAAAATCAGAAGGAAATGGCTAGCTTAGAGAGACTTAATGCTCAACCATGAATTAGAGCAATATATCACACACACATCTTTCTTTCCCGGTCCACATACACGTACAGATAACAAAGCTTTCAAAAAGCTTACCTTTAAGCTTAATTCCTCTAAGCAAGGTCAGAGTAGTTACCCACCCAGTCAAAAGAGCAGACCAGTTCTTAAACCAAAAGGAATTGGGTAAAAGGCTGTTTTCTCCACAGCAAGATGGACTATGTACTTAAATCCATTCTAAAATTCAGACAGGGATGTCAGAGAAAACATCATAAATCTGACATAAATATTACAAGCCAACTTGGTAACAAAAAATTCATACTGCAAAGAAACAAACTTGAGAGGAATGGAAAGAAATGGATTTCCAAAATTTTACAGCACAAACTGAAAAAGCCAGGGACTACTCTGCTGCAGAACATTTGAAACTGCATAAATTGAAGGAAAAGAGGCAATTTTCTAGCCAAGTTCCAAACCCAAAGTTACTGGTAGATGCCTATTAATACATATGAGCTTTCTGGTATATATGGAACTATCACAAGGCATCTCCTATTCAGATATGATAATTTAATATCAGAAAAAGAAGAGTTTATTTTGGTGGGGCCAGATAACTCTTTTGGCTCAATGGTCTCATGTTTCTGAGCTTAATTCCACTTCAGCCAGCAAGACAGACAAATAGGTAACTAATGGAACCTGCAAAAACTATTAAACAGAAGATGCTCCTGTCTGCCAGGGATGTGGTGCTACAACTGATCTTGAGAAAGACAATAGTCCTATTATCTTTCCCAAGGTCATTTGAAGCACCACATCCCTGGATGACAGGCAAGAGGCATAAAACCCAAAATATGCAGAGATATGAAAAAATTAAGACTTTATTTAGACCTTATATATAAAAACTCTCACTGAATAAACATTCTTTCTGTGCCAGAGGGAAGATAATTGACTGAAAACACTCAGTTTACTGTGATGTCAAAAGATACAAATTTAGTTAAAAGGATGCGGCTGAGAAGCAGAAAAGACAACTTGTTTTTTGCTAGATGTTGCACTCTGGGTAACATGGAGCTTTCTGCAAAAAAGAGAAGGAACAACCTTCTGGAAACAACCTGATTTGCACAGATCTGAGGAGCTAGTGAAATATAAGAGGGGGCAGACAATGCAAGGACATAAGACACCTAAGAGAAGCAATGGAAAAAGCATTTTTCATTAATGTCTCATCCACTGGCTCTCACTAATTGATTCTATACACAACTGTAAGTTTAGATGGAAAAATAGTTTCAAGAAAAAGAAAGAAGAAAGTCAAAGGAATGAAAAGTGTGTGCTGAGAAGGTGGTGCCTGAAAGCTTCCCAAGGAGTGGCAAGCGCTGGAGACGACTGGTGCTGACGAACGAGCACGCATTTGTGTCCGTGTCAGTCTGGAACTCGGCCTGTATCCAAGATAACTGCTCTATGCAGATGAAGACTATGGGGTCACATATGCCTCTGATGAAATAAAGGATCCTCTGACAGACTTTCTGAACACCTACTACTGACCTGCCAGTAAAGCCCTCTATTTTCTGAGTATATAGTTAGAGTTGTCTTCCCAAAAGTTGCTCTAACCAGGTAATCGCGAGATTGCATTTCAGATGTGAGACTCAATAAGATGAATAACTTGTGAGAATAATTATCTGCCTTTATTAAAAACCTAAACAATTGCAATATTTAATGGAATTAGTAAAAGTTTATAGAATAAAGGCCATTCTAAGAAATATTGGTTGTGATCTGTATCTACCTCAAACTGCCGCACCTATCAGGGGAAAAAAGGACTTTAAAACTACTAGGGGGGATACACAGAGGTATCTTGCAAGAAAATGGGGTGGTTGAGCAGCTGGAAGTTGATAGAATACAAGTAACACTGGAGAAAACAGTGATAAAGATGATCCATTCTTATAATTTGTGCCTCCCAACAGATTTATGTTTTCTGTGTATAAGAAGAAAGTATTTTATTTAGAATGTTTTTTTTTAAGTAAAAACCTAGCTTTAGAGTGTGAAAGCCTTTGGCACTTTTTGACACACTCACTTAAAGGAAAAACTGACAGATTGTAGCATTTAAAGAGTTAATATCCATTTGCAAATGGTCATTGAAGATTTCAGTTTCAAAATATGGTGGTCTGCTTTTTGTTTGTTTCCTTTTCCTTGCATTTCTCCTTGTTGCTTGTTGTTTGTTATGGTCCTTATAGCCCCACAGCAGTTCACATCAGGAAGCTGGAGACATTTAGGAAGACAAAAAACCTGTGCTGCAGCAAAACAGTGTGCAGTTGTTAACTTTTGCTCACATCTTGAAGGGAAGTTGAGGGCCCAATCTGGCTTTTGGTCATAAACCTGTCTGTGGGGTAAATGGCTGTAAGCTGTAAGATACCGCATCTGTAGTGATAAAAATACAAAGTCCTTATGACTTTTAAACACAAAAAAGGAAAACGTAACAGAAAAAGACAAAATGGGTGAGCATCAATTAGTGATTTAAAACTACTATTGATGCTTCTTACTGTGAGCTGGTTTTCTAAATTAAATGCCACACATTGCTCTGTTTTTCCCTTAGAGATTTTCCAACTGAAGATGATAAAGGAGTACTTCAAGGCAACTGAAACGCCTTGCCTAAGAAATTAACATTTCAGAGATTCTGCATAAAGTCCAAATCAAAATTCCCAACAGGCTGGAAGTAAATCTAAAGGTTATCTTTTAAAAAGCTAAAATGAAGTTTTCATTTAGGAATTAGGAATTCCCAATTTAGGAATAGGAATTTCCAAATTTCTGTCTCCAACTATAAGAGCCAAAACTCCTGGCAACACATTGAGCTAAACTACCATTGCCATAAGCCAGAGCAAGAAACCTTACAGGCACAGGTGGAGTGGCATCAGTGTGAAATCTGGTGCAACAGACCACTAGGTGATTTTTGGTTGGTTTTCTTTCGTTTTGTTTATTTTTTTACACTTTCTAAAGTCTTTTCTAACTTCTTTTTCTCGTTGAGAATACTGCCACTCTCACTTGGAAAATATATTGCATATGTACCTATACTGCATGACCTTAAACATTTCTACAGATAGTGACATTAAAAAGCTTTTAAAACTCTGGACACTAAAGCAAACAAGTTTGAGTTCATATTTCAGTGAAGCAATAGCTTTGGGAAAAAATATAATGCAACGCTTGGACCACAACATCCTGTAGACAAAACCTGCAACTTTTTTTCTTCCCTTTTGAGTTATCTGAGCATTAATTTATAAATTTTTAAAAAATACAATGAAGTCAAGAGAATCCCATCAGAGAACTAACTTTCCACTATCAGGACACTACATCCATGGCAGTGTCCTAATAGCAGAAATATTAGTGTCCTAATAGTTTCATGACCTAATGAAAACAAACATTGTGCTTCAAATCAAAAAGCTTTTTGGCATTATTTACACTACATATGGACTTAATCCTGTAAGATATTGAAACATTTATTTAAAGGTTGCAGGACTGACCTCACAGCACTTAGAATTTGCAGGGAAGAGACAAGTGCACACTACAACTATCCCAAATTTTCAAAATAATTTTTGAGGCACTCACATAACGCAGCTATTGAAAACCACCCTAAAGTCAACTGCATCTCAGTAGTTTCTCTGTGTGCTGATTTCAGATCTTTTTAGTTGCAAACAAGCTCTTAATGCTTGGTGTTTCTTACAAAGAAAAGGTAATGAAACAAATTCTGTTTAACAGGAAAAGCTGCTGTCCAGTGACAGTGGACCTTCTTTGGAAAGCACTTAACCCACAGATTAATGAAAGGCATATTGTTCGACTGCAATTATCTCCTCTTTCCTCAAGAATTAGCTTTAACAAAAACTGGAACTTGAAGAAGGCCGCAGTTAAAAGTGCTCAGTAGCTGCTAACAGCTTAGTTCTGAGTCACAGAGAAGTAGCTGATGTGGTTTTTCAAAACTGCAGTGCAAGTTTGTTCCCTACTTTTCCATGTGAATCTTTAATAACAGAATCCTTTCAATAGCCAGGACAAAAGACATAAGTAAGTGGAAGTTTAAGCAATGAGAGAAAGGGGTACTAAACAGATAGCATGCAAAACAGGAAATGGTGCTGACAGGATTTCTCTAGGTAAAACAGTTTTAAATTGGAATGGCAATTATACATCAGTATGCAGAAGATTTAATGCAAAAATTGTGATTTATGTTTTCCTTCATTGCATCTGACAGCTCATGTGCTACTGTAAAAATCGATGGTTTAGCTTTTTTTAATCTAATATATAACCTTGTTATCAGGACACTAATTTCCAAATCCTGTTCAATGTAAGTAAAATGTGTTTCAAAAATATGTTTGGAGCAAAGACAATGTGACTCCCTTTAGTTTAAATAACTGATCTGTCTTCAGGTGTCTTGCAGGTGATGAACAATGAGTTTTCAGGAAAAGATATGCAGGTTAAAAATCTTTTATTCATTTTTTTTAACAAAGTGAAAAGTAACTAAATATCTTTCTTTATCTAACATTTAATATATTATTAAAGCAAAATTAAAACATTCTATTGTTCTTAGGTTATTCTGCTCTTCCAAACAGAATCCTTTAGGTCACTTTTAGAACAAAAATTTTCTTTAAAAAAAAAAATAAATAAACCAAAAGAAAAAGAAAAAAAAAAATAAAACCAAACAACAAAATACTAATGCAGCTATACTTGGGCATCTCTTCAGTAACTTCTAACACAACGTTCCAAGACATACATTAGCTCTGTGGTATTTTGTGCACAATTGTAGCTGTTCATAATACACATTTTAGGTAGGTTGCATTGCCTTTTCAAATTAAAATATCCTGCTACCACACAGCAGATACTCGGAAATCTCAAGTCACTCTTAACAAGTGTTCCCTGTTGCTCTGGAAGGAAATAGCCTAAAGTCTTCAGTCTCTAAAATTTACCCACAGGTTTCTTTAAAGAAGATAAGGAAATTCTGAAGAACAGATTTTATCAATTCTCCATTGATAAAATCCTCTTCCCAGACACGGAAACTGCCCCTGTCTATGACCAAAATTACTGACTATAGCTAGAGACATTCAATGTTGAGCCATGAACTTCCTTGTTGTCATTTTGCCACTAAAAAACCACATATCAGCAGATCAGTTGTTTTTGAGATGTAAGTATCTAGGGATCTAGGCATAAATGTATTTAGCACTTTTCAGCAGAAATTCTGTTTCTGCTTCTCTTGATGCACCTCAGCATCCAGCTGCACCAGGCTGGAGGGAGAAAGCACACGTGCCTGCAGTCTGTCTAGGGACTGCTATGGCTCATGGCATAGTGTAGACAGCTTGAAGGAAATTCTAGTTTCTAGAGAGAAATTACACAGATTTTTCTTGAATACTCCTGCAAAACAAAGATCTATCAGCCAATATACATAAACTGGTTTCTTTTATGGTTCAAAAAAAACCACAAAAAGCCTCCAGACTTTGGTAATTTCTATTTAAATCAGTAAAAAAGTACTGCATAAATGATACTAGTGCACTTGGGGTTTTTTTGACAAGAAAACTGTTTTAACCAGAGCAAGTCGTATTTTCCCTAGCAATGTAGCAATTCACACCATTATTAATGCTCACAGTCAAACATATTTTCTTTACATTTTACCAGTATCTCAACCTAGAATAGCCTCTCTGAAATACTAATTGTAACTATTACCCATCCCATGATCATTCTCACACTCATTTGCTAGGAACTGGTAACAGTGATGTACACGGATCAGAAAATTCCTACCTCTCACTGTAATTGCACAGGGATTTGCCTTCCTTTGAGTCACTAAATTGGATTAAGATAAATTGCTTAAGAGTCTTTCTCTACAGAAATTGCTTTCATGACTGCTATATTTAATGCCAGTTTACCCTAGAACTTCATTTTTTTACACCAGTCTTATACAAATGCATTTCCATGAATCTCAATTCCAGATTTTTCTTAAGGACTAAAAAACTTTTGAAGAGGAAAAGAAAATACCCTCAATTTTGCTGACATACTCATGACTGAATGCAATACCTGTCATGCTGGCACTGTTCATTACGATCAGATGAAAATCAAATTATATGATCAGAAGAGTGATCAATCTCAAAATCAGAAGTCTTAGTCTGTCTATTAATGTGTTTAAACATCTTTACACTTCCCTGTCTGGGCAATTGATGCTCTCAGCAATAATATCCTGAGTGAGTGGCAGAGAATGGAGTGAGTAGGCATCAAGATGTACTACTGATACAAATTACTGCTATTTAGCAGCACATACATTGTCTCATTCAGGGAATTATTTATGATTCCAGAAGTGAGACATAAATAATTAAAATATTTTACCTGTCAATACCTGGAAATAAAATCTGTAGTATAATCAATATTGTCACTGAAGTGTCACTAAATGTCTGACTAAAATGTAATAAAGAAAACTCTGAAAAATTAAATACAATCTGTGTACCTAATTTGTCTGGTTTGTGGATTTACTTTTTTTAATATTGCAATTTCAGATCTCATAATGTCTATGTGATTGCTGATACACATTACCAAGACCAAATAATGCCAACCAAAAAATCCTGATTGGTGTTTCTTTTATTTTGGCATATTATTGCTTTCATAATTTTAGCTACTGAGATAAATGACAAGAGGTGACAGAAAGGAAAGAAGAATAATGCACAACATTACGAGAGGCTACATACACTTAAAATATAGTAAAAGTAGCAGTCATTATTTCTGTGTTGACCTTATTTCTGTGCTGCTCTACAGACTCTAAAAGAAGACATCAAAATGTAATCAGTAATTGTTCTTTGGGTCAAATATATGTGAAAGCTTTCTTAATGTCCTGGTTTTAGCTGGGATAGGATTAATTTTCATCCTAGAAAATGGTATACCCTGTTGTGTTTGGGATTTAGTATGAGAATAATATTTGTAACACACTAATGTTCGGGCTGTTACGTAGTGCTTACCCCAAGCCAAGGACCTGAGTGTCTCCCGCTCTGCCAGCGAGGAGCTGCACAAGAAGCCAGGAGGGAACACAGCCAGGACAGCTGACTCAAACTGGCCAAAGGGATATTCCATACCACAGAACATCATGTTCAGTATATAAACTGGGCAGGGAACTGGTTGAGGAGGAGTAATACTTACCTGCAAGTAATTACTTAGGGGCATTGACCAGCATGTGATTCCAAACACCTTTTTCTTTTTTTTTTCTTTATCTATACTGCATTTTACACACACTTAAGCAAAATGTCCACTTTGTTATCTTTTCCTAGGACTATACCCTGAATAAATATTCAACATTTAAAAAAAAAAAAAATCTCTAAAGAAACAGAAAACAAAAGAGAAAACTCATTAATGTGCATCAGTATTAAAGCAGTGATATATACAAGCTGCACTTTCACAGAAGAAAGAGACTTCTCTCAGAACAAATGAACTTTAAACTGGTTTCTCTTTTAGGTGAATTACTTAAATAACAGTGGTACTATAGCAATTGTGAAGATCTAAGCAAGACTGGCATAGAAAGAAAAAAATTATATTTAAGCAAATGAAGTAACTTGAAAAAAAGAACAAACTAGCCGTGGAGTCAAGAGTTTATAATAGGCCTTTTAATTGAGTCATTAATGAACAGACAGGCAATCTAAGTGTAACACCTAAACCAACATAAGCGTCAACATTAATTGCAACCATAATCCAGACACGGTACCTTAGCTTTATCCCTCATGGATCCTTTTCCCAGGATGGACATTTTTGCACCTGTTTCTTCTTGTAATCTCTTTAAAGAGTTTCCTCTTGGTCCAAGTAATTTCCCAACAAAATTGAACTAGAATGAAAGTAAGAGAACTCTTTTAGACCCTCAGTTACTTTTCAAAAAACTTAATACAAAAACATGATGATTAAATGAGATAATTTCACTTTCCTTTAAAAGAAATACTCCTGCTTAGCTCTGAGCCTAATTTACAGAGATACAAGACTGGGGAACCAAGATATTCACTCATCTAGTGTAAAAGACAGTAAAAGCATTCATGGTTTATTTAAACCCTGTGAGGCTTCTCTCAAGGACTAACATGCCAGTGGCTGCTAGGTTTAGTGAATTGCTAAACAAGATATTTGCTCATGAGGCAGCACTGGTGAAACTCAGAGAATGCCGAGGCCCTTTCCCAAGGTAGCTGGCTCTCCTAGCAAGTAATATATCCTGCAAAGTTAGAACTTTAGATAGATTTTTAGGATTTGATGCTTTGCACATCGACTTGAAAATAAGGGCTATTTTCTGTATTGGCTTCAAATACCTGTTTTGCCAGCACCAGAACAAATGACAATCAGTAGATTGTGGTAGATATTCAAGGGCATTTTCTAAAATGAACACAACTTTGTCTGCCACACTGCTAATGTTCCTAAACACTGCAGACTTTGTGTTACACATACAACAGTTTTTTTCTGTATGAAGAGGAGAGATGTCTACAGGAAAATCAGAAGACAGAACAATAAATAAATGAGGTGTTAATATCATGTCGACACAAAGCAGCAAAAAGGGAGTAAGTCGATTAAGTAATTTTTTTATTCTGCAATCAATAGTCTCTTCAATTTATTATGTTTTATTATTTCCAACATCTTTTACAAATGCTAGAGTATGTGGTCTTCACAAGCTGACTGGACATCATCAGCACTTGCTGAAGATGTTTTAGAATTATGTTCAAGTCTGAACAGACAGTATTCTGGTCTGGCTTTCAACAAAGTATAAGCTCCACCAATGCAAAAGGGGTATCACTGTATCAGCACCTCCTTGGTTTTATTTCAGAGAAAAAGAATGTGACAATAAGAAACATCACTCAAGAAAGTGTGGCTGTCAAAAACACACAAAAGTCTACAAAGATGTTATCATATACTTTGTCTTGCACTACCTTCTATTTTAAAAATTGAAAAAATGGAGAAATATTCTTGTTTTCACTTTAACCAGCAAGAATATAACAACACAAATGCATCAGCCATGTTAGTAACACCCAAACTCTGAATCATGCCAGATGCCCCAAATCCCAAGCTGGCTTTCAGTTTAATGTCCTAATTAAAAATAATTTTCAACTTCCTTGAAATACTGGTTAGACCATCTAAGGAAATAGTATGTAATCACAGAAAAAGTAAATACGTATGGTAAAATCTACTGCCATCCAACCAAAATAATTGATTTCCACAAGATAATGTGTCCTGGGGGAAGGAGTAAGTGGCAACATTTGCAGGAAAATTTAGCATGATTTGAAGCCCCAAAACCAGCTCCAAAAAGATTTTTCAAGCATGCGTGTTTTTACCTTTTTTCCAACTCTACCTGCTGATTTTATAAAAATTATCAACTCTTCAAAATAAGGTACGATTATGAGTCAATGTTCCAATCAATGTAACAACAATCCTGTCTTCAAACTGTTGTTCTGCCTCTAACAGGAAAACTTCGCCTAGAAGAAGTTATTTGCTTCAATTTGATTATTCAATTTTGTACAAAAATAAACTAAACATTGAAGAAGAAATGACAAGAACTGAACTTTAATACCAGATTACAGACTTAATATATTGATAGAAATAAGATTTAAAAAATCATCCATTTATATACCCATGTATATAAAGGTTTATTAGGGATGGCTGAGCAAACAGCAGAGCTTTTTTTTCTCTGCAGGGATCCCCTGCCGTGCAGAAGGAAGGGTGTCACAAGTTACACCACCAAATCTTTTCTGACACTTACACATCACCAACCAGACAAGACCCATGTCATGCTGCATCCTTTCAGTGTTTCTTAGTATTAAGAAAAGCTACCCCTCAAAAGATGAAAGAACTATAACGTTATGTAACTTCAGAGGCAACTACACGAAGACCAGCCAAAGCTTGACTACATTTGTTCTCTGAATGGAATAAAACTATTAAAATACACTCTGTGAAGATTTATGTTGACCATTTATATTTAAGCACTTCATAAACTGTATAATAATTACCTTGACAAATTGCAGCAAAGGAGCTGTATGGCCAGCATAGACCATGTTATGCACTAAGTGGATTTTAATCACTTCCCAGGAAATAAGTGGCTGGGGATTTTAATTCTATTGATTATGTAGCAGACAGACACTCACATTTCATCCACTATCTACAAAACACGTATCAGGAAGGAAGCAGTTATTTACAACTAAAAAACTGAATTGCTCTTAGTTTGGTTTTGTTTAAAGTTGCAGAAAAGCCACAGCACTGTATGTGACACACTACTGTTGTGCTCAGTCTTCCCAATGTGTCTGGAGCTACTGGATACACTCAGCACAATCTATAATCCCTAAACTCCCCAAGGTCTGAAAGTACTGGTAGAGTAACTTTGACTCAATAACTTGTGAAAAATTATATACTTTATGTTCACATCTAAGTTAAAGCAGCGCATAAGGAAGAGGAAATGTTTCAGTGAACAGCACAAAATGTAGGAAATCTGAAACATGACTTCATTTCTCTTGTTTCATTTAAATGAAGATATGCTGGGCAGAACCGATTTTAATACTGGAAAGTTCAGGCTCCAGTTACAGCCAAATGCACACACACACAACCTGAGCACAGAGACAGTGATGGAAAATGTGGCAACTCAGGCAGCTGGACTGCATATAATGGTCAGCTTTGCCCACAAACACACATTCCTGCTACAGCAGCTGTAACTGCAGATCTCATTCTGCAATCTCAGATCCAATCCAATTCTGCCATGTGTACAAATTTTCTCCAAATAATAGCAGCTCTAAGTCTCCGGGATAATATCTGGTCATATTAGAAGAGGATAGCTGAGAAATGCTGACATATAGAAGAGAGAGTATTAATTGAAAGCTTTCACTGCTGGGGAGCAAACAAACTTCCACTTGAAAAATACTGTTATGTTACTAGATGTTTTTATAGGTGGCTTAACTTTTCAATCATGTTTATGAACATAAGCTAGGCTTTCTATTTGCTTGCAGAAACCCTTCCTGGTTTATGGCAGAGATTTTTATATTATTTTCTTGGATTTTTTTATCATTTGTCTCGGGGAGATGATGCATGTCTTCAGGGGAAAATGATGAGGTGAAAGCGGGGGATGCTTTACGTATAATCAAATGCACAGGATGCTTCGTGTATCAACAGCTGTGCAATAAACCTCCTCTGCAAAATAAAACCTGACACAGAATACAGCTCAATAGATCTTTCCCTTATCTACAGCCAAAATATCTCCAACATCTTCTCCAACAAATATACCCACACACTTTCAGCAAATTTATCTGCATCCTGATTACTTTCACACTTCACCCCACACAAGCAATCAGACAGCAAGGTGCCCAAAGCCAAAGCTCTGGCTCCTCAGTTTTCACCAAAGTTTTTGTTCAAACTACGTCAGAACAACATACCACAGGTATAAAAAATCTAAGGTATAGTTTACAGCATCAGCATTCAAGCCTCAAGCTAAGAACAATGACTGGTAGAAAATACATGTTTACATTTAGAAGAGTATTTGTTTCCCTGTTTGATGCAGACTGAATACATTTCTATTAGAACTGTAAAACTCCTTACTTTATAAAATCTAATTTAATAGGGTTTTACAACCAGAATCAAGGAATATGCTTATCATTCAAAAAACACATTTGTGTCAGTGATTGTTTCTGTTTTATACACAGATCAGTGTTCACAGCAGCAACAAAAGCTACATAAATAACGAACACGATAAGACAAATGTTTCCAGCTGTAAGATAATGTAGAACAAAGCCCTGAACTGGGAGAAGAAATTAATTTCTTCTAGAAGCAGCAAAACAGAAATAGCCCTGGCTTGACAACATGAAACAGGTTTATTATATCTCAGTGTTTTGCTCACCATTGCTATCAGTTCCTTTGCGGAGAGACAAAGTGTCATTCCATTTTCCAAGCTATTTATACTCACAAAATCCTGTCCTTATTCATGGAGACCAGGACAGGGGTAGGGGGTGGGGAAGAATCTTTTTAAATTCAGTCCTGTTCTAAAGAAATTGGGAGAGGACAAAGTCATGCCTGAATAAAACCTTACTGATTGAGACTTGTCTACAATTAAGGTCTTATTCTGATATCTTTGATTGCTCATTTAATTTAAAACAGCATTTATTTTAAAAGTATCTCATGTTTTGATGTGCACAAGGGACTTCATGTTAAGGCACTACTGGACTATTATGAAGGCAGATTTCATTTTTCTCAACATTTTATAAGCATTGTATTACAATGGCTGTAATAACATGCTTAAACTTTTGGGCAGCCCTGAATTGGTCAGGCACTTGGACTGAGTATTGTAGGTCTTATTCTACTGAAACTGTTCTATTCTATTCTATTCTATTCTATTCTATTCTATTCTATTCTATTCTATTCTATTCTATTCTATTCTATTCTATTCTATTC
>CM031859.1:23949809-24000492 GCA_018697195.1 Certhia americana
TCTATTCTATTCTATTCTATTCTATTCTATTCTATTCTATTCTATTCCTCAACAGATTTTGCAGAATCCAGGATTATCTCCCTCTATATGTAGCTGCTTACTCCATTCAATATCTAATACTTCTTGGCTTTAGCAAAATGAATTTTGTGATCCAGATAAGCATGCAGCATTATTTTTTTACTATAGCAATGTGATGTGATGCTTGCTGTCTCTTGGAGAAGAGCTTTCAAGACACCTGGAAGGTGGTAAGACTGATCTTTGCAGGGCATGTCAGGAGACAGCAAACAGCAGAAGCAGAAAATGAATGTACCCTGGAGATCTACTCCAAAGAACATATGCTACTGCTTTCTTATAGTCTTGTGTCAGAGAAATGTCTCTGCAGCAGTCCCAGAACCAAAGGAGAAAAGGAGAAAGCTGCCCTTCCCTACAGAGCTCACTAGGTCTCATCTCTGTGTTAGGCTTTGAACAATAACCCAATGCCAGGCTGTGCACAGAAAAATTAAATGCTCAAAGGTAAAATACAGCTTCTGAAAAACTCCAGGTCAAATTAATTTTAGGTTTAAATCAGTGGAATACCTTCAAGAATAAACTAAATCTGATTAACAAAGTTAGAATTATTAAAGTTACTGTGACTAGATTTACCTAAGAAATAAATGGGGTTTTATTACACCTTTCTTTATCTTGAAAAGTGCTGGGAACTCGTATTTATGGTGTGCTTGAAGAAGATGCTGCAATACTTGCCTAGCTATTTACTAGCTCGTTGCAAGCATCTAAATCTACAATAAAAATATATTTTTGGATTAACTCCATGAAACAGATGGTCAGCACCTCCAGACAAAAATCCTCTAGATGTAAGTCTACTCTGAGATAGGAAAAATATCCCCTCACTTTTCACTTTTAGCCATTTTCTGTTAGAATTCTGGAAATAAGTTGTGTCATTCAAATAAAGCAATTTAAATAAGCCTTAAAATGAAAATAAATTTTCTGATAAAAAGAAAAAATTGGTGTCTGATATACCCTTATTGAGTTAAACTTTCTTAAGTCAGGGAAATTTGAACAGGTCTTTCTCTAATACATGCATTAGCAATGTCATTCATTAAAATCTGCTAATCCATAAAACACCCAAGCATTTTATTTTATATGGTTCTTTTTTTAAATCTAAGGTGAGGTAATTGAGGAAAAGCCAAGGAACAAAATAAAGTTGTGGATCTCTATTAAATCCTCAATTAACAAGTTGTTAATTGCAAAGGTTTTATTATTTAGTTGCAGAGGTATCCAGAGAGACTAATTGTACCAGGCACTGCACAGCCATGCAGGAAGACATGATCTTGTCCTGAAGAGCTGTGAAGTATATTTAAAAAACCCAAAGCAGACCTTCCTGAATTTCGTAGCAACTACTGCTTATCTGGATTGTGAGGAACTGCTCAAACTACTGCTATTAAAATCATCAGGCTCAGATATCAAAGAGGATATTACTACTAAAAGTAAGTGCAGCAGCACCAGCTTCTGCTGACAGAAAGACAACACCAGAGCCTGCTTTTGCAACTCCAAATGAGAAGGAGGATCCTAATGTGCAAGGCAAGGCTGGATTGGTTTCTAAGCAACCTGGTCTAATGGAAGATGTCCCTGCCCACAGCCAAGGGTGATCGGAACCAGGTGATCTTTAAGGTCCCTTCCAATTCAAACAATTCTACTATACTATGTCACATATTATCTTTGGCTTTTGTCTTTCTCCTGTAATCTGGGTTATTACACTGCTCTTCCTAAGGTTGTCCCTATTTGTCATGCCCAGCTGGGGCGGTGGTGAAGGCAGAGGAACAAGAGGAATGGTTCTTAGGCTTTTTGAGCCTTTGCTGGGGAGGGGTTAGAGATGTCAGCAAACTGGTTACCTGTCAGAGGTCGTGACTGATCCCAACCCACGCCTCTAAAGGGTCAGGAAGTTCTTTGATGGCTCACTGCTCCTTACTGGGAAACTGTGCAAGAAGAGCAGTATTTTTAAAAACTGCAGACTCTGTTGAGCTAAACATGACTTCCCCTTGTACTGGATTTGTATTTTATGGAATGAAGGGCAAAAGGATTCTTCAGGACACAAAGCCAACTTGCTTTTAGCATTCATTCCAGCCAAGCTTGCAGTAGTCAACTTCTAGTATTTACAGCAAAATAAAATACAAAGTAAGTAATAAGGAATTCTTGGAACTATGTGTCTAAGACTGGCTCATTTGCAAGACATTATCTAAAATGGTATTTATACAAATGCCAACAATTCAGGCTGCAGAAGTGCACCACTGATCTTTTTCTGAAGTGCACAAAGAAGTTTACACTGAGCATACTCACAGGTATGGAAATAGCAGAGACTATAGGTATCAAGATTACAACACTTAAAAGCACAATCAACATTTGGCTAATTGGGTTTATTACTCCCACAGATACACAATTTACTGGTCACAGTAATAAACACCATCTGCTTTTGCTAACTGGCAGCAATCTAACAACTTTTTTCTAACTTGAAGAGTTTGTAGTGTAAAAGGAGTATCTAAAGAAGTCGTAATACAGTGGGACTTCCATCCACATCATCTTACTGATCTGAATATGATTTCATATTATGTGAAAGATTTCTCTTTGCTAGATGATATATTTGCCAAGATAAGCTCTAAGTCAACAAGAAACAGGTAAGTTAGGGTTGAATACCCAACCAGAAAACTAATGCATCTTTTCCATGTATGTTAGTGGACTACTCAAATGTAGCATACATCACAAATTTCTGATCAGCTAAGGAAATTATAACAGCAATTAATTTGGACCCAGTGTATTAATGGACTGATTTAACATACATGCATATAGTATCTAATTTTGTAGACACCATTGTATTAAATCACAAATGGCTTACATTAATCTAATTAAAAAACTCTGTTAGTCAATTTGATTTTGCCTTTTGCTATTGAAGTAATTATACTTACAGCAGCATTTAAGTATCAATTTACATATACTGAGCACTATGCAAACAATTTTATTGTCAAGTCACGTCCATAATCAAAGCAAAGCATTACTTTAAAGTGATTGACATATGCAAACTCACATAGCTCTGTGGAAATTAAACAAGCCTGTGAAAGCACTCCAAAATATTTTATGAAACTCTGGTTCTTTCACCTTCCCTGCTGCATATTTTATACTGCTTTTTTTCTGTCCTTTGTTACTAAGGACAAAATCAGGAAAATAAATATTTTCTTCCTTCCATCTCATAATCTTCTACTTCTACTATACTTAGAGTAGAAAACCAAGTCTCTTTCAAGATTTTTTAATAAGGTCTTAGCTGATCTGAGATGCTGTTTATGAAAAGAAAATAGCCAGCATTAACTTCATTATCTGGCAGAGAGCTTTCCACTGGTTTCTACAGGTAACATACTGGGCTCAGAAAGAACATGTCCATTCTCCAAACTGGAACTGCCCTGACTTGCATTTTAACACGCAGAAGCCTCCTCCTCCTCCACAGCACACAGGGCTAACTGCAATAGTAATAACCAATGCAGCTGATTTTACATTTCATTTAACTTTGCTAATTGTAAACCCAAATTTAAAATATATAGAGAGTAATCCCTCTATACCTTGATAGCAATGCAACAGATTTGCTACCTGTAAAATCAACCACTGTGCTAAACAAGTATACAACAAATATGACTTTTTCCCCTCATTATCACTATTTGGTTGTTGGAGTGCATCTAGAGGAGGCCATGAAGATGATCAGGGGGCTGGAGCACCTCTCCTGTGAAGACAGGCTGAGAGCTGGGGTTTTTCAGCCTAGAGGAGAGAGGGCCCTGGGGAGACCCTAGAGCAGCATTCCAGTTCTTGAAGGGACCCTACAAGACAGATGGAGAGGGACTATTTACATGGGCACAGAGTGACAGGACAAGGCAGAATGCCTTTAAACTGAAAGAGGGTAGATTAAGAACAAATATAAGGAAGAAATTCTTCACTGTGAGAGTAGTGAGGCACTGGAACAGGTTGCCCAGAGAAGCTGTGGATGCCTCATTTCAGCCAGTGTTCAAGGCCAGGTTGGATGGGGGTCTGAAAAACTTGATCAAGTGAAAGGTGTCCTTGCATGGCAGGCGGGTTGGAACTTTAAGGTCCCTTCCAACCCAAACCATTCTATGATTCCATGATTCTATGATTTGTATATGTTCATAATTTGCCAAGTTGATAGCTCATGCCACTCACTAATTGCAAGTCAGAATAAACAGTCATTCACTTTAAAAAACCCAGAAATTACAGAGTTTTATATCATTTGAGCATAAAAAGAACCCAGAAATCTGAGATTCATTTATAATACTTTACTGATGGCATTCCCTTGGCAAGCAACATAACTGTGCTTCAAACTTCATTAATGTAACACAGAAAAAAAGTACTTTCAGGACAACACCTTGAAAGAGCAAGACATAAACTATGTGACAAATGAGACAGTAAGCACGAGCTGGAGGGCCTGAGTGGCTGAATAATGCAGGCTATAACACCCAACAGTCTTGCCATCGCCATCAAAAACTCCTGGGTCAGTTTGGATGCCCCTACCTGATAAAACATTAAATTATCTGCTATTTTTTTCACTTGCACGTTTTTTTCTTATTTTTGCACCCCAGGCTAAGATCTGATTCACACTTAAAAGAATATTATAGAAGTAATATTGAATTCTCCTCTAAAACAAGATTTAGAAATGCCTCAGGTATATTTAATAACCATCTGGTTTTAACTTAATATTTATTCCATCATAACTACCTTGCTTTAGCACATCTACAACCTTCAAGAAGGACAAACGTGTTTGCAAAATACGTATTAAAGAGAGCCACCAATATAAAGGCAGTGAGTATTTTCAATTCACCTTGTCAAGACAATATGTCCCAAGCTCCAGCTGGTTAAGGGAGCTGGGAGTGCTCTCCTGGAAGGGTAAAGGTGACAAATTTAGCCATACCTAAATAATAGACTTGGTATCTAGGAAGATGATTCAGGCTTTGAAACTCACTTTCACAGCAGCACCTGACTAAGTTGTGTGACTGGTGTCTATGTGCTGAACTCAAGCACATCAGCCCCATTTCTACACCCTTCTCTGCCTGGAGCTGCTGTTTATCTCCAGTTTAACTGCCTCACGCAGTAACTGTGTGAACTTTGGGATCTCACACACATTTACATGTAAAAAAGTCATAAGTTCTAGGTCTGGAGCTCAATGTCTAGGTCCTGCAATGACCAGAAGAACAACTTCTAGTCCTCTTGGGAACCTGCATCTTCCAGTCCTCTTTCATGCTCCTCCAGGAAATCACTGCATTCAAGCGTTACAAATAAGGAAATGTTTTGATTTGCAACCTCCAGCATTTATATTCCCTGTCTATCTGTAAACGCAATAGCCACTGAAATGAACTAAAACAATGACAGCAAATATGACAAAACCATGTGAAACAATAAGGAAAATTAACTTCCAACAGACACTAAGGGGAAATATAAGTGCAAGTTTATGTGGAACATTGTATTTTGTGTAAACCTCAAAAGTGCTTTGAAGCTTTTTTTATTTGATAAAGACCATATATGTCTCAAACATTTAGATTATAGCAAAGTAGAGGAAGCAAACCAATACATTCTCAAAGGAAAAAACTAAGGATTTGGTCCACGTGTAATTTACTGGCAATGTTTTCCCACTGCAAATTTATTTACAAAACAATTCTATTCCCCTCAAAACTGAATATGCCTGTAAATAATATTGCACCAAAATAAGAACAAACCAGTGTGCTTCAACCTACAGCAACAATTAAATCAATGGACACATACTCACTCACGTACTTTTCTCCACTTAAAACACTATACAATGATGCTGACAACCGAGCAAATGCATTTATAGCACTATCTTCAAAATCAAAGTGGTCTATATATATACTTACACCACTAGATTAATATGAGAAACTGCTTTATATGAAGATTATTTATTTAAAAATCAGTGCATAACATCAAATTTCATGTAAAGCATTTAATTCATAGAGATGTGCCTCAAATGACAACTTTCATCCTTGCCATGTCTTTTCTTATGGCATATAGCATTCTGCATTTTTTTGTAATTACAACAAAAAATGGGTATTTCTGAGTGTATTGTAACAGTGTAATTTGCAGAATAAGGTTTGTCAAATGCCTGTAGATGCAGAGCATGGGTATTACATGTTTGGTTATTCTTAGGCCTGTACATCACCCACGTAGAATAATAAGAGCAGCTGTCTAAATAATCTTTAGCAAATAAAAAAAAAATTAACTCCATGCTTGATAACAAACATGAATGCCCAAATCCTAAAAGGGCTTTCAGCTGATGAATTCCAGTGTCACAGCAGTCAAGCCTGTTGAGCCTAGAACTTCACTTCTGCTCTCTCAGAAGTATTACAGAATACTTTTAACACTGCACAGAGAGAGACCTTTACTGGTGGCTCTGAGGAGAGTGTGCAACCTGTGGACCCCACACATCTGTGCAGACTCCAGAGACACACTAGCAGCAGCAATTTAGAGTCCTTACACTGAAAGAAGAAACAGCCAAGGGATGCAGGACAGAACTTCCACAGCTGAAATGGGGGTCATTTGAGAGCTGAAAGCTGCAAGCTGCACGGCAGCAGCCTTTGCCACATCCTCACTACAGCATGCACAGACTCAGAGAGAAGGGGATGCTCTGAGGCAGAGCTACAATCACTGGCTGAAACTGCAGTGCCAGGAGGAGGAACTGAGAGACACCTAGAACTGAGACCATGTCCAGGATAGGAAGAGTCTGTACAAAAAGAAAACACCTCCTCTGAAGTACAAGGGATCCAGCTGTGGATATGCCTGAAAATCAAAGAGATGACATATGCACAGTATGGAATAATATTTAACTCCATTATTAAATTCAAAAAAAAGACCTTTTTAAAATCCAACATTGCATTCAAATAAGGAAAACAAAAACAACCATAAACTATCAGCCTAAAAAACCCAAAGACAAAGCTACACAAAGCAAGTAAGAGAAAACTTTCAGGAGTAACTTGAAGAAAGTATAAAAAAATAAAATAAAATACTATTCAGAGATTTGGAAGCCAGACAGAGAGCTGGTAGGGCTAACAGATGTTCAGGCTATAAAAGGAGGATTCAAGAAAGATAAGGTAAGAATACAAATTAAAATACCTTTTCTCCATCTGGGTTCATAATGGAGGAAACTGTGCCAGGTGGTTTGAGGAAGGCAATGCAACAAAAATTTTCTAAGAATTCCCAATTAAATTATTACAAATCAGAATAAACAATGCATTTCATGAACAATAAAATAAATACATTAGATAGGTAAAGAGCTGAGGGACAGCTGTTTTAAAGGGAAATAATTTCTCAGGCATCTATGAGTGTTCTCTAAAGAACAAACTAATCTGGACAACAAAAATAAACTGATAACCAGATATCTGATTTCCAAAAGATCAGGCTGACGTGGTGTTAGTAGGAAGGGCCTCTCATGGAAACAGAAAATGTGTTTAAACACTGGTGAAAATTTGTAGTAAATCGTCAGTATTCATACTGGAAGGAAGTAATTAGTCAAGTCTTTCAGAGATCCAGTAAGAGATTTGAAGCCATAGAAAGCAACTAACAGTGAGAAAACACACTTTACTGATCATGCTAAGCTAAGTCAAGGTTCTGAAGGCTGGACTGGCTATAAAAAACTACAGCTTTTGACACTTAGTGATAAAATTACAACTGAAATTCCATGTAAATAAATGTAAAATACATCAAAACACATCCCACCTTTATAAAAAAAATGATGTGCTGATTCTAATACCTTGGAAATTGTAACAGGAAAAATAACAGCTTGGGGGAAACAGGAGACCCTTGCAAGCAGCAGTCCCAGAACCACCACATGAAAGCTTTCAGCACAGGAATCCTCCTAGTTTGAATTTTAAGTAACATTGACCAGAAGATTCACCAAAATAAAGTACCCTGAGCTCAGGATAGCCTTGTTGCAAGTTGGGGTAATAGTCTGGAGATCTATCTCTGCATACTTTGACTCTATTCCATTTTGGTTTTAGTCAGTTTCCAGGGTTGGTCACTGCTGGAAGAGCTAAACCACAGCATTAGTCATGCAGGAAATGGATTCTAATGTCATTTGCAATATTTTGCAGGAGTTTGAAATACTCAGAGATAGTGAAACAAGTATTACCATCTTTTTATAGATCACATGCTATGTTCATCCCATGTACTGCCATCAAAATGTTACTATGCAAAAAGTATTAGAAAAAACAAAATGAAACACACCAGAATTTTGTTCATACTGTATTATACTGCAAAACTAATTATATTTTTGTGCAAAAATTTTATTTTGGAATATAATATTATACACTCAAACTTTAGGCATACATAAAGAATTCTTGTATTTTAGTTTGAGCATAATTGACTGAAATTTATTAAAATATATTTTTGAAGTACACTTTGATCCAAATATTAAGCTCTAAAGACGCAGTTTTGACAGTGCTAGAGTCATATCTAGAGATTCTGTTAAGAGCCACGCATAGCAATTTATAACAGTGATGGCAATTAAATAAATTATATTATTCATCTAAATAAATTATCATCCCTGAAAAATGAACTACAATCCATGTATGGTGGCATATTTTCTTCCGCTATTCAGGAAGAGACATCAATGTGGTTTTTTTATTACATCCAGACAGAATATGACAAATAAACTAAATCCTTGAGTTTCTTCAGACTGCAACTTATAAAAATAGGCTGAAGGCCTAATCCTATTCCTCTATTTGTTCAGGAATTTTCATATTTTTAGGACTAAGAAATGGATGCAATGCAATTAATTAGGATGTTGAGCAATAACAGAATTATTGCTCAACACTCTGGTTCTCATACAACTCACACTTTGTCTGCTTCGGATGGAAAAAAGGAAGGAGGGAGAAGAATGGAATTCTGTTTTTTCCTACGGATTTCCCAAAAACACAGTGATTAATGAACTGATATATACTTTATAAGAAATAATCTAAAAAAGGTTATTATTCTTCTCTTGTAACCTTGATTTTGAAAGATAGCAGTTTATAGCCTTTCAGTGTAGATTCAGACTTAGTAGCTAAACTGGAAGTCATATAATTGTAAAATAGCCTTTTCAAGTAGTAACATTAATTAAAATTCCTTTTTTACTTCGTCACTGAAAAGAATTAAATTTATTTACAATATGACAGAATCCACCAGGACAGACTGAATAAGTGAAAATGTGTTTGTCATTAGATGTAGAGATCAAGGTTTATCTGTAAAATATATGTTTTTAAAATATTTATTCTACCTTTATAGAGTTTTGAGGCACTTACAGGCCATAGGCATGCAGTAGTTGGAAAAGTCCTGAATAATTATTTTTGAGAGGTGGTTATAAAGCAATGAAGAACTATGTATTATTAACATTATAATGCATCATCATCATCATCATCATCATCATCATCATCATCATCATCATCATCTTATTATTATTATTATTATTATATTAAAGAAAACAAATGGGTTTATATAAAATTAGAAGACACGGAAAAGATAAGAAATGAGTCAAAAAGAAAGTGAGTCAGAGATGTTTACAGCACAGGATTTATGGAAATTCTTCAGAAAACATGGCAAAATATTATTTTACTATCACAATTACTGTTAATTTGCATAAGCTGAGTCTATTGCATACTTTGGGAAAAAATGTATGCCATTACATAAAATTAATGAAACATTCAGTGTTCTCAGTTTCTCCTAATTTTCATATAAATGGTTTCAAAGTGCTCGTGTAAACTGCTAAATGACAGCTTTCACAGCTAATCAATATTTTTTGTTTTATACTAAAAGAGATTTTTGAAATACCATTGTCAGCAGACCCATATGTATACAAATAAGTCCTTTTATCTTAAATTAACTTCCTCAAAGATTCTTTACTGTAACCTTTCATTTTTTTTATAGGCAGAGCACAGTCCCCATTGACCTGAAAACTAAAAGTAATCAGTGTGCCAATGTCTCCAAGCAAAATCTAGTACAGCATCTCTGAAAACAAATCAAGCTCTAAGCAGAAACAGTAATTTGTAAGGCACTATAAATACCTTCCCATTCTATACAAAATGGTTCCTTATAACTGAGACTTCCCTGTACTACTGGAAAATACAAGCCAGAAAAAAATTATTGCTTAGAAAGATATTGGGCATGTTTCCCCTTTTAAGTGTTTTCTTTCTTAGCTCTTTGTCTTAGCCTGTATCACTAGCAGTTCTAACACGTTTAGTAAATTACTATGAATTCTTACTTGTTTAAAGTGACTGTACACATCTAATCAGAGCAGTTGCCTTTCAGGTGACATGGTATTTTTCAATCCCATTATCCCATTTAAAAGAAAAAAAAAAAGCCAACTACCTACTAAAAGTATTAAGAGAGAATATTATTTAGGACAAACTTCAGAAATAAAGACTGCTCTAGCCTTGCCAAACAATTGGTTTCTGTTTAAATCCATTTATTCTATTTTGGCACAATCAAAATTAGCTCATATAGATATATACAAGGAAGTTATAAATTACCAGGACTTTGTGAGATATATTATACTGGAGAGAGGTGTCCCAAAGGAAATAGTGTATGAATCATAAACCAGAGAATTAACAACTTTAACCTGAAAAAAAATGTACATTATACATATGTAACACAGGACTGCTCTCCACGTTTCAACTATTCATATTGATGCATTACAGCTCATTTAATTCAAAATAACTGCAATACAATGACCATGCTGTCATTTGGATTACACATCTGCACAGATTTAAAGAACTCATTTCCATTTCTTCGCTCTGGCACAAGTGGGCAGAGGAATTGCTCTCAGTTCCATGGTCAAGCAGCTCTTGGTTCTGCTTGGACTTTGGAAATTATTAAACCAACAGGCAGAGGATGTTGCACAGGCTGCATATCTGCATGAACACAGTGTCAGGAGACAAACCAGTGCTATAGCTGGACATTGGTAATGCCAGCATCATTACTACTGTTCAGGCAAGGCCTTGGCCAGTCAATGAGCCCTCTTCAACAGTCTCCAAGCAGTCCTTGGGAATTAACTGACACAGGACTGATTTCCAGGTTCTGTTTTTAATGAAGTCATCTTTTTACAGAGATAGGAGATGCAGTGTTAAGGATTTGGATGGACTGTACCAGCAGGCTGCAGAGGCACTGGCACTGCTGGACTTACCACATCTGTTTTGGTTACAGCTCAAATCCAAGAGCAAAGTATTTATCATCTCTGCTGTCCTAAAGTTTCATCTTGATTGGATTAATGTTGTAAGACTCTTAAAACTCTGTGATATGTTAGCATTAAAACAGAATTTCCTATAAACAAAGTGATTCAGTGTTTCAGGTATTACACATAAATATTAATCAGTTAAATCTCTTTCTCAGTAAGGCTGAGACAAGACTATCAATTACTATTATAATGCTAAAAGAGAGACAGCATGAATTTCTTAGCCTAGTATGTTTTTTGAAAACTCTAAGATAACTTTCCAAACAAATGTAATTAAAGTGTTTTGATGGAAGAAGAAGAAAGTATGTCCTTCCCCTTTCTACCCAGCTAAGCTAACCACCATGTTACTGTCAGCAGCTGATTGGAAAAGCAATTTGGAGTGCATCACCAAACCTAAGGAGTTTTGCACACTCCATTTTACAAGTACTTGGTAATGAAGTACACTATCTTATTAAAACCAAGGATTATGTGGTATGATATGAAAAATATGCAATTCAGTACAAAACACAGATAGAGGCAAAGATCAAGAATTCTATGGGTCAAATGAATGCTAATTAATATATATTTTGGGGGGGGGAAAATGAAGCAATATTTCACAACGTCTGAATGATATATATTTAACTTATTATAAATATCAGAATCAACCTGCCAGAAATATTTAGGTGACTTGGGAAAGCTGTGTAGGAGGATATTTCATCTTCCCATGGGTATGGGAATGTATATTTCGTCTTCCCATGAGTATACATGTACTGGGTACAGTCACTCCCAAGATACTAATAAAAAAATTTATAAGCCATGGGATGGAAAATTAACTTTCTTGTCATGGACTATACCCAGGACAAGAGTTAAGGAAGAAGATAATGTTAGAGAGGGACTGCCCTGTGCCAATACTGAGTCTCTCACTAGATATTTTGTGTTCTCCAAATCACGCAGGCAAGGAAAAGAGCTTTACTTTGGTCTGGATAGCCATGAGAAATTTTGACTGCATCAGCTTACCTGTGAGAAGCGCTATAAACCAAACTAGGCAACCATGGGAAGACATTAATGGCACAGGAAAGTACCACAGAAACAGCAGCTGCAGAGCAAACTGCAACAGGCTGCAGGTGGAAGGAGGGCTGAGCCCAGCACCCATAAAGGTGCTGTAACTAGTGCAGTCTGGCTCTGATGCCAGCCATCATTGCACACAGTGCTACTCAAATATCCACCTGAGACAGATGTTTTGTGGGCACCTCACAGCTCAGGATCTTGTGTTGCATCACATCTTTTCTGTATTTAAAAAGGAAAAAAGAAATCTAGCAAGAAGAACTGCTAGATGCTCCATGGAAGAAGGTGCTAGTTAAAAAACAAGCTTTGTTTACAGTGTTATTAAAAATGTACTTAAAACAAATTATAAAGCGTAGTAGTTAAATTGCATTTAGTTCTTGTTTGGACACATTTACTCAGAATTGATGTGGTCCTAATTTGAATTAACTTCTGAACCAAATAAATGTGTAACTAATTGAGACAACAAAAATCATTGCACTTAGTTGTCCTAGGAATCCCTGAGCAAACATGCTCCTTTAATGCCAAGTGAAGAAATCTAAATCTTACGCCTTTTTTTTTTAAACACAGGGACACTGAACACCTTATTAACCCTTACTGACACTGAAATCAAGGCTGTCTATTGAGCAGAGGTGATTATTCTACAGTACTGAGTAACAAATTAACTGTTATTTCAAAGAAAAAAATATCACCTTTCCACCAACACTAAATGGGGAATTTTTCAGCAGATGGTACAGATTTTGTGGAGTTACACTGTGCAACCGAAAATATTTGGGAAAAAATTAATTACAGCAATCACTGATGTATTAACTGTGGGGTTAGCCAGATTCTCTAACATTTTTTCATATTCACCATATTAACCTCTCCCAAATTCAGAAGCATCAAATATTTTGTTTAAATAAATACTTCTTATTTCATTGAAACAACATCATTATTGAGATGAAGACACTAACATAAGGCAAGCATGCTGTGAGGATATCAAGCAACGTTAATGGAACTTTTAGGAAGAAAAATTTATTTGCAGTAAATGAGGAAGCAGAGAGGTACAGCTATGAAACCATAAGCTTAAAAAAGACACCATCTCTTTCAAGCAGCTCATATGCTAAAACCTTATTACCTGTACTGCACTCCTTAAAGAGCATGATTTTCATGATCCAAGCAAATTATTATAAATGTTTGCTTTCTTTTCTAATAGGGGTCTCATGACACTTAGAAAAAAAAGTTAGAACAGGAAGTAGGATCTCCCCCCATGAAAACAGAAACAAAAATATGCCATAATGAAGGCTACCATGAAAATTTTTTAAAAAGCAAATTATCTATGAAGTCTTTCTCTTGTTGCTTATTAACCACATTTTACACCATTTTGGTAAATTTAGGTATTGTTTCAATTCTAATACTTTCTAAAAATTTATTCAAAGGATTTTAAAATGTAACTATTGAAAATAAGAAATTTCTGCTTTATAAGAAATTCCTTATTTTTTTTCTTCCAGGTAAAGCAAAAAAAAGTGAAACTCAATTATTAAATTGTGAAGTACTTTATAATCTACTACTCAGATATTTTAAGAAGGTTCATGATTTGAAAAATTATTTGAATTTTTATTTGCTTTTGTTTAGTTTATGTTTTTTTATTATTTAACATAATTTACAAGTTTATTAATACAAACTAAATGTCTATTTCCTTAATGTACCTTCTTCTCCAAGAAACAGGTGTTTCAACCTGTACTTGTTAGAAGCTGTCACAACTCAAATACTACAACAAATGTATCTGAACTATGTTTTTGTTTCATGTTCTCAGACAATAGTAGTGTACTGATATGAATGATCTAATAAGTTTTAAATCCAATTATAAAACTAATTAGAAAGATTTTTCAATGTTTTAAAAAAGTAATCTAGTTAGTCTGCAAAACAAGAGAAATACTTTTTAGAAATTACTGAGTGAATCATCAGCCATGATGCCAAACTGGGAAGTGCAGTTGATGCTCCTGAGAGACAAGAGGCTTGAAGAGGGATCTAGATGGACTGGAGCACTGGGATATGATTAATGGCATGAAATTTAACAAACCAAAATGCCAGATTCTGCACGTGGAATGAAGCAGTGCTGGTCACAGCTATAAACTGGGAAAGGAGTGGCTGGAGAGAAGCTTTGCAGTAAGATATCTGTGGTCAGCAGCTGGTTCAGCATCAGTCTGCAGCATGAGCCTGGGTAGGCAGAAGGGCAAACCTGTCCTGGGCTGCACCAAACATAGCATCAGCAGCCAGTCAGCAAAGGTGACCATCCCCCTGTACTCAGCATTGGTGCAGTGCCACCTTCAGAGCTGTGTTGAGTTCTGGGCCTCAGTTTAAGAAAGACGTGAAAGTCCTTGAATGTGTCCAGAGGAGGGCAACAAAGATGGTAGCAGGGATTGAAGGTATGTCCTTAAAGGAGTGACTGAGGACTTTGGGCTTGTCAGGCTTGGAGGAAAGTAGGATGAAGATTGACCTCACTGCTCTGTACAGCTGCCAGAAGAGATGAGCTAGAGAGAGAGGTTCTGAGCTCTTCTCCCTGGTATCCAGTAACAGGACGTGGGAATTACTCAAAGTTGTGCCACAGGGAGTTTAGACTAGACATCAGGCAGCATTCCTTTATCAAGGGGGGATATGGGTGCACAAATGGAACAGTGCAGGAGCTTGATGCCCCAGAACATCAGATCCTTCTGAAAACTGACCAGAACAGCTGGACGTGCTGTTCAGTAATGTTGATTTATTAAACATTTCCTTCTTTAGATGAAGGAATATTTTCAGTAACTTTTTGAGCATTCTTGACAAGCATGTTTAGCCAGATACTGGACAATCTAAAAGCAAGTAACTTGTGAAGGAAATATTTTATTGTAATCCAATCGATTATCATAGAATCATAGAATCAGTTAAGAGTGGAAATGACCTCCATGATCATTGAGTCCAACCTCTGACCAAACACTACCACGGCAAATTGACCACAGCATTAAGTTCCATGTCCAACCATTTCTTGAAGACTTCCAAGGATACTGGCTCCACTTTTTCCCTGGACAGACAACAACATGATTAAGAAACCTTCCCATGAAAAAATTGTTCCTGACGTCCAACCTGAACCTCTCCTGGCACAGCCTGTGGACATTTCCTCTTATCCTGTCTTTGGTTGCCTGGGGAAGAGGCTGACTCTCATCTGGGAGGGGCCCAGAGCATGACACAGTACTTGAGGTGCAGCCACACCAGTGTCAAGTACAGAGAGAAAATTACTTTAATACAGCAATATAAGATAAAGTGCCATCATATAAATGTACATAAAACAGACATTCAGTTGTTCATGGCCATTAAAATGAATTCATATTCAAGATCTTTCATAAGAGATCTTGAAATCAAATAAGAGAGATCTTTCAAAAGAACAGTAGCTCTTAATGTGCTCTTTTTGCCAACATTTCATTTTCTCCTTCAGTCCAATGCTACACTCAAACCTGTGCTATCTCCAAACACCAGACAGTTGCTACTAATCAGTTCTTTGGGTGATGCCACTAAACGGTCTTACTGATTACCCAGCGGAATTTGGTTCCTTCTACACCTGCTCCCCACTGCCTCAGCAGCCTTAGGGAAACTGTCACTGGTGAAATCCATCATGCATTACATACCCACTGTGGGGAAGGATAAGACTGAGCAGTAACCACTGCCCATCCTCCAACTAAGCCCTCAGCAACCAGAGTCTTGGCAGAATGAGAGTCTTGATGCACCAATACTCAATCTCAACTAACAAAGAGGGCATGTAGGCAGCAAAGAGCACAGCTCTTTAATTACTTCTATTAATTCTACAATTTAAATATTTGTTCTAAACCATTTTGAATTGTATTTCCATAGTGTTTCCCAGGAAAGACAGGTTCAGGAACATTACACACAAATTCATACACAGAGCTTGAGCTAAAGATTTGTTTGGCACTACATGGGGGTCTTCCTTGGTGCCACTTAAAATCCAAAGGGACTGCCTGCCAGAAGCACCAGTTTTATATTTTCTTTGTGAATCTACATTTAAGGCTATGGCCTACTTCTAAAACTGCAGTATAATCTAAATCATGTCACACCTGCATTTCTACAGTCACGAGATGGACACTGAGAATGCCAAGGGCAAGGTTTGATGCTTCACCATCTTGAGCTCTCTGGGGCAAGGCACGCACATAGAGGGCTGTTCTGTAGCCTACAAGATGTCTATCCTGGAAAAGATCCTCTGTGTAGTCTCCTACTTCTTCTCTGTCATTTGTCACTCACGAGCAACAGTACTCCCAACACAGAGAGAAAGTGATCTTCAGTTTGGAATAGAAACTGCAAAACAACTCAATCAACAGGTTCCTAGTCCAGTATATTATTACAAATAGACTCACAAGAAAATTACAATTCTCCTCTGTAACAAAGTGCATGTGCACACATAACAACACACAGAGGTAACAACTGTAGAAATTAACCTAATTTTTAAACCTGCTGCTTTAAAAGTAGGGATATGTACATACTGGAAAAACTATGTATCAGTGCTGAATTTTCACACAGCGAAAGTGTTACTGGAAAACATTTCATAAACTGTTTGAAAGCTTTAATGTAATTTTTTAATCTGAAGATTAAAAGATTTCTTTTTTCATGTAAGGTGATACTAGATGATAAAGACTTGTCAAAGAAGGCATTTAATCTGATGTAAACTGTTCAGTTTTATGGAATTTTCACAGAACACAAGCCCAAGAAATCTTTCAATATATGTTAAATTGAAAACTAAGAGAAGTTTAAGTTTAGTGAAATACTGTCCTGTTCCCAAATCAAAAACAAGTCAGAAAACATTTGACAATTTAACAGTAAGGCCAGTTTGGCTCAAGTGCCTGGCAATGTCTTCTAACACTTACTCATATAACAGACTAGTTCTGGCTGAAGAGACAATTCCTACCATTGGGGCTTAAATGAGTCTTTAAGTCATTCCAGAGTATATTGACATAAACTCATGCTCAAACATACTCATATCCCAGGCTCCTTTATCCAAAGAGAACTTGGTAGTAAAAATTAGGAGAAAAAAATTAGTCTTTTAGAAATCAAAGAATACCAGACTTCTCTTTGGTATGGGGTCAGCAGCTTTTTCCTCATTATATCAAGAAGCACGCAGGCAAAATTCATGCATCTGTTTTCAAGCCGCATTTGTTTGACATGTCCACAAAGAGAGTAACATAAGGTCTGTGGTACTGCATAACCTGATTGTTAACTGCTGTTAATAAGCATTAAAAATAATAAATATTTTAAAAAATTAAAATAATTATTATTAAATGCTGGCCTAGTATGCATTAAAAACACATTTTTCAGATTTTGATTAATGACTGTCAATTATTGTGCCTATTTGGAACTTAGCGTTTCTCAATATCTTAAAAAACTCACTACTACTTCAGACCAACCTATATACTAATCTTAATATGTGGCTAATGGATTTCATGTTCCACAACACAAAGCTTGGTCAAAAAAATTAAACACAACTTCCAAAACAGCCAACAGGAATCACAGAATCTAACAACTCCACAAAGAACACTTTTTCAAAAACTATACATTAGATATTTACTGCTTGATAGACATGCTTTTAATATATAACTAATTTAGCATGAAAAATGCTGTTAGTAGATCTTCAGCCAATACAGATGTCAAGATTTTAATAGAAAAATATACAAGTGCACTGTTATTAATTTAATCAATGGAAGGAAAGAATGTAGTCAGGCAGGCCTTTATTTCAATGATTTTTTAACACAAATTTGTGTTTCCAAACTGGGTTAGGGTTTTTTTAAAAAAGACTAAAAAAAGCCATCTCTGCCAATTAGGCAAAATGACTGATGGATAGTCACTCATACATAGTCCTAGAAATGATCACCAGCTGTGCAAAACCCCACATACTAGTAACTGGAACAATTTCTGTACAAAATAAAGATTTTAAGAGAACCTTCTCAAATTCATCTGCTGCTGGCCATGAAATAATTCTACTCTGATTCATTAATAATTGTATGGAATGTCTCAGTATCTGTAGAGAGTACTTGTAACATATTCACACACCACTTGAGACTCTCCTATGACCAGGTAGGTGTGTGCAGAGTGCATCACAGTTCAGCTGAAAAAAAAAAAAAGGTCTAGATTTCATTAAATAAAACATACTGGTAAGTGAATGACTGTTCAAAGCATACACTGCAGTTTATTAGGAGTGCAATATATAGTCATTTTTTCCTAGCTGGACATAATTGCGCATTGTTTACTTTCCCTTGCTAATAATTGTGAATTTTACAAAAGTAACCTTTACAAAAAACAATCTTAGAGGCTCCTAGGCAAGTGATAGTCACTAGATTTATATACTTTTTTTTCTGAAAATGCCCAAACTGTTTTAAAAATGCTCATAAATTTCTTTTTTTCTAGGAATCTGAAATAAGCAAAAAGGAAAAACATCAGTAGTAATGAAAACAAAACAAAAAAAGCAACCCTCAACTGGGATATTGAATTGAACTTAAAAGGTGTCATCCTGACAGGAAATACCCTTTGCTATGCTGTCATTATGGTGATGCTCAAACAAAATGCTGATTGTATGGCTCTGAATTAGTAGTATCACTGTACACTCACTGTGGGTGTGAGCATCATTATGGCTAAGAGAAAAACCTATTTCCATCAGCTGGAAAAAAATTATTGATACAATATTTTTTTTAAGGTTGCTACTAAGTATAGCAGGACTATTTTTATTTTACTGAACTTCTACAAAGAAACCAACATGATCAGGTGGAAAAGTCTCAGCTATATTGTGAATTAGTAATCGACAAGAAACTATGTTAAATACTTCACAACATCTGAGAATTTACTCTGAAAATAAATTTTTGCAACATAAAAAAATATAAAGGTATATAATGTGCATCTCAGACTTGCCAGTTCAATGCCATTTATTCTATCCTAAAACTGCCTTAATATTAGGTAGAATCATAGATTTCTCTGTGGTAAGATTGAGACAGAAGAGAAGACACTATGTTGCACTGTTATTCTATCCAAGTAATATGAAAATCAGTTTTAATAGAAGGTCTTCCAAAGAAGCCTAATTATAAACATGCACAGATCACCTCTACTATTTCTTTACGAGCAATCTACTTTCCATATTTTTCCCTCAATCAGCTGCACAGGGTTACCTACAGAGCTAGCAGCAGGTAGCAAAAAATTGACAAGATGAAAAATGCATTTGCTAACAGGGAATTTACATACCCATAGCTCATACATCATCACAGCTTACCCAGGTTTTAATGACTCCTCTGAACTGACAAGATGAGGATGCTCACACTCTGTGGGACTAATCAGAAGCAGCAAAATGCTTCAGTGACCACAATTCAACTGAAAGTTGCATAAATGGTTATCTTGCCTTAAAGACAAATGGCTGGTTTAGCTTAGTTTCTCTCAATTGTAACACCCACTGAAACAAACCCTGTTAAAGAAGGCATTGAAGATATGAGGAATTAAAATTTAAGAAAAAATAAGAAAGAAAGATAACATTTGTGGAAAAGAGCTCTGAAGTTTATACAGAGGGACTAAATATTACACAGAACTAAATATTATGTAGAAATGTCCTGCTGCTGCATTCATCCTGCTGTAATAACGAGAGATCATTATACAAGATAGAAATTTCTGTGATATGACATAATGTGACAGACTACTTGTCAACAAATCTTTCTAGGCTTAAAATGGAATGAGGACAGTTCATTCTTGCTGTATCAATTGAACGTATCAAGTGCTGAAAATTATATCTTTATTCTTCCAAAATGAAAGTATATCTCATTTGCTATAATCAAGAGGAGAACAAAAAGCATGTCAAGCTGTAAGAGGTTCCTAAAAATGGATTAAGAAAAAAGATATTACTTTCAAGTAACTACTCAGTGGATCATCTGCTTGGGAGAAAATCATTTTAGCATGGCTTAAAAAGCAAGACTCACAAGCTGTGAGACCAAGAGTCATGAAACTACCCAGAGGACAGGAAATTCCTGCTAATGGCTTCTATCCACTAAGTACAATATTTCTTTAGCAACACAGTCATTTTCTCTTTGACCTGCCCTACTTAGAAAGGCAGGAAGTTTTAAGTCACCAAATCTTTATGGAGCACTGAAATGGACAGGCAATTTTTGGCTGACCTCAGTTTCAGAGGGCATATAGACTAAACCCATTCAGATGCTTCTTGAACAGACATCAGTGCAAATTGCAGGTGCAGTTCAGGATTGACATATGGCCTCTTATTATTTCCACAAATATGCTGCTATTGCAACAATAAATCTTTAAAAGACATTGCTAACTCTGTAAGAGGTCTTAAGCATATTGATGTTTATAAATCTCAAAGATTTGATTGAAAGAAATATACTACTGCTCTAATCTCCAACCCACAAATTACTTCCTGTTAAAGCAATGCAGTGATTTCTTTTTCCAGAACTATAAAAACTTATGAATAATAAATCACACAAAAATCTTGGACAGAAATATTAACAATTTTTTTAAAAATTCTTTCTTATGCATAAAGAAAGAATATCAAATGTTGTCCCGCTTAGCTGGGGGAGCAATATTTATCTGCCAAAAAACACTTGTTTTTTGTTATGGACTTAAAAGGGGAAAGAAACTAAGGAGAGAAAGAAGGGAAAAATCCAGTCTGATTAAAAAATGGAGAAGTAGGTACAGGGAACAGCTCAAATCACATTCCAAGTGGGCACTCTGCCTACTTTTACATGTGTTAAGCTACATTTAATTTTTGTTAATATAAATAGATTCAGTTTTTATCCACATTTTCCTAAACAAACTCGTCTACTAATGTTGCAAAAACATAGTTCCTAAGTCATTTACTAGAGTTTGAAGGCCATCCTGCAGTGACAACATGGATGTCTGGTACTTTCCTCCAGTGAATGTCTAACTCACCTGGACAACAAATGTTGAGATGCCAGAAAAAAGAAAAATCCTTCTGAACCTAGGATGAAGGGATGCTAGTATATCATTCTGCAATACAAAAACATTTTTGTAACAACTTAAAACCTGAAGTGTGTTAGAGAGAATGATATACAGAAAACACAGTCATTGCATGTACTGTACTATGTAAGATAAATGTAAATATATTAGTCAACAAAGAAATAATAAAATAAAATACCTATTGTGATCTGCACCAGCATAATCACAGACAATTCAGCATTTTGATTCTTTTGATTAGTTATCTATTTAACAGTAAAGCAACAATCATTCCCACAAAAGAGAAATACAACTTACAGAGAATATCAGGGAAGTCAATACCTTTTTGTATATTTATGAAACAGACAGATTTGACAACTGTACCTTTATATATATGCTGTTTGCATTTGATAATGCTTGTCATAGTTTAAAATAATTTCCCTCTTAATAATTCTGAAGAAACATATTTAATTACACAGATTATTTTCATGGTTAAGTGCATGTAAGGGGTTTTTCCCATTGCATTTATTTAATTTTTTGTGCTTTAAGTGAACAAAAGTCAGTTACACATGTACTAATGACACAGATCCTCTTCTAATGACTTTATGAAGTCATTGGTGTTTTAAGCAGCCTGTTAGCACTGACATATTTAGTGGAGGCATGAAGTTATAGCCTACAAGCAACACAAAAATACTGGAGCAAGTAATTCTCAGGACATCCAATTGCTTGGCTGGAAGAACTACTATGTCTTCATGTGCTATCCCACACAGCAGGAATTAGACAAGAAGAAAATAGGGTCTCTCAGGGAGAAAAAAGCAATTTTTGGACACTTAAGAATTCAACTCCAAGGTGAGCTTTACTGAATACAACCTTAATGGTCATGGCTTTTGTCTGCAGGGCCTAAGGCAGCACCATCCTATGCTCTGTTTGGATAGAAACATTCAAAATAACAACCAAACAAGGGTTATGTTTACCAAGTGATTTTACTATCCTTTTAAAATTAAATTTTGAGGAAAATTACGTCAAAAAGACATATTAACAAGGAAAACACTCATTTCTAACTTAGGCAATTTATATTGCATATGAGTGAGAGGGAGGTAGGTTTTTTAACAATTCTGTGGTGACAAGCTTCCGTGTGAAGAGAAGGATGTGGGATGTCAGGAACTAAGAAGAAGGCAAGAACCCATGCATCTCTCAGGGGTCTGAAAATGGGAAAGCTGTGACTGACAGAATTTTGGAGGTCACTAAAGTGTTCCATTGACAGTACTCCTGAGAATGACAAACACTGTTCCTTAACAGAGGATGCATAAATTATGTAGTGAATAACTCTGGAGCAGAGTCAGAAGAAAATAAGTATGCTGTAAGACTATCAGTATATGCACAAATGAATATCTATATCCATGGACTACTGAATTCTTTGCACTGTAATTTACCACATGTAGCTAAATACCCAAACCCATCCATAGATGATGCAATATTACCCCCTACACATAATAATCTCTGAAATACCCATTTCTTCTTCCTGTTACAGTACATTATTGAGGCATTAAAATATTTTTTTTTCTTTCATCTCCATGAGGATAAAAGTGTACCTGAACAGAAGGAAGGTGACCATATGTAGGTCACGCACAGAAACGCTACAAATATTTAGTCAGGACAGAATACCACATATAGTAGTATAGTTTAGAGTTCTACACAGAGAATAATGTAAACTACTACAAGAATCCATATCATCTGCTGTTAGGAAAACATAAAAGAAGGTCTAGGTATCATAAAACGACAAACTGGTCTATCTGAAATCGACAAACAGGAAGACAAGAGTGTGTGAAGGATAAGTACCTAAAGGATGGACAAAAAAACCCACATAATCAGGTGTCTGCTATATAATGAATACAGAAAGTAAAAGGGCAACACCTGTTAGGCAGTCTGGCATCTATAAAGTTTTATAACTAGAAAGAAGCCAAGAGAAAAACTGTGCCCTTGAAATTACCGGGACAGCATCTGGTGATGACTTGGCACTTCACATGCAAGGCACTGCTTCAGACTGTGCATTTCACACTTGTAATTTGCTATGGATAGGTATAGGCAGATATCATGCAATATTTTTAAATATATCTGAAAAAGCAGGGAATTAGCTTCCTTTAAACTGGGAGAAACTTGTGTATAGATCACTTCATGCACCTAAAAACCCATCAGACATTACCTATAGTGTCCTATCATCTTGGGAAACCAATCATCCATGGTAGCTACTTTCCAGCAAGAGCATCAGCAAAGAGCCTTTAGAACTGCACAAAGGGATGCTAAGCAAAAGTATAGAAAGGTCTCCAAAGGGAGAGAGAGAGAAACCTGCAGTAGTTAACTATCAGCTACTTTATTGCTGAGAGGACAATTGCTGCTTTGGTTTGTGTGTCCTGTAATTCAGGACAGCTGATGAAAATCTAATTCATTATGTATTACTCATCATTATGTATCACTCATCATATATTATTTATAATTTCATCTCCCACTGAATTCTAGTTTATGGCCTCAAAAATTGCTCTCATAGTTTATGACTTACAGGGCAGATAACTGGCATTAGCAATGGCCAGTGGTAGGTAAAGATGTCCTGCTATACCTTCACAGATGCAGAGCTGTGACTGCCTGCTCAGGAGTGCTACAAGGCACTCACCTGTGCCTCTTCCGCCTGCCAAAATCCATTCAGGTCTGTTGTTTACAGCTGCCTGCTCATGGAGGCAGTGATGGGCTTGAGGGAGAAAAGGGATAATTTTCAATTTCCAGTTCTAGATTTCCCTAACCAGTGATACGAAAATATGTGGAGAGTTTTTACAGCCACACAGAATTAAGAAGGACCATTGTGGATCATCGAGTCTGAACACACACTTGTACTATACAGTAGCTCACAAAATCTCTCTTTCTCCTACACACAAAAAGACACAAAACAGTCAACAATGACCTATGATAGACTTAAGTCCTAGAACAAAAGACCAGGAGCCAGAAACCATAGTACGTGCAAGAGGAAGAAGAAAACATGAGCTCTCAGAAAAATACAACCGTTAGAAAAATCTTCCAAAATATTTTAAAAGGATTACAGAAATGATGCTGCCAGCCCTGCTATATGTCATTTTACCTCTCCATTTTGTACTAAATCTGTTTTCAGCTCTAATAGCTGAAGCCTGTCACACTGTCAAACTCCTATCGTACAGTGTATATTGATATCAACCTAGAGCTGGCAAGACTGCTTCTATAGCACATACGGCTTGTATACTGGTTTTTTAAAATAATGAAAAGGAAAAATAGAAAATACCCTTTGTTACTGGCACACCTGATTATCCATCAAGCCATTTTTATGGAATGTGGTTTTTCAAGAATGTCCTATTACATACCTAAGAAAGAAAGAGACACTGACATACTGCAGGACTTTTAAGATAGAATAAGAGAAATATGGAGTAGCAGTAAAATATTACTAAGAGGACACCTCAACAAGAGAAGAAAAGCTTTAAAAAAGAATCTAAGATCTGTAAGACTTAAGGATGCACTGGTTTGTTAAACACTTAAAGAATTTCCTATTTCAGTGTTCTCTGTTCCTTCAAACTTCATCAAAGGAGTCCAGACTGTGATCCTCTGACTTTGAGTAGACTGTTCAGCCCAGTAAGATAAAATTCCCAATTTTTCAATATTTGTTATAATATTATTTCTAATACTTACAAATAAGCTTCATACCTTAATATAATGCATTTAATGTCACAGGAAAATGATGGAAGAAGGGTGAAAAGGGGAAAAGAAAAGAAAACTGTTTTACACTAGAAAGACTAAAAGGTAATTTGCACAATCAACTCTTCTTTATGAGCAAGTATTTGAATCTTTCCTTTCACTGAATGCACTAATGGCATAGGTAAAACATTCAGGAATCCCAAGAGCTATGCATTAATATGTACAAAATTAGGTTGGACAGAGTGAACAAACTGGAGGTACTAAACCATTATTACAAATCAACTCAAATAATCAAATCACTTCATTTGCATATCAGAATAGATGTCCAGTAGCAGATGAATTCGGTTTGCTTCAAGGGGAACATGAGCCAGGTGGTATTTGAAAGTCTACCCAAAATTAAAGATTCTTTGTTTCACACAAAATTATCTGGTATAGATCAAAAATGAGTATTTCAATAAATATCCACAGTCTTGTGTTCCTAGCTAAGTGACAGTAGATCCCTCCCTGGGTACTCTGGTTATACATGCCAACATGCCACGTCAACTCCAGGGAACAAATATTGTGATATTGAACTGTTGTTCATCTACACTATTAAAGATTATTTGAAAATACTATTTCTATATGCTTTCTGCAGAGGCCCTTGCATACCTTCTCTAGATTGCATGAGCACATCTGATGTTGGATATCATCTATGCATAATTAGCTTAAGCTGTTTTCAGTCCATGGAATTAATATTCATATACACATTCTTATACACATATTGCTCAATTATAGATGAATAAATTCCCTACATGCACACAATGTCATTTGAAAAGTAGCAAAATAAAAGTTAGAGACCAACATTTAAGCTTACGCAGAAGTTAACTGTATTTTTTACTTTCTAATTTGTTTTGTATAATTACTATGCATTTCCTCAAAACATTAACAAGAGACAACTTACTCTCCAACAAGAATGATAAATATAAAGTATGTGACTCTATCACCTCATGATTTATAGGGTCTTTTTTATTCATGAAGTCAGATGTCAGACTCAGTTGAAAAATGTGTATCATCTTGTATGTATTTATTCCAAAGCCTACTAAAATTGCTTTCCACTGCTACAGATGGATACAATAACAACCACTTTTCACTGTTTTTTGAATTAACACAAGATGTATGCCAAATGATGACCTTAAGCTTCCTGAGTTGAAAATTTCATTTAAAACTTGACAAATACACTAGATGCCAGAATAAAACATTAATAACAATTCACATGAAATCTACTACCTCTTCTAACCACACTCCCCCCCAAAAAATCCTTAAAGCTTCAAAAGAGACATTGGCCTTCTGTTGCCTGGAAAGAAAAACTGTACAATTCTTCTTTGCTTTCTCATCATCATTTAATTTTTAATTTAAGACCAGTACACTATTTTCCTTTACAACTTACCACAGTTAGCTGATAATAATCATTGGATGTACTGTTACTGCTACTCTTCAGTAAATTTCTGGGAATATTCCCCCTGTCATCAGGAAAAATTTAGGATGTGCCCATCATCAGTTCCCCACCAAAACAGAGTACTTCATTTATATAAGTATACTTATACAGAGTACTCTATACTATATACAGAGTATATACTCTATACTATAACAGAGTACTCTATGTTATATAACAATAAGAAATTAATTTTACAGAAACATTACAATTAAAAATTGCCTAAAAATTGAGGTGAGCAGTTAATAGGTGTGTCACAGTATCTTCTGGGTCCTGTATGTGCAGGTTTTCACTGTAAGCCATTGTACTGGCTGATAAACCACCAACGTCAACTCAGCTTATTTCTTGAATAATTAACAGACCACAGGGGCTGCAAAATCAAGAAACTTCAAGAGAAACTGAAGTTACACACTAATGAATCAAAGTCTATATATTTTCAACATTCAAGCCCTGAATGAAGTATTTGATATTTCTGACACACCTTTTACATACAGGTATAGCACCAGATTGAAATAGCCTGTGTTTTCTCCTGATTTTCCTAGATAAAAAAGTATGAAGGAGGCAATTATTCAGAAAATGAGAAACAGTGTACTTACTGACGAAAAAACAATAACTTATAATTTACTCATTCACATTAAAGACTATTTTCAAACAGATTTCAGGTTACTTTAGTTAGCAAAATAAGGCCTTGATGCTAAAATTATTTCTTTCAGGCAGAAAGAACTGTTGAAGAGAATATGTTCACCATAAGCTTGAACAGTAACTCACAGACTGTACAGTATCCCCGTTTTCTTGCACTTTCCTTTCTGTCTGTATTCTAGCAAAAAGAATCTATATGCATCTGAAGAACGCTCCCAGTGTCTTCAGTAAAACTAAACAGACAACCTAAAAATCTTAAATATATGCAAATCTTTGCAATGCCATCATCAAATTCCTAATATGGCATTAATGTTAAGCTATTGTCCTTTAGAACTATTTATTTTTAGTGTCACTTCAGACTAGTACCTGTTTCCACAGAGATCTCATTTGAATAAAAACACCACATCCCAAAAACCCAACAAACTTTGCTGTGGTTAGTGTCCTTGGTGATACATTTGTTCACTTTATGACATAAATGCAGCCTTCATATACAAATAGTACTATATAATAGGTAACACTAGAGTGTTAGTACTTATTTTCTTTAAACATCATATATTTTAAACACAGAAATTTGACAAATGAGAAAAAGGTTCCTGCATGCTACTTATTCAAGAATAATATGAACATTAGAGATGAAATCAGTCCCTGTAAAAAATAAAGAGCAGCAATGACTGCAGGACACCTGATTATGGGCAGCTGACAGTAGAATCTCTGACTTCAGGAGAAAACTTCCTCAAAGATACCTCCAAACTGCCCAGTCTTGTTCTTCTGTAAAAGCTGGAATCTGGTTTTGGATGTTTCATCCCAGATGTAGGTATCATGAATGTACTGTGTATTGGATGTATGTATCATAGCTGCAAAAACTCAGTTCAAGAGCATCTTTTAAAGAAAGGGGAGAGGAAGAGAGGTAAGAAAAGGACTACATTTTGCATTGCTTTATCTATTTACTCACACTGAAAAAAGCCCCCTACACAGTTAGCAAAGAAGCAGCAATTAAATCTCAAAGTAACTTCCAGAAATTTTTTTTTTTTTTTTCAGTTTACACATACAAATATCACCGTTACACAGAATCACAGAATGACTGGGTTGGAAAATACCTCCAAGATCATCAAGTCTAACCCATGCCCTAACACTTCAACTAGACTATGACACTGAGAGCAACATCCTATCTTTCTTTAAACATCCAGGGATGGTGACTCCACCACATGCCCAGGCAGACCATTCCAGTTATTCATTATTCTTTCCATCAAAAACTTTTTTCCTAATAACCAACCTGTGTTTCCCTTGGCAGAGCTTAAGTCTGTACCCTCTTGTTCTGTCAGTTTTTGCCTGGAGAAAGAGACCAACCCCACCTGACTACAACCACCTCTCAGGCAGCTGTAGAGAGTGGTAAGGTCACCCTTGAGTCTCCTTTTCTCCAAGATGACCACCCCCAGCTCCCTCAGTGATTCCTCACAGGGTTTGTGTTCCCAACCCCTCACCAGCCTCGTTGCCCCCTCTGGATGCGCTCCAGCATCTCAATAGTTGTTCCCAAACTGAGGGGCCAGAACTGGACACAGCACTCAAGGTGTGGCCTCACACATACACTGAGACCAGTCAAACTAGCACACTGCAGAAAAAAAATCCCAAGTTATTTGAAATTGAAGCTTGACCCTTAGCAACAGTGAAGCCACTAGTGCCAAAGTACTAAAGAATTCTTCACGTAACAACTGCAGTTAACAGTGACTGCCAGGAAAGACCAAGCATAAGCACTGCTGGTGTAGCAACACAGGAACTTGAATTATAGATAACCTCTACGACTCTCTTTAGTCTGTTCCAAGCCTTGGTTGTAGCAGCTGTAATATGGCTCAGATGCTTTTCTTAAATGCGTTAAGTAGCTTGTTCTATGCCCCATCCCTATCATCCTTTACCAGGAAATTAACCTATAAGAAAAACTGATATTTTTTTTCCCCATAAAAAAGCCATATATATGCCTTTTTTTTTTTTTTTTTTTTTTTTTGGGGGGGGGGGGGGGAGGCCGGGGAACTGAGAGTGATCCAGTTTTCTAAACATAAGGACACAGTTTACAATAAAAACTTAAGAGCATATTTCCTTTGGAAAAAAAAAGTTGTCTTTTGATAAAAGCCTAATGTTTCACAAAGTCTTGTGTGATTTTGTTTGTTTTTGTACAGGACAGTACTACACATTAATAAACTAGTTTCCTTATGATGATCTGCTTGGCAGTTTGTGCAACCTTTGCATACTGTCTCTATGCAACATAAATCTTTCCCATGCTGCTGATGATAAAATTAGACATATTTTGTCAGTTGCTATGTCACATGAATTGTTCATCTTAAAAGGTCCTTCTACGTGTGTGCACACATGTGCATTCTTTATGCAACAAACATTTGGGTTCGACTATCTCTTATTCCATAGTGACTTTCTTTAATTCTATACAGAAATTTGCAATGAAAAGTGGACCTGTGAGGCTCTCCTTTTAGAAAATGTGCAAATACGGGGAAATAAAACCCCTGGCTCCAAGGTGTAAGAAGACATGTAGTAAAGAGAGCTAGCATCTTCAAACAAACACCCTGTCAGAGAAACAGTTGAGCTGGAGAGGCTTTTCCAACAGCTTTCAATGTTTTTGATCAGGTTCTATATTTAGGTGGTAGTCCCAAGAGTGCAATAACTACCTTTCCTAAGGTTTTTTCATTTTACTAACTTTACAGCAGAAGTTGTCAACTTACTAATAAAAAAAAAAAAAAAAAAAAAAAAAGAAGAAGACAAAATAGTGCTTTTAGGGAACGTATTTTACATGAGAACATTTAGGATTAAATTATTTACCAGGAAAAGCCTTTTTTTCTAATTCTTAAAGGAAGCTTCTTGTCTTAGACGGATGAGAACATTTTAACACCAATCTACAAGCAACATTTAAGTGCTCTCAGTTTAAAAAAATGCACGTTTATTGAGTGTCTCCCTTTAAAACTTTACACCTTACAGTCTGCTCACATGTGAGTTTTGGGGGAATGCAGAGGGAACACAGTTGAGTAGGAATCCTTCCTAGGAGAATCTCTTCTCTCCTTTTCCATCCCTCTCTAACAGGAATGAAGGGATTTGTCCCACTGTTGTTCCAGCAGTACCTTTAGCCAAATGTGACAAGGCAATGCATGAAAGAGCAATGCATTCACAGAATTTGTTGTAGTTTCCAAAGTACTTCAATGATTGATCACATTCTTCAGTGACAAATAAGAAGTCAAAATGTTTTCTCAGAAATTATTTTGAGACTCGTTCCCCAGAACATATGATATTCATGTTTCTGGTAGCACTTAATTCATCTCTTATGATAAAATTTGCAATAGAAAGTTCAAATGAATAGATGCCTCCTGTTATTAGAATTCATTTCCTTGTCTGACTAAAAAGGTGTTTTGAGATTACAGCATTCCTAATATCTCAAAAATGCAAATAAATAATATATTTTTTAAAATATGCTTGTATCTTCATTGCAATTAATATCTGCTATTAAAAGTGATTTGTTTGGCAGTTTTTTCTTGCCAGTTCTTACATGAAAGTAACCAAGCCAATGCTATATAAATAGGTCTTTATAATGTTATCACTTTTATTAATTTCTCTCCCTGTTTTAAATGCCACTTTTTAATAGTGGGAGAATAAAAAATGGGGTGTTTGTCCTCTTTTGTTAATTTTTTAGGTTCAAATGCTGGGTTTCTGTATAATCTAAAATCCTAGTAAAAGAGTATCCTGGACAGAACTTGAGTTTTTCTCAAATGTTTCTATAGCTGTGAGCACTTCTTGTTATTCCTAAGTCACTTCTAAATTCACTACTTGCATAGTACTAACAACAAAGATATATTAGAGCACCGAAGTTACTCAACCCACTCAGAAATCTGAGTTTTCAGTTGGCAATCCCTTATTCAACTCAGAGTATTGCAACTAGATTTCTAGAGATTAAAAAAATGAAAACCTGCTAAAACACCCCACAAGCCAGTTTAAAGACACCATGTTTTAATGGGCTGCAGTCAAGTATGATTTGAATGCCCTCTACCTGTACAGCCTCTCTAGGCATTCTACTCCTTGGCCTCACTGTTCCCACACCGACAAAGTTTCTCTTTTTATCCAGTCCAAACATCTCTTCTCTCGAGCTACACCTGCTCCCTCTTATTCCCCCAAGATGGATGCGCCATTGTGAAGTGTCTCCTCAACACCTTCCCTGCAGACAGTAGGGAGGCAGCTCTTAGGTCCTCTGGAAACAATTCTTCCTCTTGACTTAATCAGTTCAGCTCCCTCAGCCTCTCCACACACAGCACACGTTCCAGATCTTGGCAGTCCACCTCTGAACTTGTTTGTCTGTGTCTACCTTGTATTTGGCAAATTAAAATTAGACACAGAAATGTAGTCAATCATTTTCTATCGGCAGTTGATGAACACATTGGTTGCCCAATCATCATTCCTTTCACAGCTTATAAATCCCTTCTCTCAAATGTGAAGAAAATCTCTGCAGTGTCACACTAGAGCAGCCTGAGTCAACTTTCAGACTAAGAGGACAAATTCAGCATTGTGGAGCACTAATGCACCTAGCCCTGCTCCTGCAGACACAACTGACTCCATGCACTTGGACTGAGAGCTTGAGCCTAACGAAATAAATCCCTGCAGAGACATGGCATGTTCTGGTAATCTGCTCCTGGGGAAAAAAAAACAGAATCTCTCTTTATTGAGGGAACAATCCTGACAGGATTTGCAGAGATTCCCTCCTCGCTGCATGTCATCTTTTTGGTATATCCATGAGAGAACACTTTTACTGTACCCATCATCCTATTCTTTTATTCTGAAAAGGAATGCTTAAAAAGCAAACAAACAACCAACCCCCCCCCCCAAAAAAAAAAAACAAACCAGAAAATATCTGAAAACTTGAAAGCTTTGTTTTTGTTTTCCACTTTTTTCCTCCATCATCTCTCCCCTCTAATGATATTCCAAACAACATGATGTTAAGTGCTCTGGATGTCATCTTGCCTTTCATGCTTATATAATTTCTGCAATATCAAAACATGTGACAAATGCAACTATACCTGAAAGAAACAAACCATCTCTTCTTGCAGAGGCCGAAAGAATAATAAAACATGATTTGCACTAGCACTAAGCTAATTACAGTGACACTACTCCTGTGCTACAGTTCTGTTAGTGTCAGTGCTTACATTATGAACCCCTCATTGCAGGCTTTATAATTCTGCTCTACATCAGTTAGCTACTCTTACAGGAGTGCACAACACAGTTGTTAATGGCTTCATTAGTGACATTTTCCTAAAAATGGCTTAAATTTAAAATTACTTTTAAATTTTGCAACTCTCTTGTCTGCTACATGGTGGAAATCACAAGCAACTTGTAACTAAAGCAAGAAAATTCAGTAAGACAAAACCCATCCAGAATGTGATTTATATGCTTGGACTTAAAAGTGCTTTATTTTTGCAAAGTTTAGAGAAAATAGTTGCTGTATATAATAACCATCTTCACTATCTTCCCACCCAGACGTGACATTAGGGTTTTCTGGAAAACTGAGGTTGCCATTAAAGAAATATCACTATGATAATAAATATCACTATGAGTAAGAAGAGAGTTTCATAAACAGCAAATGCCAGGTGATGTTTTGGCAATAAAGCCACCAAACATCAGTGTTTTAAGGTTCATATGTGAACACGTTTACCTAGAACAATATGCTGTGATTTCTGGTATCTGTTAAAGTACTTGGATGCCTTGGAAATCTGCAGATAACCTGCCCACTTAAGTATGTTGATTGTTTCGGGCAACATGACAATTCACTGGACATACTTCACTGAGAATGCAGACCCCTGAGTCTGAAAATTACCAAAGCAAAAAAACACTGTCTTGCATCATGCTGGGTGGGACATGACATAAAACATGGTCTTAATTATATCCACTTTCTTATTTATATATGAAGTTACACATATATGGTATCTGGTACCTATTGTGAGTAACTGAGATAAGGTTTTACAGCTTACACAGAAAAAATTACACTTCTTCCAAATTCCACTTTCACTCAATCATAAAAATAAGCATTTAAAAGGTGATAAAGCTTAAGGCTATACAGTCTTAAACAATATTTCCAATATATAAGAAAAAAACCCAAACAAGACAGCAAGAATTCATTGATGGTAAAAGCGGTAATAAATTGTTCTCATTCAGAAAAAAGGGCTTTTTCTGGTGTTTTTGCTACCCATCAGGCTTTTTCCTCAATAAATGACAGAGAAATAACTTATTCAAAACTAACACTAGATTTCTTTAACTGCTGAGAAACAGGTTTATTCTTATCATTATTGAACAATTCTCTATAGCCTGTATAATTTTTCTTTTAATATCGCATTAAGCATTGCTTCAGTGAATATTCCTTGGGTAAAAACAACCAGGTGAAGATCTAATTCTCTCTTGCTGAGCTGACATAGACAATAAACAGTTTCTCTCATCAGTAGATGATCTATCAGCTTGGAAAACAGTGATTAGTGAGCAATGTTGTGCAATTATGCTATGTATGCCATGGTGTACATTTCTGGTAGTAGAATAAATCATGGGTGACAGTATTTGCCTAAATGCTACCCACTCCTTATCTCAGTAGCAGGATTATGATCTCAGAAGGTAGATGGAAACATATTTTTGCCATAGTTGTCACCTATTCTAAATTCATCCTGTTGGAATAAAACCATGACTTCATATCTAGGAAAAGTGACAGAAGAATTGTCACCTCCTTGTATTCTTTTAAGAACATATGAGTGACAGAACTATGAATTGCTACATTTCTTGAAATGAAGAGAGATAGCAGGGTCTCCTCCCACTGTGCAGTATTTTTCTTCTGACTCACAACCCCAAACCACATATACGTAACAGTTAAAAAAATCCACAGACAACCTGTGGTAACCACAGATAAATTGGGGGTTCAACGGTTAATAGAAAATCTAAATCTATGAAGTGAAATGCTTGCAATTGATTCTTTGTGCTCCTGAAAATGTTTATATATTGATGCTACTACCAGGCTATGTAGGCTGAAAATGGAAGGCATATTTTTAATAGGTTTTAATAAAACACACACACACACACACATATATGTATGTATTCTAATAAATACATGAAAGATAAATTTATTAAACAGATTTCTTCACTATTAGAGCATATCCTTTGTATTTGCATTATGTGAAAGTGTCACCTCTTTATTTTGTTTGCTCAATGTCAGTAAAAAACAAAACAGGAAGGAAGGTGGCTGAGGTCAAACACACTCTAGGCTAAATGGCTGCAATTCAGCAAGTAAGAGCATTTCCAGCATAAAGTTCTTTAACTACCATACTCCTCTATATAGCAACATGTTTTAAAGTTTTCTGATGATACGTGGGAAGCTTGAGAAACAGGGAGAAAGCCGCCAAAATCTAAGATATTGCAAAAGGAGACAAAACCATGCAAAGGACGGTCCTGAAGAGGAGGAAAACCTTGTCACTGAACTTAGTCCAGAAAATTCACATTTACTCTGCTTGGGGCACACAGGCTCTGGAGTAGGCTGCTTCTATGCCCTCATTACTGTAATTGGCCTTCTCCTGTGTGAGGAGCCAGACATGACCCATGGGGCCATGTAATTTCCAAGCCTTTCATAGGGAATCAAGGCAAGGTAACCATCTACCTTATGTGGTCTTTTCCCTAGTGACTACTGACCTCAAAGCTTGACTTCAACTCAGTTTGAAAGAGGAGGGTATTTCAAAGATAAGTAAGATCTTTGAAGTTTGGAGAACACATAGAGCTGGATAGAAGAACACGCTCAAACTGAGGCAAAGGCTACACCTTACGCTCATGCCATAAGAGATCTGAAAATCCATAGAAGATAATTTTTTTGTCATTATACCCACCAGAAAAACATCAAATCAGGGCTCACAGGTAAGCAAAAGATATAGATGTGTTCAAAAAGCTTCCTTAGCTCTGAAGTTCAAAGAACTGCTTGTGTACTTAGGTACCACTGAAACCCACATTGTTCTGTGATAAGCTGTATTACCTCCTGTCTAGTCATTAGGTCTTCTGCAAAAGGATCAAGGCAGAGTATTATCTCTTTTGTTAATATTTTATGAGCAATTTTTAAAAATTAGATGAGAGTTATTATAAATTACATTAATGACTACTTTGAAGTGACCTTGTAATGCTACTAAAGAAAAAGCCTGAAGAGCCACAAAACAGATTTCATCTTCCGCTTCAAGAAGTAAAAACATACTTCAGGAGTGCTTGTGTAAGACAAAACAATATATTTGCTTTCAAGAACTGATTAGCCCACATAGATTCTGCAGTTACAAAATGTTTGATCAGTTTAGACTAGAATAATGGAGACATATGAAAATATTACCAGCAACCTACCTGTTGTGGTAATTTTGAAGCATCTGATGTGGATTTTTTCCCTTAAATATTGGATCTTTTTATAATGTTTGAAAGGAAGTAAGTATTTATATTAATAACAACTTTAACAAGCTTCCAAAACATTATTTAAACTCCAGTACTTTTCTTAAAGTCATCAGTTTACTGTTCTTTCATTCTCTGCTAACACATAAGACTATAACATTAAAAAAATAGCATGATATTTATACTACACTATATTTATTTTATTAAAAACATTATTATTATAAAAATACATATATGAAATAGTATCACAACTATATGATTGCAGCATTTCAAACAGAAAAGCTGTATTCAATATGGCTGATTGGAGTTAATTTTCTTAATAATAGAGAGCAAGGTGCCGTGTTTGGGATTTGTGTCAGAAGAAGTGTTGATACAAAAAATGTTCTATTGCTTGCACACATAAATTACGAGTTTTTTAAACTGGAATTTTTAAAGACATAGAAAAGCCCAGACATGTAATAGAACAAATCTGCCATAAATTCTTTTCTTCTACAGCCCTGCAACTTTAAGATGTTGATGTTATAAATCCTAACTCATGTAACCTATCCTCTGCAACTGATCCTCTTAAAAGCTAGAACGAAAAAAAAGCAGTAACAAATCATCCAAAACTGATCACAAACAGGCTTTTTGATCAGCACACATTGCTGGCTTAGTTCTGCTCCTGCTGAAGTGAAAGGTACTGTGAAAAATCTTACTCTAACCAATAGTTTGCTTTACAGCTCTCATGAAGCATAGGTCCAATTTGAAAGCTTTAGTAGAAATGATTAACTGTGTATTTAGACACCAAGTTTAATTTTTACTGTTCACTATCTTTTTTAGTCCTTAAGAAGAAACAGAAATAAGTGGAAGTGAAGTAGATTCTATTTCTTATCATAAACCACCAACAGGCCTGCTTGCTGAACTCCCCTCAGACTCCAAAAGCAGATTCCTTTGAAAATACTGAACTTGTACTGATGATACTGAAGACAAAATTTAGCTCCCAAATCATCCATTAATACCAAGAGCAGAGAAACAATGCTGCTGTAATTGCAAAGAAAACCCCAAACATCCTTGGGTGTAGTTTGAGCACAATCAATCAAATACAACCAGTGTACCATTAACATGAAATCATGGTCCTTAGAGCATGATTGAAGCTGCTGGTTTAAGCAGAGAGAATTCCTGCCCACTCTCAACTTATTTTATTAAAGCGTTATTAGAAATTATATTTTTCTTTCCCCCTCAAACAGGAATAATGAAGAAGAATAGAGAGGAATATAAGAGTTTTGGTAGCTTGGAAAACATGAGTCATGATAAATATTCCGAATGGGGAGTGGTGAAGACTTGTCTGTATTTCATACAGTTGCTGCCAGCTACCAACTTTCTCCTGCTCATATTTTTATTTGTCCCATTTTCTACTAATGTTGTGTTTTCTAGACTGTCAGCTCCTTGGAGACAGACCAGTGTACTTATTAAGTGTATTGAGTACAAAGGGTGTCTCCATGTTAGTTTTGGCCTTTAAGTGCTCTACAGTACAAAATGGTAAATTCTGATTACTGTAAGAGTCTGCCTTGAAATATGGAAAGCAATGCTGCATTCCACTATAACAGCACTGAGTGAATTCCAGTAAATCACTAAGCAGCAATTTATTGTCCCTGCCTGTAATTTCAAGAATGAGTTTAAGGAAGAAAACAGTAAAGGATAAGGCTGAACTATGCATTTTCATGTAAAATAAAGGGAAGATACCCCATGAAAAGTCTTTCACCATCATGCAATCGAAGGAAGGGAACGAAGTCCTAACGTTGGGAATATTTTTTTTATTACTTGTTTTTAACAATGTTAATGCTGTTTTAATTACATTTCTAAAGATTTATACAGCCATGGATAGTTAAATGAAACAGAAAGGCAAATCTCTAAATTCTATCTGGACTACACTATCCTCTGAAACAGGAATAATTTTATGAAACAATTTTTAAAGAGGTCCATACAGAGCAGCACTTCTCAGCATGATAAAGAACATAGTTAATGCTGTGGGAGCTAATTTCAACAGCTAAGTTATGAAAACAAATAAAGCATTAACAAAAATTGGGACAAAAATTATTTTTATATTAAAAAAAGCATTTCCTGTAACCATTCAAGAGCTCTGCAAGATTGGCATCAGCCCTAGAAGCATTAGACTCAGGGTTCATTTTCTGAGCTTACCTGGAAAAGGTAAGTAGAGAGATGGATGAAACATCAGGTCCTAAGTAAGTCAGGGAAAAAAACTTGTGCTATTTTTTTCATGTATTTTACTGAAAGTATAGCTAAAGTATTTGTCTGGATTTTCGAAATGCCTGTTGTCATTAAATGGAACAGAAGATTCATTTTATTTTGGGTACTGAGTACTATAAAAAATACTGAAAAACTGCACTGAATAGCAGAATTGCACCACTTGAAATTAAATTTTGGAGAAGTAGAATGAGATTTCGAGGTTTGAGAGGTATTTCCTTTTCTCTCAGCTTAAGTACAGGAAGATAACTACTTTTCCAACTTTTCTCTCTTCAAGTATTCACAGATTTGATTTCACCTTTCAGAATTAGTTGGACAGCTCATACAGAAGTGATTTAAAGAAAATACCTTTATTTGAAGCAAAAAATTCCACAATACTGAAAAAATTAATTTGAATTTTGAAATATTTCTGCTGGTCTATTTGAAATATAATTAATGATCAAAATTGAAACTATACGTAAATAGGGAATTTGGTAAGAAGCAGAACTGAGATATTAAAAAACTCAAAAGATCCTTCTTCCAATATCTGGGTGCTTAATAGGGCCTGGTCTTTCACCACTAAATAATATTTATTCAAGTATCTTTCAATTTGATTTTTATGAACTTTAAGTACTAAAACACTTTATATAAATTTTCTGGAATAAATTTCTGTATATCAGTGACTCCAGAAATTGAAATTTAATGAAAAAATCAAATACTTATAAATTCCAGATTAAACATTGTACCTAGAGAAGTATTTTTTCCTCTATTCCTGGTGTTGTGTGGATCAGAGATTCTGAGTGACAATTACACTTGAATATGAAAATTGAATTGGCCTCAACTAAAAAGGACTTTTGAAACTTTTATAAAGCAAAAAGCATTATTTTGTTACAAAGATGCATGTTCAGTTATTTCATTAAGAACAGGTAGGGATAGAAATCTTTAAAGATATATAAAAAAGCTTCCTTTATACCTTTATTTATACAACTATTTGCAGGTTCAATTTCACTACAACACACTTCATGTAAATTAATAATTTTCTGCCTTCCAATGTTCAGGCTTCTCTTTAAATAACTCAGTTGAAATACAAGCCAGTGAAATATTTAGATTTAGTTTGGCATCAGTCTAAATTCTGACGCTTTCCAAGCAAAAAGGTTTTTCTTGTCTTACATAGGAGAAAAAAAATATTGGCAGGGCAAGTAAAAATCTCCATTCTGTGTAGCTCTTTTTCCTCATATAAAAGTGATAGAGTTTTATTAGTCTCCTGAAACATCTACAGGATGAGTGACAGAACAAATATTCTTTCTTCCTTAAACTCATTCAGCTCACTAACAGCTCAGGTCCCACTTCCCCTAGAAATTTTCTATTTTTTTATCATTCCATTTAATGGACATATTCAGATATCTTATTGCTCCTATCTTACTTAAAAGTGAACTAAACACACAAATCACCAGCAGGTGATTAATATGACAACAGTTGCTTTGAAAGCACAATAGCAACCATCAGGTTTGAGAGAAACAAAACATGAAAGAATGAGAATGCTAAATAAAAATATGACTTATCTGAATTAGACGTTAAAGACAAAATAATAACAGAAAAGTTCACCCTTCACTATGAATTCTTTTGCATTGCTGAGTTTGTCTAAGTTATTTGCTTAAAGTCATGAGTTTATGAAGCATAAAACAATATAAACTGTATAATATATGGCACTGAATCTTTAAAATAGTAACAGATGCTGTGCTGGTTTTGGCTGGGGTAGAGATCACTTTCTTCGAAGTCAGGGGCTGTGTTTTGGATTAGTGCTGAAAACAATGTTGATAAAATACAGATGTTTATGATATTGCTGAGCAGTATTTACAGTGTCAAGGCTTTTCTTCTCCTCAAACCAACCTGACCTGCAAGGAGGCTGGTGGTTCTCAAGGAGTTGGGAGGACATACAGCTGACCACAAATACCAACAGGATATCCCAAACCATACAGTGTCATGTCAGCATATAAAGCTGGGAGAAGGAGGAGACATTTGGAGTGATAGCGTTTGTCTTCCCAAGCCACCACTAAACATGATGGGGTCCTGTTCTCTGGAGATGGCTGAGCACCTATCTATCCATGGGAAGCAGTGAAGACATTCCTGATTTTGCTTCACTTCCATGCAGAATTTTTGCTTTAGCTATTGAAGTCTCTTGTCTCAACCCACTGTAACTATTACATCACTCTCCCATCCCACTGGTGTAGGAGTGAGTATCTGCATTGGGCTTGGTTGCAGGTTGAGGTCAAACCAAGACAGATGTACTGCAATATTTACTTTTATACATATATTGTTTATTTTTGACTTGTCAGCTATTTCATATATCTGCACTCACAGAAAGCAAAAGCAATTAACAAACTTAGCCATTCCTTAATGGCTGAAACACAGCTAAGCTGAAGCCAGGGATAATGGAGGCAGAATTTCACCAAAGTCAGCAACATTTTAACTTACAATGTGTAATGGACAAGTCTGCAAACAAAAACTTCCTATTTTTTGTGCTATGTAAAGCTGAGGCTTTAAACAAGCTCTCAAATTCTCAAACTGTGCAAAGGAACAAATTTGCAAAGCCCAGTTTAGGTGCTCCTTAAACAAGTTATCACAGAAAAAGGCAGGAACTATAGAAAACTACAGAAGCCAAACTACAGGTAAGTAAATGGAAAAAATCTGTATTGATGTGCAAATGACAGTTTCTCATCAAGCATCTAAACTATCATTTTTGTTTTTCAGCAACAAAATAATTTCAGATTTTTGCTTTTTTATTCTTTCTTTTTAAATAACCCATTCTTTTCCCATATCTGATGTATTTGAAGTACATTCAAACTGATTTGCGCTGAAGTCTTTTTCACGCAAGTCTTGATTAGAATGCACATATCATGAAAGTAAAAAAAACCAAAACAAAAAACCAAACAGCATTGTGGGATAGAAAAAAGGGATCAACAATGACATTGCTTCACTGTTTCAAGAGAAATTTTGACTGCATTAAAAGTATCTGCTGCATAGTGGAGTATGCATAAATGAGATGCTGTTTTCACCTGGGCTGCTGGTATTTAAGAGAATTAATCTCAGAAAAGATCATTGCTGAAGTACCAACTAACACACCCTTGTCTCTATTTTAGATATTTTAGGTCTGTGTCTTTACCAGAGCTGGTAACATAAGACAGCTGTTGCTAATCACAGCCTTTCTTATTCTTTTCCTGTTGTCTGCACCAGACTGTGGACACTTGAGTAGGGACCATTTCATAATACTTACACTGCAACTTCAAGAGCTATTCAGCCACTAGAAGCCTTTTGTGCTAACTTTTGCTCAAACCCTAAAATGCTGCTGCTGACTCTACAGCTGTCATTGAAGCTTAGCCTACAGACCACAGTAAATTTTTAGGCCAAGGGTTCCCTTGGAACGGTTTGTATTTTTACATGAAGTTAAAGTAATGTAAATGTTTACCAAGAGCTGCCCTCATTCCTAAAACAAAGATCCTGTAAACTGTTGTTTTAGATGTTTTTTAACTGGGCAGAATTTTTTTCCCGAAATTTTATACACGTTTTCTACAGATTTAGAGAACCCTGCTTACCCAGAACTGCCCAAAAAAGCTTATTAGCAAATAATGAATGAATTATTTAAAATAATGTTTTCAAATATAAATGACTCTTCAGTGAAATCATATGGTAATTATCTTAACTGTATACAAATACAAGTCTGATCAACTGCTCTTATTAACAAATTCTACCAAATAAATAAAGCTAATTCTCTTTTAATTATTTTCTACTTTTTTTCATTATTTATAAAGCAAGCTGAAGCAACTGCTGCATAGTGATTTGACTAATGTATACAATTGTCAAGGAAAGACAAGACACTAGATCACAGCAATCAGCAGTTTGATACAAAGTGCAAATGCAGTCCCTGAAAGAGGTTTCCTAGAGACGGTATCAGGAAACCTGCAGTTCTGGGACTAGTTCCATGCCAAGCACAAAATATTGCTAGCAAATCAACTACAGAAACCTTGCAAGAGGTTATTCTGCATTACCGAATAAGTATTTCATTTCCATCACGCTGATTTCTTTTGCTCCACCACTCAAAAGCTGTAAAAAATGCCTTATATCTTTTACTGTTCATTAATAGGACATGTTCATTAAAGTAAATGAAGCAAATTTAATCATATTCAGGTGCTATATTGGATATATGACAGGGTTTTGTCTTTTAAATAGTTTGTCTTTTATTCTACATCTTCATCAAACGATATTCTGAATAATTATCACACTGCTGCTATGAAGTTACAGCCCCATTACATCCTGACTAAGAACTTCAGGTCACCTACAGCATTTACACAAAATACCACAAATCAAGGCAAAGCACCTCAGGCTATGCAGCAAGAAAATAATTCCTTATAGCACTGTATGTGTTTCTAAGGTCTTTACCATTTGGATTATTACATTATCTCAATTTTATATTCACTAGTCAGGAGGTAAGTGTCAGCTGGAATCATTGAATCTTAATTTTTTTACACCCTTCATTTTGTTTGATGAGCTTTTCACCAGTTGTAATTTATTGCTCTGATGAAAGTTAAAAGCAAAAAGCTCTGAGTGTAATCAAGGCTAATGGTGAACCAAATACCATGTGATACTAAATCAGCAAGGAAACAATACTCTGGAGACGAATGGAGATGTTTATCGTTTCAGTATGAATACTATTCTGTTTATGTAAAATAAAAAACGGTACAAGGAAACCAAACAAACACCCAAGTTCCAAAAAAATCAATATTCTCTTATAAAAAACAAAACCTAAATCTTCCAACAAGCAGCCAAATTTTGCAAGAAATAAAATCCTTTTTCTACATTAGAGTATGTAACAACAAGAACTAATAAAGTCTGAGATGCTAAAACATTTTTTTTTTATAAACAGCAATGAACATTGTCAGTCACAGCCTACAGTAATCCTGACACTTGAACTTCTAAAACTTATTACACTAGAGAAAATCCCCCAGCTCTTCTATGAGGAAGCTTTTCAGAGTTACTGGAACATTTTTTCTTTGGCAACTGGAATTTATTCTATAAAATGATGATATATATGAAAAAAAAAAAAAAAAACTGAGAAAAAACTTCAGCAGTTTGCTTAAGGACAAAACCTACTTCAATTTGAAAAAAAACCTCATTCACTTTAATTGCTTTTCTGAAAGGCCCTGAGACAGAAGCTAAAACATGTAATAGCTAACAGATAAATATAAATAGAAGCTTCATTTCTTTTTTTTTTTTACTATCACAAAGCCTGCATATTACGTATGAGTCAATAAAAATCGTTAAGTGTATACCTTTTTCATCATTATATTAAAAAAACATTAAACAAGTTAGACTAGATTTACAGTACCTTTGGATATTGTTTGACAGGGATCAGAACTCTCTCTGACAGCTTTATGTTTTTGTTGCTGATAACATCAAGATATTTCTTTTCTTCATCTTCTTTCTTGCCTTCTGAACCCTGAAATTTTTCCATTTCTGAAAAATATAATGAAACAGAACAATCAGTGACATCACATTTGTCATCCTTAGGGAGTTTAAACTTACACATTCCTATCCAGACTGTGTACTGAAGGCCTGTGTACTGTGTTGTTTGCACTCATGTGACAGGGATTGTTGTCTTTAAGAGAACCTGGAACTCTTAGCAGCGCTGAGAGGCAGAGGTGACAATCCACAGGTCACACACCACAACTAATTCTACCCCAGCTAAAAGGGAAGTCACACTCCACAACTAATTCTACCCCAGCTAAAAGGGAAGTCAAATGATCTCAGCAGGAGCAGGAACAGATGAGGCTTACAATTCCAGCTATCAGTCTTAAAGGGAATAACATCATCACAGCTTGATGCTTTTTGTAAATGTGACCTGCCAGAACTAAGCTGTATTCTAACTGCAATGGCTAACTTTCAGTACAAATACTAGAACACTGAAGAAACTTCTTATTATTACTGACTTTCCATTCAAGTACTTCTGAATTAGTTGAAGGTTATACAAAATAAGATTAAGTTAACTCTTGCTCAAAAATATTCTTCAATTAAGAAATGCAGTAAAAAATCATGATGTGATATATATCTACATACATACATACATACATATATATATATATATATATATATATATACACACACACACACATATAATTGCTAATTTGTAGAAAGTTCTAAAATTTACAAAAAAAAAATATTCAGGTAGAAGAGTTTTGAATTCTTTAGTCCCTAAAGCTCCATAACCAATGGATAACAACAAATAATTGAATTCATCATCCTGCAAAGAACATCTTATATAGTGCCTGAGAGCTCCCTGACAGCACAGGTACTATTGAAAAAGCTGCTTTTGCAGCAGTGACATTGTTGACAGCACAGAAAATGGCAATGCATATAATGAGCTAATTATAACTGAATTATAGCTGAAAAGGGACAGCTATGGATCCCAGAAACGTGCTGCTGAAAGGACCAGAAAGGAAGAGTGGAAGGAGGCACACAGTCACAGCATGCTCTAACATTCATATACAAGTTTCTCTGACTTCCTCCAAGCACAAAAAATGTGTTGAAAAGAACAGCCCATGTCATGATTTGTTAATAAATGTTTATGCTGCTTTTATGAGATCAAGTAATTTATTTAAAGCCTCTACCAGCAGAGAGTTCTCTAATGTTACAGTCATAAGGTCTTTTAAAACCTTTCAGAGAACACACCTAAAAGACCTCAGATGAGATATACATTCAATAATTTAGGATTCAAAAGTTATTTACCATCATTAAAAGCATCAGAAGAGCATTTCATTATCTTAAAATACTTGAATACATGTAAAAAAAGTGGAATGTTGCATTCAGTGGAAGATTAATCTGGAAAGCAGCAAGCATCAATTAAATAAGTAAAATATCTATTTATTAATAGCTAAAAAGTTCCTTGAAAATAGAACCAGTGCAACTGTACAAAGGGTTGTGCTGTGGGAGTACAGAGGAGAGAGACAAAGGTGCATAAAGAGGGAAAAGTCCTATGAGCACAGTAAGTACTAAATGAAAATAAGGAATTTCCCAAATGTATTGCAAATGCACTACCAAAATAGATAATTATAAAAGGCAGGTGAGGAATGTCAGTCTACATGAACACATGTATTTCACTAGAACCACGGAAGTTTGAGTTGGAAAATACCTTTAAGGTGATGAAGTCCAGCTGTTAAGCTCTGACAAGTCCACCACAAAACTACCACATCCCTACGTGACACATCTACAAGTCGGTATGGCCAGGGATGGGTACTAAACGTAGGACAAAATGCTCTCCTTTGAATTGTCTACCAGGCCTTGCAACCAGTCCTAGTCTTATGCTTTGTTTTTGACTGAGAGTACGTGAAAGTTTTGGAATGAAAGAACTTTGCTGAAGTTAAAGAAAGACTACCTCAGCTGGGCTTATCAGACTTTTGTGAACAAGAGTTTGTTGATCTATCAAGACTGAGACAAGCTGTGACACTTTAATTGGTTTCACTCCATGATGAGGGCTCAGTTCTAAAGCCAGAAGAGTCAGTTCCAGCTTATTATGGGAGGCACAAGAAACAGCAGTGGGGAGTTGAGTTTTCTCCAGGGACTGAAAGGCAACAGAGAGCCCATTTCAGGGGAGGTCCCACAGTACTTAAGGTCAAACACAGAGAGAGAAGCAAATGAGAAGAGATCGTGATGAGGGCCAGGCTGTAAGCCCAGAACTACAGCAGCAGGCAGCAGGGACACTGGGGACATCAGGTTTCCACCAGGGAGCAGTGGCAACTAGCCCGTGACCACAACCTGAGAGGTTATGAGTATCATCTCCAAGGAGGGAGAGTACACAAGCACCTTTGACAGTGCTTGGTCGCCTCACAGTAAAAGTTCCCCAATATTCAGAGGAAATATTTCTGGGCATCCCTGAAAAGAGCCTGGCTCTGTCTTTTTTATCTCTTTCCTTCAGTTATTGGTATACATTAGAAAAGATCCCCTATGGAGTCTTCTCCAGATTGAACAGCCTGGAGGCAGCACTCTTAGACCTTTCCTTGTAGGAGAGATGCTCCAGATCCTTCATCATCCTTGTGAACCCTTACTTGACACTCTCCAGTATGTCCATCTCTACTTATGCTGAGGAGCCACACACTGGACAGACTGCTTCAGTGGAGTATCACCTCTTTTGACCTACGTAGTTGACTGAGGTTTAAGAAATGCCTTGAGATGATTTATTTCTAAAACAGAACATAGGGCTGGGTATGATCAGTGAAACCTGTGAATTTATATGAAAAATACAGCATTAGGATTTTGCTTGACAGTGGAGCAGTCACGTGAGATGAGCCATCTTGGAGGCTTTCATTCCTTGGGGCTGGAGTTGGTGTCTTCTGGGTGTGGTCCCTGAAAGCCCCATGATGTCACCAGGGAGTCATTGTGACAGGCATGACAACAAGCCTTTTGAATGCTTGGGGAAGCCTTGAAAGGCCAGTGTCTGGCCTCCTCCACTGAGGACAGACTTCTGCAAAGGGGAGGGGGGGGAAAAGGACCCCCATCCCATTTTGTGCTTTCTGAGGGCACAAAGAAGACACTGACAAAGACACTGGCAGGGCCTGGGGAGCTGGTCCCAGTCTGCCATGCACTCAGGCTCTGGCTGCAGTTACTGAGAAGCCAGGAATCCCCCTCCTATCTTCCCAGCTCCTGCCTGCACATATCAGAGAGGTCAGTTACCATCCTGCCACAAGAGCCAGAACATGCCAAGACACCCAGTGTCACTCATCTGCACTAGGATAATCCCTGGCACTGGTGGCACAGCCCAAGTGCTGTCCTGAGGCAGAGTGGGCAGTTTTTAATGCTCTACTTTGGTAGCTTTGCTGCTGGCTGCAGACTGTGTCCCCAGCACCAGGTAATGTATCAGCATATCTCTTTGGTTTCCAGGGCAAAATGGCCTCAGAGGGAGACTTAGCAGAACGTGGCACCTCTTCCCCTGCTGCCAGCACCAGCCAGGTGTCCCAGGCTGCACGTCCAGGTGCTTCAGAGAACCTAAGGTGCCCAATCTGCCGGGCCGCCATTAATGATCGAAATTCTGTGAGCTGGCGTTGTCACCCTTTCTGTTTTTACTGCATGGTGGAATGGTTCCACAGGAGAGTGGAGGGCCTGATATGCCAGTCACCTTCCCCAAATGCATTCCAAATGGTGGGAGACAGTAACTCTGAGGTGCACTGCATCGGGGAGGCCATCAGCTCTGCCAGCCACACTCAAGGAGAGCAAGCTGGGTCCTGCTCTCCAGAAAGATGTCAGCATCATTCCTCAAGATGCCAGCACTGCAAATCTTACAGAAGCCGTGGTGGCAGCCGTGGTGGCAGCCGTGGTGGCAGCCGTGGCAGGGCCCAAGACTACAACTCAAGAAGCAGGAGACAGCGACAGAGCAGGGCTCAGAACACTGCTCGGAACAGGGGCCCAGTTCCAAGGACCAAACGGCATGTCCGTGGCCTCTCAAGGAGGCGTAAGCATCATCAGCAATACCAGGTTTCTTTCATAGAACCCAGGGCAGTAAGGAGCCGATCCCAGCAGAGGTCACGCAGCTCCTCCAGCCGAACATTGAGGGAGTATCTAAGGAAGATGGAACGTGATGAGGGACGAGCTCTAAGGCAAGACTGGTACATCCGTGCCACTTCAGGGAGGAGCAGGCGCCAGCAGCAGAGGCACCGAGTTTCTTACAGAGAACCACAGGCAACAAGAAGCCGAACCCCAGGGAGGTTCTGCAGCACAATGCCTCTGAAGGAGAATCCAAGGAGGATGGAACACTATGAGAGACAGCCTTTAAGGACTGAACAGGGCATCCATACCTCCCCAAGGAGGAGTGAACGCCTCCAGCAAGGAAGCCAAGCTTCTTTCACTGAATCACCAGTTACAAGGAGCCAATCCCAGGGAAGGTATCCCAGCACACATCTCCAGACACTGCGAGAGAATCTGAGAACGGAACGTCATGATAGACAAGCTCCAAGTCCCGAACGGGACATCCCAACCTCCTCGGGGTGGAGTGAGCGCCGTAAGCGAAGGCGCCGGATTTCTTTCACTGAACTGTAGGTGGCGAGGAACTGAACCCCACGGAGGTCCTGCAACCATGCTGGGCACAAGCCGGGTAGCACACCTACCAACAAGGGTACTACTGTATGCCCTGTTACCAGTGACAGGAATGACACTACTTTAGACAAAACCAGCTCCCACTAACAATTGCAAAAATAAAGTAAAATCCAATGCTCAAGCCTGGGGCCAAGGGTCAATTCTCCATCTCAAAATGCACCTGAAAATCTAAAGACATCCTTGCAAGGCCCTTTCAGGTTAGGAGAACTGGCATGAAACTTCAGTACTATTTTTGTTATTCTGTTCTATGGTACCCACTTGTGTATAAAATGGGGTACTGAACCATATTTTGTATGGGGGTGCCTTTTCTCCCTGTATTGGGCTTCCACAGTGTGATCAACTTTTTCTCCTTTTTTGCCCTGGTACCAAAGACACCAATGACTTATTAGGAAATCTCTTGTCCTCCCACACCTGTTTTCTTATGCTTCATCCCAAATATCCCCCAGAGTAACTTCTCCTATTACCATTCTTCTCACAATGTAGCAATGAAGTCAATTTACAACTTCTCTGTCTCAAAGGAACTGCCTATAATGCCAATCCAAATCTAATGCCTGGTAGAAAGCCTCTGAAAAAGCCTCTTTCCTTCTTCCTTCTTCTTTAAATACTAAAAATAACCCCCAAAACCTTCATAGAGAAATTGGCCCCTGTGCTGTGCCCTGTACAAAGCCTCAGGTTTAATGCCCAGAGTGGCAATAGAAGCTACAGGCTCTTCAGAGCATGGCCAAAGACTACCAAAGTCATCAAAAAACAGTGTTGTGCCAAGAACTGTTACTTTCAAGTAAGACTGGAGCAAAAAGAGGAGTCTTCTCAAAAGACAGAGGCAATACATTAATTATGGAGCAAGACAAACTGTATTCAATTTCTGTATTAAGCTACAGTTGGCCTCTACTACGTACACTCCTTGTGTCACTCCATGACTTGTACCACCACAGAAAAGAAGCTTTAAGACAGCCTCATGAAGGAGTCCAGGCCAGGATCAAGCTGCCAACTTGGTGGCTCACAGCACAGACATGCAGCTATTTGCTTTAGTTGTAAATTTTGACTTCCCAACTGCAAAACCTATGGTCACCTACAACACACAATACCAAACCAGAACCAATGCCTTTAATGAGATGTTGCACTTATTTCACCCCTCATGCTTGTGTTTAGCATGTTAGTTTTCTGAGCAGACACTGACAAATCCCACAGAGGAAAAGAGGTGGTTGCCACATGGACATGGATAATTGACTTCTGGGAGACAAACCCGGTTCTTCATGAGCATATGGAATCATTCAGATTTTTCCATGTCATGAAATCTGGAGGGACTTTCTTAGCCCGAGTGTGTTTTGAGTCACAGAACCACAGAACAGTGGAGGCAGGCAAGGACCTCCAGAGGCCATCCAGCCCAACCTCCCCTGCTAAAGCAGAGTCACTAAGATGGTGGCCCAGGACCACAGCCACACAGCTTTTGAGTAGATTCCTACACATGTCAAAAAGGTCAGTTATCATCTTGCCTCAAGAGCCAGACCATGCCAAGACACCCCAGTGTCACTAATCTGCACCAGGATGGTCCCTGGCACTGGTGGCAGCCCAAGCGCTGCCCCGAGACAGAGCAGGCAGTTCTTTAATGCTCAACTTGGGTAGCTTTGCTGCTGGCTGCAGATTGTTCCGAGTGCAGGGAAATGTGTGCTGCTGCTTACAGAAAGCTACAGGCAGTATAGGACTTTGTGACAAGCTGTATTATTATAAACAAGGTCCGTATGGCCTGTTTTTGGAAGTGGAGGGAGCTACAGGGGTGGCTCCTGTGAGAAGCTGACAGAAGTTTCCTCAGTGTCTGGCAGACCAAAATCCCGGTGGCTCCAAAGATAGACATGCTGCTGGCCAACGCTGAGCAATTATAAATGGTGGTAATGCCTCTGTGATAACATGTTTAAGAAGAAACAAAACAAAAATGGTGGGGCAGTCATACTTGCAGCCAAAGAGCAGAGTGAGAACATCTAAAAACTATGCAGACTCCAAGGTCAGTGGAGAAGAAGGAGGAGAAGATGCTCCAGGCACCAGAGCTGAGATTTCTCTGCAGCCTGTAATGAAGGTCATGGTGAAGCAGGCTGTCCCCCTGTAGCCTGTGATGGTCTGTGGGGATGCAGAGATCCACCCGTAGCCCATGGAGGAGCCCAACACCAGAGCAGGTGGATACCTGAGAGGAGGTTGTGACCATGTGAAAGACCCAAGGTGAGAGGGACCCATGTGGAGTAGCCTGTCTTTGAAGGACTGCATCTCGTGGAAGTGATCCATGCAGCAGCAGTTTTAGGGGGACTGTTGCTTGTGGGATGGACTCATATTGTAGTAGTTCACAGGGAGCTGCTTCTTGTGAGTTGGATAACACTGGAGAAGTTCAGGGAGAACTGTCTCCCATGGGAGGGACCCATGGTGCAGCAGGGGAAGAATTCCTGTCCCTGAGCAGCAGGAAAAGCTATGGATGATGAACTGACTGCAACTCCCATTCCCTGTCTCATTGTGCTGCTGGGGAAGGAGGTAGAGCTGGGAAGGAGTGGAGGCAGGGTGGGGGGAAGGTGGTTTTAGGATTTTATTTTACTTCTTATTATCCTGCTCTGATTTTGTTAGCAATAAATTCACTTTATATATCTAAGTTGAGCATGTTTTGCCTTTGATGGTAATTGATGGGTATTTCCTCCCAGTCCTTATCTCAACCCATTGAACACTTCATTAAATTTTCTCTCCTCTGTCCAGCTGCGCAGGGGAGTGAGTGAGTGAGTTGAGTGAGTGAGTTGAGTGAGTGAGTGAGTGAGTGAGTGAGTGAGTGAGTGAGTGAGTGA
>CM031859.1:24006931-24061738 GCA_018697195.1 Certhia americana
ACAGCTGCTTGTTACAGTCCAGGAGTAAGTCTGAATCCTTGCTGGGTCCTTACACAAGTGGATATCCATAAACGGTATCTAGGCTCTATATTCCCAACTCCGACTGGCTGGAAGACCCCCCACTGACCTAAATGGCCAAGTATCATTTTTTCACCCTGTTAAAAAGATACATTTCTTTTTCCTAATGCCGAAGTCCTGCAGTTATATCAGAAACGTATCATACAACCAAATATATTCTCATCTCCCATGGATGGCTTTTCATCATTAGAAGTCAAAGCAACGGCACCCACTTTTAAGGCAGTTCCTAGTCCAGGGGATAGACAAACTGGCATAAAAGTCTGTGCCAGACTCAAGAATTCACTCCTCAAGCCCAGTGCACCTCGCTGTATTACCAGTGCAGAAAAGACTGGGATCAGTTTTGTGGGAAACAACACTTTTTCCAGGATCCAGCATTTCCAGAAGACTAAGGAATATTATGACTCTTTTCCAAACACCTGACTTAAGGCATCGCTTTTACCTTGTCACCACCACAAAACAATAAGAAGACAGTAACTAATGAATTTCTACTTCCTATAAATTTGAAATTAGCTGACATGTTTAGAAAATACTGGGGGAAAAGAGCCTGGCAGACAAATAGACCATTTAATTGTACAAACTAACTGTATTTCCTTGGAAGATTTTTCTTAAAATTACCATAAATGTCATCCCAGTACTCATTTTTCCCTATGATTTGTGAACACCTAATACCTGAAAAAGGCAGAAGCACAGATTACATGACTGAGAGGGAATATAATAAAATTATTTTTGACATAGGAGCCCATAGCTGCCACTATGCAGGCTCTTCTTTACCCTCCTCCTTACTAGCATATCTATCACTAAACTGTTTAGGGAATAATGTACTGCAGACCAGTAAAGCACTATGAACCCAATGAATACTTGTGCAGAACAGGATAAAGAACTACAATATAATTCTGGAAATTAATTTGGAGCACCAGTCTTATGAGGAGTATGTGAGGTACCTGGGGTTGTTTAGCCTGGAGAAATGGAGAATCAGGGAAGACTTTATTTCTCTCTACTACCACATAAAAGGAGGGTGTACATAGATGTGTGTCCATCTTTTTTCCTATGTAACAAGGACAAGAGGACATTGTGCCCTGTTGTGGGGAGGTTTAGAATCACTATTAGGAAAAATGTCTTCACTGAAAGGGTGGTGAAGCATTGGAACGGGCTGCCCAGGGAAGTGGTGAAGTCACCATCCCAGAAGTGCTCAAAAACATGTAGTTTGTGGTACTTAGGGACACGGTGTAGTGGTGGACTTGGCAGTGATGGTTAATATACTCAATCTTAGAGTCATAGAATAACTAAGGCTGGGAAGGTCTCCATGATTCTAAGTAAACAGACATTAAAACTCACTTAAAAAAGTGTAAGTACCTTTCTGTTTGTTTTGTTCACCAATTTGAATGCTGGTTAATCTCATTACCCAGAAAGCCATACAATTTTGGTGCATGCCCTGCTGTGCTTTGGGAGCAATTTGTTCCTTCCAGAAAGATAACTGAGTGTGAAAAAGAACAACTGCCTTACTTAGACTCATCAAGCAAAAAAAATACCCATTATACTCTTGCGTATTTGGGAACACCTTTCACTTCTTTCCTGTCTCCCACTTTATATGTCACCTTCACAATTTACCTCAATGTTCATTAACAGGCATACAAAAAACTTCTCCTAAGGAGGTCTTTTTTCCCAGCTCTGATGAAACAGCAGTAAGATCTCTAAGACTGGTCACATTTGAGAACTGTCCTGCTTCACAACAAGCATCCTAATTAATCATGCCCAGATGAAAGTGCTTATGGCTGCTTCGGATTAGACATCACAAATTATTTAAAACCAGCCAAAAATATAATTCACAATGAAAAGGTTAAAAGGAAATTTCTCAGTTTGTCTGAATTTTATGTCTCAGACTAACAAGCCTTTTCATCTGGTTATGTGTCTCTTGCCAACCACCTCAGCAGCTGGTAAGAAAAAAAAAAAAATCTGTCAATTTGTGCCTAAGGGTGTACAGAGCAAAGAAAGAACTTGGACAAACCTACACTGATTCAAACATGCTGAAGGGTTTGTCAGCTGCCTTGATTAGCACAGGAAACAGCCTCTCAAGATCAGAAAATGCCACTGGCTCATTCTTGAAGAAAAATTCCAGGAGCACACCGTGTTGCAAGACAATCTGTTCATTGCCAAACAGGTTTGCTCAGACTCAATGCAACACAAGAACTGCAACTTGATGCTGAGCTAATAAGGAATTTAATATTTTTGTGGAAGTGCTTATTTTCTCAACAAATTTTAACCATTAACAAAAAAGGTTCTTTCAGGTCTTGGTATGTATAATGTTGGGGTGTTTTTAATGGTGGTTTTTCTTAATGCTGATAAAAACCCCATAGCTTTCTTTGTTTTAGGATCAATGACATCAATGGTACTCACATATTCATCATTTCAATTTCATGGACTAATGACAACACAAGACATATTTTTGTTTCAGTCAGAAAATACACAGCACTCCTAGTACTGGAGAGAATCATAGAATGTTAAAGGTTGGACGGGACCTTAAAGATCATGTTGTTCCAACACTTCTGCCATGGGCAGGGACACCTTCCAGAAGACCAGCTTGCTCAGAGTGCCATCCAGCCTGGCCTTAAACAGGCCAGGGATGAAGCATCCACAACTTCTCTGGGTAACCTGGGCCAGTGCCTCACCACCTCAGTACAGATTTTCTTCCTAATACATTATTTAAACCTACTCTCTTTCAGCTTGAAGCCATCGCCCCTTGTCCTGACACTACATGCTCTTGTAAGAGAGGTGAAATTGTTGATCACATTGGGGCATGTCAGTTCTTGCCCACACATAGCTTCATGGCTAGCCAGATTGAGAATATTAATGTCCATTTTAAAAGTATTTGTTTAAAAGAATGCTTCCAGAAATGATACAGGTCTTTTCATGCATCTACAAAAAGAGCAAGTGTGAGAAATACAAAAGAAAAGTGACTAATTAATTAAAGTATTAAGCAAACGAAGAAGAGGGAAAGAATAGACAAAAACCAAATTTTTATCTGCACCTTTATTTTCTTCTGTTTTTCCTGAAACCTACAATGGATTATACTCTTTTCTTGGCTGAAAAACATTTTCTCAAATTCCAGAAAGCAAAATTATATATTGTGACTGTTTCCAAAATATTGTACAAAACATGGCACTGGACACTATAGATATAACTTGTTTCCCATTACAAAGTATTTTCTAGAAAAGGAGTAAGTCAGAATGAAGATCGAAGGCAAGGAAGCTGGAAATGTGGAGAGAAAAGGTGTCAAGAGATGGCCAGGAGACACTCAAGGAAATACAAAGCAGAAAAACAAAAAAAGAGATGACAGGATCAACCACAGTAACAAACAAACAAAAAATACAAAGGAGAAGGGCAAAAGTTCATGTCATGCTTCATCAATCTTCAGGAACAAGTTATCAGGCAGGACACCAGAAACCAAGGGGACAAATCTGAAGACTACACTTAGGTGGAGAATAAGAAGGGATATCAGAGAGGAAGAACAGAATTGTTTCTGAATGGGAGCTAAAAGAGATACGGACAAAGACCATCTCACTGCTAGGGCATACTTTGAAATCTTAACGTTAAATATTGATTTTGCTATCTACCTAAATACATAATAGACTCTTCTTAGCAACTTTATATATCAAGGTTTAAATAATAAATAAATGGATAAATAAACTCCATATAAATGTTATATTAACATGTTAAATGCTGCTGCAGTATTTGCTAGGGTATTCTAGAAAGTCCAAGATGTCCAAGTCAAGCAAGGTCAAGCAGCACACACAGTAGGTGTCCTACTTTAAAAATACTTCTGCAATTGAAATTACACGACAGACGTGAAAGGAATTTTCCATAAAACTGATTTATTTCCATTTTTTTAGGGAAAAAAGTCATGTTAGTTTTGAATTCATCCATCTACCTCCCAGTATTTTAGAGAAGTGCAAGAAAAAGCATCATTCTTTAATCAAACAAAAAAAACATCAACAACTTCCTAACAGAAAATAGCATTTGACTAGCATATTGGTAAGCAAAAATCTAGATTCGAAAACATTAATATATAAATAAAATTACATGGGATAATAACAGGTTTGCTATTCTTCCTGCGTTCTTTTCTAGCTTTTCTGCCTCGAAATTGATGCTACCAGCACAAACACTCCAGTGACTTAACCTGCATTAATCAAAAGATGTGCACTGCTCTATTTCAGAAGATGCATGTTGCTATAGAAAACATCTCTACCAATTGAAACTCCTGTACACAAATTAAAGGATAGCCTATTATTATGATATGAAGACAGATTCCAATATCGACAAGCAAAAAAATGGAGCAATTATTCATGTAGTTAACTGAAAATCTTGGAAAAATGTAACTTCTCATAGAAGACCTTTCCAGCTATCTGTCAAAAGAAAACAGAAAATATGCAGATTTACCTTTGTGATCTAGACTATATTTTGGCTATTGTCCCCTAGTAAACATCTCTCTCTCATGCCATATGAAAATCATTTCATAGAGACAAATTCTATGAATTTGAAAATAAATTTTTCAGGAGAAACTATGATTTTTTATTAAAGGAGAAGCATCTGAGAAAGCTTTGTGTAAGAAGTCCATAGAAATGTTTAGCCAACACAAATCAGCAGCAGTGCAGAATGGGTTAAACAAAAGACATCATGAAACTGGAGCAGGATTTTTTACTTGTGTGTCAGCAGCTATAACAATCGTATGTCACTTGATCAGCATAAAACGTGCTGTGAAAAACCTAAATTAAAGAGAAATATAAAAACAATAGAAATATGTTCTAAAACTGACATGTTTAAGGAAAAATTAACTTAGCCGTGGGTTTTAAAGATGTTTAAGTTCGTAATTCATCCTGAAACTAAGGATTCAGATGAGCAGGTATCTTTTGAAGCCACAACATTAACGCTTACAAATAAGGCCAGGACTGGATCATGAGGTTCTCTACAGCCAAGTACAGCACTAGATTCAACACTATGAAACCCCTGACCATGATTCAGAGCATTGTGCCAACACATTCTCATTTGTAGGATGAAAGGGCTATTTTGAGATTCAGATTCCACTAAATATGCTTAGATCTAGAAATACACAATTAGGAAATCACTGGTAATAAGACAAGAAAAATGCATGACTTTTCAGTGAACATGAACTAATCCATCCTCTGGTTTTTCTTGCCTGTTTACCTTATTATGCAAAATCCCAACCAAAAAAATGGTATCTGAGCAATGAACATACACCTGATACACTCTTCAGTACTACAGTTTAAAGAAACAAGAGGCCCAGTCTTATTATATTTATATACTTGCTACATTATTTATTGGGTTTTCATGGCCAGGTTTGGGTAGCAGGTTGGTTGCAGGGGTGGCTTCTGTGAAAAGCTACAGAAGTTTCCTTCATGTCCAGCAGAGCCAATAGCAGCTGGCTCTAGCAAACATTACCAGCTTTCATTTCAGTGCCAGTTTATACATAGTTTTTCCAATTAAACCTTCAATATTAAGCATCAGGAAAGAGATACATTTTAAAGAAACACTCTTATTTGTAAGAGTTGTTATCTAATATGACACTGACACACCAATGCAGTTTACAGGTGCTATCATGGAGGACAACCACATGAGAAGAGTAAAGATATTTGTCCTTCAGGACCTGCAAGAAGAGTGATGACGGTTGGCTCAGCAGGTAGATCTTAGCTGGGAGAAGACATCTCAGTAACAAATGATGAATGACTGGGTGGGTGGCAGGACAGAGAAAATGCTATGAAGAAAGAAACATAGCCTGCTTGTTTTAAGAAGAAAAGATAAAAATCACAAGAAAGGACAAACAGAAGTGTTTTGAAGGGATACAAATCAGGCAGATTGAAGCTGACATCCTGAGAGAAAGTTGTAGAAGCAACAAGAGAGGTAAGCATGATAAATTAGCTGGATAGATAGACTAGATAAATAGATAGACTCTCTTTCTTTCACTGCTCACTTGTATGCCTATTGCAAGCAAATGGAAGAGAACCTGATACTCCTGGGTGTGGGTATCACCCTGAATTGTCTTTTAAGTAAGTATTTGGCACTGTAGGCAATGTGATATTCCCTACAGAGAACCTGATAGCAAACTCACTCTTAAATATTCATTTTGCATTGCCTTTTGCACTACAAGCAAGAGCTGTTGTAATTTTAGAAAGTTTCTCACGTATATGAATTGTCATAAATACAAATGGCTAAAAATTACACTTTTTCATAGCAGAATGTTAATAAATATATTCTAATAATAAAGTAATTGGTTTTATTTATAGTTCAGGAACACTTTAGAATGCTTTACTCCTTCACCTACTAGCAGATATATATACCTTCAATACACCTAAGAAAGACAAATAGACATGATGAAGAAATCATCCTTTTTCTTTTTTCTCTCCAGAGGTCCATTGTTCTGTATGAAAAGCTAGTAGTGTAGGTACAACTCTACAATCTTAAGGATGAATCAGCTCTAAAACTATTTTCTAGATCATAAAGTATTGTGGGCAGAGAACCGGTGAAATTCTGAAGTGCATCACATCATTCCTTATGCTATTGGGATACTTTCTACTGTATGTTCAGGATTTTTTCCATATGCAAAAGGTCATCAAAGCACAATGAAATTTTCATAAACAGAAGTATTATTTAACAAAGCATCCAATCTCCTGATATACTTCTACTAGGCAGTCAAATCTTTGACCCAGGGTGGCCCTAAATAATGCCAGTAATTTAGTATAAGGATTGTTGAGAAATATAAGTAAACTCAGCTGATCATTTGGCATGAATTCATACTGAACAGAAGGAGGATATATGAGTACTATCTGTTCCAGCTAAATTCATTTTGAATTTAAGATTCAACTGGAAAACAAACTAATAGGGTAATAATTACCATTTTTTTTTTTGTTTAGAGAGATATTTATCTGTAGTAATCATGTTAGAATTGTAATTTCAAAGAAACAAGCTGAAGGAAGCATTGGTAAACATCTTAATAGTCCACTCTCGCTATTAGCTAGGTGAGATGTGTAAACAAATTACAAAACCAATAATATAAACCTTATAGCTGTCAAGTATAGCAAATGTTATGAATTATTCTGCATTGTGTTGTGTTCAGTATAGTCCAAAATTGATTAAGTCATGGGGAATGCAGAGGAAAGAAAAGAACCTCACAGTAGATGTTAATCCCTTAATCAGAGGAAGAGTCTGCAGTGGCAGGAGACAAAATATAAACTAGGCATATTAGCAGTTACTTCTCAAACGAGCAAAAACAATCATGGCACAGAAGCTCGCTGTCAGCCTACACAGAAATGTTTTCTGTATTTTGGTTATTTTTCCTTCTCAATCAAATATGCTGGGTTTTGGGTGGGTTTTTTTTTCTCATTGAATGAATAAGTGACACAAAAATTCAAAGATCTGGGATTGCCTTAAGAATGGTCTTGAAAAAAGCGCTTCTTCTGAATCTTCAAAAGATCAGCACAATTCTTATGGTGATTATTATATTCCGTTTTGCTCCTGCTATTCCTACCTAATAAAAGCAGCACTGGATTCTCACTCTGCAAAGCTTTCTGCTTGCTCCCTGTGGACCCCAAGTTCCACCATGGGTCTCTAGTTCACACACTTCACATTCTGATTACTCTGTAACTACCCTCAGAACACACTCACTTTACCTAACTGGCTCCACATATATCACTTAAATCCTGCTAAGGATCATGATGCTTGATTTTCTACTCTACTGAATACCAGATGCTCTAAAAAAAGATAAGAGAAATAGTATTTGCACGCTCAGTGCTACCTTCTTTTCAGCAAAAACCATGACAACCGCATTGAGGGCTAACATTTGGCAGCCATCTGTATACTATATTATGTACTTCCAGAAGTCCTTAAGTAAAATCTAAATGATTCTAAACATTCCAATATATGTTTTCTATACAGTCTGCAATTATGTTGATACAAACAGATAGATCGCTCTATCTTAACACCAGTGTCACTGAAAATAGCCAAGGCAGCTGGAATGCCAATACAAAATGTGAAGATACATCACAGAAGAGAAGAATGGCAAGACGTTACTTAATAAAATGCTCCTGCTACCAGATCTGTTATCTAATCACTGAATTATAACCTTCTGTTATGAAGTAACCTCCTTTAATCTATAGTATTATAGATTTCAGAGTATTCAGAGAAGTATTTGTCAAATGAGACATTCACTGTCTGTGTTACTTATAACTTGGCTTCATAGAAAACCTGATACAGGGATATTCTGATTATAAGAGCTAGATTTTAATATACCATTTTATCTCCAGAGAGACAGGGACTATTTGACAGATTCTAAAAACTGCAATTTCAGGCAGTGTAATTATCATGCTTGTACAAGACTGTAACAACCAACCTCACATCACAAGACAGGTATAAATAAATCCAGGGACTGTCCAATCCTCAAAGGAGAGACCCATGACTAAGTCTTTGTGTATCAACATGAGGGCAAGCTCAAAGAGTGAATTTTAGCAGCAGATTCAGGCACACTATTCTCAGAAGATGGTTTCTCAGAGTCTAGGATTTTTGCAGACACATAAGGGTAACTAAATGTGTTTTGAAAGGGGTATGTATACAATCAATATTTCTTACAATGACATTATCCTCCAAACAAAAAACCAAAAAACCAAAACAATTATAGCACCAGCACAAAGCACTATCAAAGTATCACCACAAGGTGATAAGTAAGCAGGTTAAAGCCTACTACATCTGTGTAAACAGATGTAACAAGCATCTCATGGTATCAGAAGCATAATAATAACAGCCATAAATAAAGTATCCATCTGGGCAACCTACAGCTCTGGTCACACAAATTGCTTTCCAATTCTCATGATCACACAAAGCAATGTAATACATCTACTGTAGTTTTTCTCTTTCCCAATGACAGGAAGTCTACACTTCACTGAAAAAGCATTTACTTATGTTTATTGTAATAAGGTTAAAATAAATTCCACTGCTATTTCTATGTACTCCTCAACAACTAATTTGTCTTGATTAACTGATGATGAAATCTTAATACTGTAATTTTAGAAATAATTCTTATAAACATCAATATTCATAATGAATATAGGCATTGTTAAATACATGAATGTATTTTAACATCTTTTCCTTGCTCAATGCAATCCAATGCTGAACTGTGTTAGGTTACTAAAACTTCAACATGTTTCTTATCCTTGGAAAAATTATGAATCTGATCATCTCAGGCATATATAACATCACAGAAGTCACAGAAATATGTTATCTCACTGATTTTAAATCAGTTCTTCAGGTTTTATCTATCTATCTAAATAGATAGATAGATAGATAGATAGATAAAAGGTTTTATCATATCTAAATATTCATACCTACTGCTGAAGTATACAATCAAAATGGCCTTCATTTGTTTGAGCATACTTTTCATGGATAGCTGGTGTTCTGAAGAAACACACAAAAAAATATAGGATCTTAACGTAAATGTCAAACTAAAATGAGCAGAGTAACTGGTGGGTCATTTACTAACAAGGAGAAAATACACTGGAAGAATTAAATGCCGGCACATGCCACATTGAAGATAAAAAGACATCAAAACATAATGACAGGAAACAGGAAAACCCTAGGACTTGTCAGTGTATTAAAGACAATGGAGATGATAGCCATATGGTCATTATTAACAAACACCAGCACTCAAACATGCTCAGAGGAATAGTGCTAAAGTCAGTCTTAGATGTAATCCCTTCAACTCGAATTACAAAAATTCACCATTAAGGTTCTACATCTTTAACAACAAGAAAACTGACACAATCAATGAATAAAGCATCTACCACCTCAAATGCAAGCCCTTTTTGAAGACATATGTTTTCACATTACTTGTTACGTGCTTTTCAGGGCACAGCTGCAACTTGCAGGAGGCAGATGAGGCAGCAGAAAGGCATGTGAGGGAGGACAGCGATAGTGTATAGCACAGATGGGGAGGAGAAAGCTTTGAAAGGAGAATACAGCCAAGGGGTTGGCATCCTGCAGCATGTCACCCTGTCACTTCTCTACAGCACTCACCTTCCAGCTTCATCTGACACGTGCTTTCAGCTCCCTTCCCATTCCCATAGAACAGAGTGTAGAATACAACAGACTATTCCAATCGAAAGGGACCTACAATGCTGCCCTCGTCCAAGTCTGACCACTTCAGGTCTGACAAAAAGCTAAGACACATTATTAGGGACAATTTCCTAATGCTTCTCACTGAGAGGCTTGGGGTACTCACCCTCAGTCTAGGAAGCCTGATCCAGAGTCTGATCATCCTTCTGGGTGAAGAAATGCTTCCTGATGTCTGGTCTGAGCTTTCCCTGGCACCGCTTTAAACCATTCCCACAAGTCCTATCACAAGACACCTTAAGAGATCCTACTCAAGTATGTCCCGCTCTCTCCTGACTTTGTACAAACTCCCCTCTAGTGTTTCATCCTTCCAACTTGTTTGACACTAAAAAGATTGGAAAGAAGAAAAAAGGAGTGGCAGCCTGTGAAAAAGACACAAACATGTCCAGATATGGTGAAAGATTTTGAAGTGAAGTTCTAGTGGTTGTAATGAATTATTCTCATTTCCCTATCTCATTTATACTCAGTGCAATCATAGCAATGTTATGAAATATTGTATATTTGCAAACAACTCATGAAAGAGGGTATATTTAATTATGACAATAAATTCTAATACATAATTTGTATATGTATATATATATATATAAAAATAAAAAATAAGTAACTAATTAACAACTGCTCTATTAATTTTTTGCTATTTAAAAAAAGTAAATTATCTCTGAAATACCATTATTAAGGGTAACCAGACGACATATGGGAGACAGGCAAAAGTCACTTGCAAGGCAACAGACATTTTTTGACTCTAATTTATAACACTAAATAGTCTCATTTTGTTATAATCATGTGGACAATGAAAAGCCTGTGCTGTTCTTATTCTGCCGTTCTTTCCTCTTCCCTGCTGCATTACATTCACACAGATGCACACAGCCACATCTCTGGTCAACCAGCGCCTCTTGAGATTCTCAGCAGTTAAAAAGCATCTGAGCTATCACCAGGATCAGTCTTGCACTAAATTTTCTAGGATGCTGTCAAGTCCATTTTCATATACACCACAATGGAATTTCATCATGCTGCAATTAATCGGGAATTCATTTAAAATTAGTTAAAACCAGAAGAAAGATCATATATACTACAAAGTATCAATTTATTTCATGGATGTAAAATTCTCCCAAGACTGTCCCTAATCCATACAATTTTTGACTGATGTTTGCAAAAAAACATTTTCATCAACAGATATTCAAATGAAAATACAGATGCCCAGCCATCTTTTTAGTGCATTTACAGTCATAGAGCATGATACAGAGTGCACATACACATTAACCCACACAAAGCTGGAAAAAACAACCACTAAGCTGACCAGTACACACACAAGGTTTGCAGAATTCATTCACTGAACTGCTCTTCAAGCTGACCTGAGGGGGCTGAACACAAAGAATCAAACGTGCAGAGCTAAGAAGGAATAACTGAATGAAATGATAGAAGCTTAAACTACAGGAAGGTATGTGCAAAAATACTGCCACTGGAGATTATTTCCCCAAAACAGCAGTGGCACAAAGTAACCAGGGAAACGCACTGTGCCGTTTCCATCACCTGGTATTTTCAACATTCATCTGGAGAAAGAGATCTTAAAACAACATACCTGATTCAGTTAAAGGCATGGCAACATAGAGCATGTGGCTTTTCAAAGAGCCTTATTTTTCTGTAATTCAACATATTAATATTTTATGCTGCTGAGACATTTTTACTTAGCCAAAGTTTGCATTGGGCTTGCTTTAGTATAATACATTGCATGTACCTTCACTGGACTGGAAAGAAGTTAATGTTGGTTTACACATCTTTAATAAATCAACACATTCATAAAATATGGATCTGAGAAATATCAACCTGAAACGTTAATGTATGTGAAGATAGAAGTCAGCTAGCTGTTCCACAAGGAAAAAATGCAGAACTTGGTAGAAATTTGGAACATCTAAGAAGTCAGTAAAAACCTGAACAACAAAATACTATCTTTGGGTGGCCATTCAGATAGGCAAAGTAACTTCTAACAGCTTAATAGGCTAAAGCAACAGTGGCACCCAAACTTTCTGAAAAAACACACTGCATGAGGGAACTGACTCTCTCACATCCCCAGCTCCTGAGCCACCCCAAAGGTTCTCCTCCAGGAACTCACTGACAGGCAGTGCTCTGCTGAATTGCCTCCAGTGCTTACCTCATAATGCTATAAACATCCTGGAAGCTAATCAGCATTTCCTTAAAAATCACAAATTTATTTGCAACATACAGAAATGCTTTCCCAGAAAAAATTGTTAAAATATAGTGAAATGAGTACCATTCCTCCCTGACTGGCAGAGTATAACACAGGGGAAAAAAAAGCAATCAAAAATCGAAAGTATTTTTCACTGTGCACAATAATAAATGCAATTTAAACTGTTCATGGAAAATTAAGACAAATGGATTTGTATGAAAAACTAACAGCAACAGAGTTATGAAAGGTTTAGAAGTTAAGTGTTTTCTCTAAAAGTAGTATTTATTTCTCACATATTTTCTGAGGCTATTATTATTTTGCACTTAATCAGTGAAGTATAGTAAGAACTATTCAGCACTCTTTGGCTGTGTTAGATAAAATCGTGAGGTAGACTGTTCAAGTGTTTCAGGCTCCAATAATGCTACTGCCAAACCTAGAACAGCATCCTGCTGTTGGCACTGCAGGAATTAGCAGCTTTACTAATTACTCCACCACTATGAATGCAAAACTATCATGAAGCAATGCCCAGAAGTCTACATGGCTTATGATATCCACCTAGCAGTCTTTATCCTCTGAAGACATTACAGCATTAATTTACTTATTTTCAGTCATGGTCAGAGGTCTATACGTTTCAAAGCTAAGACTGAAATCTGTGTGGATTAACTCTTCATTATTGCTGAAGGCTAGAGAAGCGAAAATGTTATAGTGTTAGTGTATACAGTAAAAGCAATTGCTGTTCTTCTAATTAGTAATGCAAATTACAGCATTAAAGACAAAAATTATGAAATAGGGTCCACTATTTTAAATGTAGGCTGCCTTAATATGACTAAGCTTTGGTAAAGCAGGTCTGCAAATGACTGTCATAGAACAGGTATCTTAAGTCTCCTCTCTAACCAGTGGAAGAAGCAGCACATGTAATGGAGTATGTGCAAAGATGGGCAGCCCATGTAAGTGAGACAAACCTCTTCTTCCATTCATTCTATTCTGGCTGCATAGAACAAGACAGAATCTGATCCACCAAATTTCCATGCCCACTGTTCCCTGCTGAGCACATGAAAAACTAATGCTAAATATACCACAGAATAGAATTCCAGGGTGTGACAGCAGTGGTAATTATCTTTAATGTAATTTTTCTGGACATTTATGGATGAGTGCATTAACATTGACAGAAAGCTTTCAGACTTAGGAGGGAAGGGCCCCAGGCTGGAGTCAGGCAGTGCTAGGAGAAGAAGTAAACTTGGTTGCCATTTGGGACTTAGGAGGCTTTTATGAAGACAGCCTCATTCACTGACCAGCTCCCTCTTCAATCGGAAGGGATACACATATAGACATTCTCACTAGAGGCTACTTTAGAAGGGCCAATGGTATTTCTTAATGTCTTCTTTAGAAGTCACTGCATGGCATTATAAAATTTCCCTCTAAATGAAGGAAGAATACACAAAAAATATGGCATAAAATGCATTTTGGGGAAGAGCCAAGATGCTGAATCCTTTCCAAAAATACTGAAAAAATGGTATTTTTTTCTTCTTCAAAAGCTTTTTTACTAAAAAATGCAACACTAATGAATGTATAAAGAAAAACAAAGAGATAGTAAGGAGAGAAAAAGACCAGAGATCTTTTCTTGGGTAGAACTATGAAATCACACCATCACACAGAGCTATACTTAAAATTAACAAGTTAGATTCCCCATATATTAACATCCTGCAACCTCAAACTCATACCACTGAATGTGAAAATAATTAAAAAAAAAACCTATCTATCTCTCGTTCTAACAAGGAGCTCTATTGTATTACTAGAACTATACTTTAACTAGAACTACTGTATTACTGGAACTATAGACTATATATAGGTAATTTTGAAGTTTTATTAAAGGTAGCTCTAATTTAAACATGTCCTCTGGCAACAGTCCATCTGAAATAAATCCCCAAAACAACACAGACCTTGTAGACACTTCTTTTAAACATCTCTGAGATTGTGAAAGTCAGCCAGAGCTACAAGGAAATTTTGATTAAAACTGAAACATATTCAAGTAAGTGATAAAGAATTTCTTTTGAAATTGTTCTAACTCACACTTGACCACAAAAAATGCTCCAAACAAATCACTTCCAAATCTGCTCTTAGCTTCCTGTATGTTTACTTTACATTAAATATTCCATGAATGTTAAATGACAGCTCTATCATGTAATATCCATGCTTAGCTCATACATAAACATTCTGCTGTCTCATTCACTGCCTTGTGATTCTGTTTACACAAAAAGCCCTCAGCACAACTAGTCAGTATTATCTGCAATAAATAAAGCAGCAGAGACCCAATAACTTGACCAACATATGCAAGAACAAAGTGTTGGACCAGCACATGACTGCTCTCCACATGGTAACAGCAGGGTTTAATGATGGATCCCATGGCTGTAACTGAAGTCGGACAAAGAGCACCCTCACCCCAATGAGAAAGCTAACCATGAATACTTTTTGTCTTTTTGCAATGTGATAATTTACAACAGTGTGGACTGACATTAAAACAGAAAATATAAAGCAATCGCAATAAACAAAAAAAAAGAAAAAAGAAAAACAACCAAAACAAACCCCCACTGCAGTTCTCAACACAGGTTTGAGTTCTCAATTCCCTACTTTAAATGATTGTCAAAAAACTACAATACTTATCACTAATTGGTATCTCTGCTAATTACCTAAAATATGTTAAACCAGATTGTTTTGCCTGGGTTATAGATTAATGTCATCCCTGAGGGACTCATATCCTCTTAGTCAGAAGGAAAGCAAGCAGTTGTAGCTCTTCTGGCACTAAGCAATTACCCAAATCTGCAGCTGGATGAACAACAGGTTGATTGAAAGAAACAAGATTACTACATCAACAAAATCTGCTTTTTGTTATTAAAAATATTCAATCTCTGGGAAGAAAAAAATGTAGATCTCATCTCTTCATACTGATTAACTGGGACAACTAGCTTCTATATTAAGTAATCAAAAAATGAATGAATAGACTGCGTAATCTGAAATGCATATTTGGTATCCTTCCACTACAGGAACGAATAATTGCCCAAGGTTCACTGTGATCCCTGGTCACCTTCAGCCTTTCAAGCACCTTTATCTTATTAGACAAAATTTCACAACTGAGCTGTCACAACTTAGGCACAAGTAACACTTTTTAGGTTCTTTTTCATGATTGACTGCAACTATTCAAATTAATGAACTTAAGCACATACAGAGTCTCAGCAGACTAAGGCCTATGTATCAAACCCCTTGACCAATCAGACCAATAGAAATATTTAAGTAAATTAACGTAATTTTTCAAAAATTTATTCTATAATGAAGAATTTTAAAGATCTTTAAAGAAAGTAAATCTCACTACAGTTTAATAGGACTACTGGCCTGAGATGCATCTGATTTCATGTGTATTGAGAAGATGATGTATCAGAGGGACAGACTCAGTATTTGTGTACATTACATAGTGCCATTCATGTTATACTACTTCTAGCTTCAGTAACTGATTTGAGGCCAAATATTCTTCGTTATAAAAATAAATATGTTGGAAACACCAGTACTGTTCCTTTCAGTACAAGACAGCAGCAATGTGAGTAATATCACGATGATTCCAGCTTGACTACTCAAGAAGAAATCTTTTTCCCTAGAAAAATCTAGTTACTATAATTTCTTAATTCAACTATTAATTCTTAAAGGTCCATCAAATAGCTGCCAGTATTTCCCACAAAGCTGAAACACTTATGAAGTAGAATACAGATATGCAATTTCTCTAATCTTGTGACAAGCTCAGATCCTTCCCATTTTATCCCATGAAACTAAAAAATGGTATCTTTCTTTTAATCGATCTTTACAATGATAAACATTCACAGGGCAATTTTTTGCAAATGGGACGCCTGCATTTTGTCTGCAAATCAAATTGGCTCTGAGGCTTTTCCTCTTGGCACTAGTAGGGTTTATGAGATTTAAATAAGATAAAGCAGTCTTGTGCACCACACTGAAGTCAAATATGAGCACTGTCTCAGTGTATCACTGATATTAAGAAGTCTAAAGAAAAAACATGGTATATTGAGAGTTAGTTGGAGAGACTGAATTACATATATTCATGCACTTGTTGAATGTGTCAACAACAAGCAATAGGTGCCAGCAGTATGTATAATGTATGTATGTATAATCTACCTTTAGACAACCTGAGTTAACAGAAGCAGACACCAAGGAAAGCTTTATCCAAAGAGTCAGTGACTGGCTTGATATTTTAGAAAAATGCACAGATGCTTTTCCTTATGGATTATATTTGAATAAACTCCTTCATCAAATTATAAAGCAATTTTCACTTCTGACATGACCACCGTTATATTTTCCAAATAAACTGCATTTTTTGCACGGGAATATATGGAATATATACCATCTGTATTATCTTTCATGCTAATAAAATTATAATATAATAAATATTATAATGACAAACAATAATAATAAATTTTATAATGACAAACTTCAGTGAAGTCTGTGCCATGTTACTAAGTTCACCAAAATAAGCAGCAATGAATGGTACAGGCTTGAGAAGCATATTGAGGTAAAAGCCTACCCTAAGGTTTTGTGGTCTTAAAATGCTGCAGGAACTTGGGCCAACTGGGCAAACAGGTCTCCTGAGGCTTCAGAGAGCTCCTGGGGAAGGGGCATCCAACACTGGCAGAGATGCCTGCAGAGTACATCCAGCCCAAAGACAAGGAACACTCATTTTCAGAAAGCTGAGTAAAAAGCATTTGATTATCTGCCCAAATGAGGAGATGAAATCCTAAAGAAACTACAAAGTTTCCCTGTAATTTTTCCCTGGAATTTTGAATTCCACAAACTTTTCTAGCAGAACCTGCTTTAGACAAATCTGTTCACTAGTTCTGAGACTAAGTGGATACAGTTGCACCTAGACATCCCAGAAAAATTTAGAAAGTACAATTGTCTCACTGAATCCTCATGACTCAACAGGAGGGACCACGACCAGATTATACAAACCATTGTAATAGATCATGAGTTCTTATTTGGACACTGCATTGACAATATTTAGATACTGTACTAGCAATAAATCTGAACACAATCATCCACACGATCACTGTGTCCCACCTGTCATACACTGCTGAGCACCTTTTCTCAACTACTGTGCCACATTAAAACTGGTGCAGAGAGCAGGGTAATCCCTTCAGGCATATCAATCACAGCAGTCTGGCCATTCCCTTTGGAAGCAAATACATGTATTTAAACAAACTAGAAATGGATGACTCAGAGAACTTTTACAAGCCAACAACTGCAAACTCTCCCAGAAGGGGAGGGACTGGGCCCAACAAGATGGTACTGGAAAGGTAAAGTAGCACTGCAAAGGAATTCAAGGGATCAGTAAAAGATGGAAAAAGAAAGGATGTAATATGTAAAGTGCTTGCAGCATGTCTGACTGCTGCCCAAAGTAAGTGCCATGGACTTCACAAGAAAAAGGCCAAGACAGAAATCAAGCAACAGTCAATTGTCAATTCAAGGACAGAATAAAAAAGTTAGAAGAAACAAAAAACCAGAAAGCTGTAATAGCACAATGAGAACTTCTAAAATTCATAGTCTCACCTGAAAATTGGGACAGACGCATTTGGCATGACCCTGAGAATGGAAAGAATCAGAAGAGGAGAAACAGAGACTAGTCAGACCAATAAGCAAAACAAAGACCACCAAAATCATGTGTGACGGAGTAAATCAAACATATTGGAAATCCATCTCATACACGCCTGGGAAGCTTGCAAAACTACAAGAAAAACAGGGGAGAAATCAGGGGAACACTGAGGCAGAATATACCTGCTGAGTAAGCCTGAGAGGGGGCTAGAATTCTACCGTCCCCAGAGGAGTACTCTGGTCCAAGACTATTTCTAACTGGACTAGAGGGTAAAAAAATCAATAACGTATTTAGAGCTGCATACCAGGAAAGAGGAACAGACCCACGAGACTGAGGGAAGCCTAATACTTTAGTGGCAAAAGGCCCAAATAAAATTACAGAAACTGTTACTAAAGCAGCTTCCCTGCGACTAATGGGCCAATGTGGCCCAGAGAACTTTCCACAGCCCTGATGGGAAACCTGGGATATCCCAGGCCATTGACAAGACGGCCCCATCTGTCTTCAAATAAAGAAGGAACAAATAGAGCAAACTCTTGCTTATAATCTTGCTCAAGCTGCCTCTAGCTGGTGAGAATCAGGACACAGCCTGTACACACAGGTTAGGGAAGGGGGAGAGCAAGTGTTTTAATCTAGAAACGCTAATGTTGTCCAGCCCTTCCCCCAGCTGGATCCAGGCCACCTACTAGAACATCTGTGTTCAACGAAGAAAAAAGTCATTTGTGGAGAGAATGATGAGCTCTAGGTATTCCTGAGATTTAATGCACAACAAAGAACTTGTGGTGCCTGGTAGATTCAGCACAAAAGGCCCCATCTGTGGTGCAACTGCCCAACCCTCAGGGTTGCCATTCACCACTTTAAAAGGAACTGTCAAAGGTAAAAAACCCAAGACAGTGACTGGAACAGGTTCCCCATGAGACAGAAGTTACAAACAGAACAGAACTCAGCACAGAGAAAAACCAGCCGTGTTATCTACTTACCTCTAAGGCCCCACAGACAGAGAGCTAAGACAGCTCTCATGTTAGACAAATGCCTTAGGCCTGACCCATAATTGGAGAAACGTAACAACAGTGGACACATAGGGAATAATCCCATTTAAATACCACACTGCTAAAAGTAGGAGCCAGTTACCAGGGAAAAGCAGCCCATAACATGGACCTTCCAAACACAGGCTGGGTACCCATGATAGATACTAACATACCAAAGAGGACAAGGGCCTGGGGCGCCCTGGATTCTTCAGGATCAGCACATCACAATCGCTCTAGGTGTGTTTATCCCACCACCCACTACACTGACAGTGTCACTTAAACTTCCCACAAACACTCTAAGGCAGCTGATCATTGCTGTAGGGATAGCCACTCTGCCCTGCCAACACACTGTTTAAAATACTACTCTTCTGTTTACCTAAGATATCACTTTAAGCTTTAGGATCCCCTTAGCTCCTAGACTGCCAGCCATGGGAATCCTAAGACATGCCAGCCTGGATACAGCCAAATGAGTATTTTTAAAGGGAACTGCAGACATGGCTATCTTAATTAATTTGAAGCTGTTTATCCCGGGAATTTTATCTTTTCCACTGTTTTCTTTCTTGCTAGTTTCTCACTTAATACTTACTGGTTATCAGGCATATCAATATCAAACAGGAACTCAAGTCACATCTGCTACTTGTTATAAAAGAGCAATCCACACTCCTCATATATTCACATATGGTATTAGCAGGGTCATTTTTGAAACAAAGCTTCACAAGTTATTCATTATTCAAATCAAACATTATTCTCAATTATTTTACTACAGATTTCACCATACAGATTTTAAAGTATATTTTATATGAAATAAAGCTAGGAATTCTTTGTAACTCCAATAAGGAGTCTCAGATTTAAGATAAAATTTAAAAGTAAATTATATTATATAAATATTTTATTTAAGGGTAGACTGGTGCAATTCTGGAATAAAAAATATCATCAACATTCCACTCTTGTTCAGAGTTCATACAGTTTGGTTGCAAAGCTTTCACTGGACTGGAATAACCACAAGATATTTGACTGATTCCACTGATCCTCTTTATATTCCTTTTTTTTTATTTATTATTTTTATTATAACTCTGAGAAAATTCCACTATTGTACCCACTCTGCCCTTCCTTCAGTTGCTTAATCTTAAGCCTCTAGTACAATCTGAGTTACCAAAGGATATCTCATCTGTCCTGAAGCTGCCAATGCAGCAGCATACAAATCTACAGATTTCCATGTGTTATTTGCAATCCTTTCAAAGAAGTCTTACACCTGAGTGAAATCCAGCTTCAGATTGATACCTAAATTTTGATGACTACTGAAAATGAAAGGATTTGATTCAGTTACCAAAATATAGTGATTTACTACGACCCAAAATGTTGGGACAGCCCATCTAGTCTCCAGCTACCACTCTGGAAGGGGACTAGTCTCACACAGGCCCTGTGTCATACCTGCACCCGAACTGATGATGCCTCTGATACCATGGGACATTGAAAATGGCACTTGATCACATGCAAATAATTGAACCAATTCCACCTTAGATATCTTACCAACAGAGATAACGAAATCAAGAAAATAGTCCAGCCTACTAAAGTGGACATTCAGCTGAATTTCTCCCCATTCCCCAGATGACATTAACTATACCTCCATCAACTGTAATGAAAGCATACAGATCGTTCTGCATGTGTGCCTTAGTAAAGAACTAACTGCCCTGCACAGAGTAAGAAGAATGTCATCCCAAACAAGTCACTGTGCAAGGCAGAATGTGAATGTGTCAATGTGTCATCCTTACTTTGCAGATTGTCCCAGCATCTGAAAGTGTTATATTAGGAAGCTACAAACATGCCTTATGAAATAGAAAATTCAACCGTTTGCCAGTTCAAATCTGAGAGAACAATGATAAAGGAGTACAGCTACCCCAGAAAGAGACAGGCAGAGCCTGGACAGCCCATACTGTGTAGGCAGACATTGCCTGGCAACTAATTTAGCAGGAAATAGCCATTTTAAATGTACTATAATGGAGGAGTTTACGGCAACTGCAAGTGGCATGGTTCATTGTTTCATGAAAACGCTGGTCTGTTAGCTAACTCTGAGCAGTCAACCATTAAAAAACATTTTAACAATAGACTTTCTTTCCAATTTGCTTTAATCATTTACTGATTCAAAAAGTATCACTTTTCTGGTGGTATATATCTATGGAGAAGGAAGATGTCTTTCTGCCGTTACTATTTAAGCCTGATTTCTATTCAGAGTTTCAAAATTATCTCGTCTAGAAAGTCCTCATAATCAAGCTGAAGTTTTTGATTAGTAACATTTACTTTGGGATATTAATATCCATAGACAAATTCCCACTCAGTTTCCTAACATTTCAAGTAATCTTCAAATATATTCCAGGGCAGCTCTTCTAAGCACTCTTCTGTAAAGCAGCAGTATCCCTGAGAGCATGATGATTTCAGTTCATTTTTCATTCTCAAAAAACATTTAGAGAACTACATCTTCTTTGTATATGAGATAACTTTGGATGGCACCTCAGCTCCAATCCTTAAATGGAAACCATTAAATTCAGAAATTCCTTATCTCCTTCTGGGACTAGAAACTCTAGCTATATTCAGCATTAAGATGAACTCTTCCCTGTTAAGTCTATTTCCTTCCATTGCTCCTGAATTATGTTTCACATGCCAAGAGAAAGCAGTTTCAACGAAGTCTTTGTAATAGAAGAGGCAAAAACATACATCTTCTGGTTCACCTTACTGAGAAAAGAAACTAACTTTAACTTGGCACTACAAAGAAACACCACACCATTTTCTTCTAACAAAAAAACATTCCTCCAGCAGCACCAGGCCAACTTAACACCTCAGAATAGTTGAATTACCATTCCTTAGTCTCCTAGATACTCAAAATTCATGAAATTTTAACAGTATTGTGGTAGCACAATACTATTAAACTTGAATTATCTTCCTGCATGGCTTTTACTGTTCTAGAGGGAGAGAAACCAGACACTTCAGACACAAGCAACAAATACAGGGGAAAGTCAGACTTCAAGTGGATTGGGAAATATCCCAGCCAGCCAACTGTCACACAGAACATTTAGACAGGTGGGAAATACCTCATCATGCATTTTTAAATCATCAATCATGATGAAATGTATTGTATTTTTTTTCTAGTCCATTACCTTGACTTAAAATTTATTACCACAGGTCTGTTTTAATATACTCAAAGACAGATTGAGACAATCTATGCAAGACTTATAAAATATGCTTGCCCTTAATTTTAATCAATACTTAATTTTAGCAACGCACTGCAAATGAAATATAATTGTCTCCCCATCCCCTTCCCAAGAAACTGGCAAGTTCATAGTGGCTACAGGAAAGAAACCCAAATATATTTTACTATTCAAAATTAAACTTTTTAAAAATCTCTTTTCTCGTAATAATAAAATAGTTACTTGTTAACTAAGGAATCAACACTCCTTGGTAGAATTTATTTCAATTCAACTTTTTTTTTGTCTTCTCAGAGGAACAGAGATTGTCCAGAGCTTTTACAGCAGCCTAGTCAAATTATTTGACTCTTTTTAGGACCTGATGTTCTATGTTTCAGGTACTAGTATAAAGAGGATTTCATTCAAAGCTTCAGTTCTCAATCTACTCAGGGTACTCCAGCAATTCACTTCCAATCAGAAAATCTTTGAGTATGACTTTGTATCCAAAGTGACTACAGCAATTGATAACTACACAGAGAAGGATGTGTGGACACCACACCCATCTGTAGACAGGACAAAATCACCCGAGCAGCTGCTGAGCTCTTGCAACACTTTTCTGGATTTTTCCTGACATAGTGCACAGTTATCTGAGAAGGGCTTACTTCCCAGTAAACATCCTGGGGCTGGTTTGGACACAGTTACCAGTATTCTAGTCAGTTCAGACAGATACAAATTAAGTACTCACGCCATGTTTAGTCTTCCTTATTGCTATACAAATCTGGACATAAATAATATTACCCAGCCACAGATAGTACATAGCATTATACAATTACATCTGTAGAAATACAACCACAGAAAGAGTGTATTTTTCCATTTTTGTTGTTTAGAACTATTTTAAAACCATATGTAATGCACTTTATCATGCAAATAAAAGTGGGTATCTTTTTTCAGAAATCTGTGGTTTTGGAATGACTTTTAAATGCCACTTTAAATACTATAAAATACCAAGCATTGCATTCCATTTCACTCCTTATATATCACCTGATCAAACCAAAATGGATAGAAGGTATGTTCAGAACTGAACAGTAACCTACTTTCAACATATAAGTGACCTTAGCCTATTGCAGTCATAAATAGTATGTACGGACAACTCTGTGGACATCAGCAGCATTATGTCTTAGAAAGATTAGCAGAATTTTCTGAAAAGCAAAGCTTTTCTATCACCACTACTCACTGAAAACATCCAGAACAAGGCACAGATGCATCCTGCCTAAGGAAATTATAACCTACCTAAAATACTGCAAAAGTAAAACCACATTTGAGTGTGTGCATGTAAAGGAAGAAGGCAGAAAATCAGGAAACTAGGAGAGAGATTGTACGTGCTTTGCTTTTTAACTCACTATTTTCAATTGCAGAAGCTCTGAATCATTTATGAAATAACACAGAATAATGGTGGTTTTAAGGGGGGAGCAGCAAACAGGACAGCTTAGGGAAATAGGGTGGAAAGAATCACCTGAAATGCACTTAGAGCAAAGCAGAAAAAAGTCCTGACTGTAGTAAGGAAGTTGTTTTGTTGGGAATGGAGAGGGAAACCATGTGATGAGTATGACGAACATTGTATCATGATGTGGAGCTGTGGAAACCTGACAGAAGAAAATAAATGAAAAGGGACTGGAAATTATCAACATATTAATATACATCAACTAACTCAATATAATAGGGTCAACAAACCTCCTCTGGCCTCAAGACCAGCTGTCACAAATCTGTTTGCCTAAACTAGCTATGGCAAATGCCAACTTTTTGCTCAACTCTGAACTGTGCCCAGGCTCTCTCTGGGAGAATTCCACTTGGACTGCCACAAAATCGTATCAGAAAATATCCCACAAATTTTACAATGTAAGCAAAAGTGCTAGTCCTTGTGCTTTAGTACTATCCCATTTCATTTAACACTATGGATACAGCTTTTGTGTATTAAAGGAAGAAGGGGCACAGAATTACAGAACATATATATTTTTTATTCCCTCACCATTTTTCCACATCCTACACAGGCTCCCTAGCAGAGGACCATTCCCATTCTCTTTCAATTGATGAGTTTTTAGATCCTTCCATCCAAGCCTCACGCCTCTGCCTGTACAACAGGCAAACATGATCCAGGGAAGATTGGTTGCCAGTAAGTGTTGTCTTCAGTCTGTTCCAGAAAATTGCAAAAGTACACTCAAACTATGTGAATTCAGTCAGGCATTAATAAATAATACTTATGTACAAGTACAGGGAAATAACCCCATCTCTATGCTCCTCTGCAATATCATTGAGGGACTTCTGTACTACATAACAATCAGGATCATTTCACAACATACAATGACAATGCAAATATGGATATACAGAGTAAGCTTTCAGGTTTGTTCCAGCATCTGACTGTTCCCAGTGAAATGACCAAACCCATGCTTCTCAGAAATTACAATACACTGAAAGAACAGCAGTTTTGAAGACACTACTCAACCTCCTAAACAGATGAAGTCTGAACTTACATTGATCATCAACTTGTTTAGTCATTTCCAGCTGAGAGAAGGAACAGTATCATTTTTCCAATCTGAAAGCATTTTTTCCACCAATCTTACAATCTTATACAAAAACATATAAAGCACTCTGCAATGGAGAGAGTCAGCTTGATTTATTTGTTGCTAAGTACACAGTACTTTCAGAAAATGAAAGTCAAACCTCGGGTTTTTATTAAAATGCCCTGTAGAGTTAATTACTTCCACAGGGTGACTATAGTACATAATTATTTTATTTTATGGGGTTTTAATGCACTCTTTAATTTTACAACTGTCTGTTTGGTTTGGGTTTTTTTTTTTTTTTTGAAAGGGTAAAAAGATACAACTGATTAATTTTCCAGAATACCTCAGTAAAGCCTGTCTTCAACCACTGGAATAACCTCCCAGGGACATGGTAAATCCCCATCACTGGGATCAGTACATGATTAGTCACAGTGCTACGTAATCTCATACCCACAAAAAGTTATACCAGATAATCTTTCAAGGTGTTTTCCAACTTGGGCTGCTCTATGACTCTATAATCACCTTATAAAATAATGTAAAGTTGATTTTTCATAAATCATTGCAAGTCAGTCATGATGTAGTTAACTGCATTTTGTCCTTTCCTGGTTCATTAAAGGACTAAACACACCAATTGCTTCCCATAAAATTAATATATTTTCATTTCTCATTCTTGCCAAGTAAAATATTCTGACAACATAATTATAATTACTTTCTGTTAGCAGTTAGTTACATAAACACAGTTGGTCCTGTAGTACTTCATCCTGCCCTAAGTACCACAATAAAGGATAGGCTGCTGTCCAAAAAGCTTTACCTATTAAGCTAGTTACCCAAATCTACGTGCATCTTACTGCACCACATTTATAATATGGAGCTTCATACAGATCTGGACAGCTCTACCTAATAAGAAATTACACATATAAGGAAATTCTGCCCTTGTTCAACTTCCTCTTCACCACAATCAACAGTGTTAACTCTGTTCATTGCTATTTCAGAAGCAAACTACTTCTCCAGTTCTTTTTCAGCATAATCAGTTTTTAAACCATACTTAAGCTATGCTACTTCCTCAGTCACTATTAATTTTCTTGGCAGCCTACTATGAAGAATCTTATCAAAGGCTTTGTGAAAATCCTAGAACATTATGTCTGACAGGTAACCTTTATGTATTTTACCTACTTTTTTTACAAAGAGCTCCCACAGACTGAAAAAGAACACTCTTACTTAGAGAAATTCAGATACTTTTCCCCCATCACACTACACAAACACACTACTCAAGCCTTTAATTATGATCTTCACCTTACCCAAAATTCTCAATAACTCCTAGACTGTAACTCACTATCTCCTGCCTTCTCCCGTAAGGACAGTATCACAGTACTGACACTGCAGTCTACTTTAACAATTACTGGTTGGAAATACAGTGTTCTCTTCCAGTTTTCCATTTTCATGTGGTTTTATTAGAGTATTTAAAACGTCTGTAATGCTCTAAACATACATAAAACACTTCACAAATACACAGTAACAGATCAAGTCTGTCTTGTGAAATTCATAGCCTACTAAATAAGGCTGTTTAGACAAACATTATCCAGATCTAATTAATTTCTGCTTTATTTCATATGTGTATTTCTACAAAGAGAAATATTTGATTCAGTCAGATGTTTTGTGAAATAATTCCTTCAGTTTTAAGGAAACACAAAGTGACAGTGAAACAAGTAATATGCAATTAAAAAGATTTATTATACATGGATGCTTATGAGCATAACTAGATAAGAGCATAAGCACATATATATATACACACATATATAGTTATAGCATATATACAAACTCCCATAAAAGGAAAGACTGATAATTACTTTCTAAAAGATTAGGAATTAAAGCAAAAAGGAGAGCATATATACGAATAGCCAATGTTGAACTACTGTGTTGCAAATGAAATCATCCACATCAAAATACACCCTAAAAGCTTTTGTTCAATACAATATCATGGTAGTTTTCATACATGCAATTCAAATAGCAGCCTTAAAACTGGGATTGATTCCTTCTTAGAAAACATGAAGCTCATGCTCAGACATTATTTTCGCAAGTGCTTGATGAGCTAAGGGACACATTGTACTTAGAGGTAGCATTCCAGCTTTTTTTTGGCTGGTTGGTTGATTTTTGCCTCTCTCTGGCCCATTGACATAAAAGAAAGTGGCTTGGAGCAGAGGCAAAATGCCTCTGCAGGTCCTGGCAGATTAGGAAATAGTGGCCTTCTCTGGCAGTCATTCTTAGAAATGCTAGCTTGGGAGAAATGAGCTGAAGCAGCACGGAAGAGAAATGAGCCGGCAGTTTTACCTCCAAGCAAACTAATGTATGTGTGACTCCTGGGGAGGAACTGTTTAGGAGCAAAGAGCTACAGTATCTGCATAGTTATGCCAAGATACCACTGCTCTCTGGAAGCAAACTCTACATTTTTTGCTGGTGACTGACTGCTGAACTACACCAGCCCATTTTATACCATCTGCTGTGCTACCTTTATACAGAATTGATTTGCTGTGGCTTTTTTTATGTTTCTTCGTATCGTCACGCTATTTCCAGAAAAAAAGATACTGGGGAAAATGAAAATGAAAATAAAATAATTGGCTTGCTTAAAAAACATTAGGTGAAGGAAAACCAGCAACAGTTGTCCATGTGGAGAACACACATGGACAGACACCGACTGTGTTCAAGCAGTGCAGAACTGAACATCTGCGTGAGTTGGTAAACTTCTGGCAACGGAGTTAGGAATAAGAAGGGAAACCTCCTTTGGCATTGAAGAGCAGGTGGAAAAGAGAGAAGTATTGTTGAAATCCAAAAATACAGAGAGGTCTCAGAATACCGGGCCTGTAGGCCAAAGCTTAAATTAAATACAAGGTTTAATTTGACACCTTAGAAAAGTGCAACCCATTACAGCTTCCACATTTAGATATGAGAAGCAAAAATGTAGATTTGTAGTTTAAGTAAAAACGTGTTAAGCTAAATATTAGAAAGTTTAGAGTTTAGAACTTAAGCTACAAAAGTAGCTATAAAGATAATTTGAAGTTTTTAAAATGCAGTATTATAGGTTTGTGTCATTAGATGATTGGTTAAAAAATTCTGCACTGCAGCAAAACGTATAAAATATTAATAATTAACTACTGGGTTAAAAACGTAAATACTCTTGGTGGCATGATTTTATTGGTTAATAAATTCTTAAAAGGTCTTGTAACTAGTGGTCTTGTGAACTTCTGAACCACGAAGTACAGTTGTGAGCTGAACTCACGCTCTCTGTGTAGAAGATGAGAAAATAAACTACACCATTTCAAGTAACTCAGAAGGTCCCTCAGCTCTGATTTATAATATTCATAAATCCCCCAATAAAATATTATCTGTTTTACCTAATTGTTATTAGTGTTATTTTTTATAACATTGATTTTTATGAGTCATCACTACTCTCAAAATTAAAACAAATGTGTTTGTAAAATACAGTATTTGTATTTGGGTAGAAAAATAGTTTTAAATTAATACTCCATCTACGTTAGACCAATACTATAGTTTTTGTTCTCCTTTATACTGGAATTTGGTGTTTTAAAATACATGAATGATGATACCTTAGAAGACAATAATAATTATCAAAACCAACTAAGTCACTGGTATACTTTTGTCCTTGCAAAGCAAATTTAGATTTACCAGCAATATGTTTCAGAAATGGTGCAATTTACTGATTGTTACCATAAACCAAGTCATACTTTTAGATTAAGCTGGAATTAAAGGAAACACTATTAAGTACATTTCTGACTAGCACAAAGATTAAAGATATTAAAGGTAACAAGTAACATCAAGAAACCCAGAGTTAATGAGTTCCTCTTTCCTTGCAGCCTTTGTTAAAGCACAAAAAAAAAAATTATTAATGCAGCAAGGTAGTCGAAAAACATGAAAGATCTTGGAATATGCAAGGAATATTTAACTTTAGGTTAAATACTACTTACATCAATCAGTTTTCAGTTCTCAGACTGGTTGAACATAATAGAATTTATACTAATTTCATAGAGGCAAGACATGGCACAAAGCTTAAGCAAACAATCCTGACTAAAATTTTAATTGCTTCACATAAGGCAGATCACTTGCTGCAGCATGGTCCAGGAACTGTGGATCAGTTGGGATTCTGGTTAGGATAAACATCTTGTACTTCTTCAGATGTCGAGAGAGCCTCTGAAACGGGGCCAAAGAGATTCCAGCTGCTTTGTGGTAGCTAGCAACAAAGCAAGAGGAAATCACTGTGACTTGGAAAACTGCCCGTGATAATGCTAATACTGCTAGTAAGTATATTTGAAAAAATCAAGATTTTTGAAAAATTCAAAAGACTGAAAAGGCTAAAATGCCACCAAGATTCAACAGAAGAAAGAGAAATAATAACAAAATTATAAATTAGTAGTAGAAATTAATAAGGCATCTCTCAACGTTAGAGAGGTATCAAATAATTGATTACTCAGAAGTATACAAATCATGGCATATCTGCTTTTGCAACAAACAAATTTCTAAAGACTCCTGAAAATACTTCTGCTTTATAAGCCAAGTATCATCTAGATGAACAATGTTCATTTCTACTGAACATAAGAAATCCTTCTTGCACCAGTACTCTAGAAGGGTTACGGTCATGCTTTCAATGAGATGCCTGGGAAGATGCTAGGAAAATATATTCCTTCTATTAAAACTGCAGATAATGTTTCCAATTGGTAAAACCCAAGGAGCAGTTTAACAAAACTGAGCTTAGAACAATGCATCAAAAATGAGGAAAACTCCGTAAGAAGAGCTAGGAATTAATTTTGTTTAACTGTGTAAGAGTTCTGTCAATAATATACCCATATTTTAGGGTAAAACTGTATGCACATCCAGGATTTTTAGGCAACCCATCAAGCTTCAACACCACACTTAAATTTGAAAGAAGGCTGTACAATAGAAAAATAAAATTTAAATATTCATACTTTAAAATTCTATGGTTTTTTTCTAATTCTTTACAATTTAATCTCAGAATTGTAATTTTCCACTGTTTTGGTGGACTTAAGAGATTATTTAATGGGAATTTCTCAGGCTGTAGATCAAACAGAGCTTTACTAGTACAGTTTTTAAAACATAAAATGGACACTTGACTTACTCAAAATGCAATTATCTTTTAGACTACCAAGAATCTACCGGCTTAATAAAAGCTCAGGTTAAGGAACCCATATTTATTTGTGCCATCAAGATAATTGCATTTGACTTTCTTTGCTGGCTATAAGAACTTTCAGTAGCAATTTTATTATCTGACCTAAATGTGTAAGTGATAAGCAAAACATGACTTTGCAAGTGGTAGTTTAAACACTTCCTGCAGCCCATCATGCCTTAAGAGACATAACATGTTTTTCAAATCAAACGATAGAGATGGAATGCTGGCCTGCTTCCTGTGAGGAAGAACTCCAGGGTATATAAGGCAAGATACCGTCAGGGAAAAAAAATAAAAAGAAAGTGAATATGAAGACTCATACACCGAACAGGACCAGGCATACAGCTGGCAAATATAATCATCACTAGGGATTAATGTAACTCCAACCTGCATTAGTTTTAATAAAAAACTGTTTTTTAAGCTGCTGCACTAGGTTAACATTTAGCATTGCTGAACCTGGAGACAGAGTTGCGGCATCAAACGAACAGAACTGAACAACACTGATCTCTTTCTAAGCAGAAAACTGTATGCTGGAGGATAGCAGAGATCCCACAAAGCAGGCATCCACAATGTGTAGTCAGCAAACTGGGGCTCTCACTTCTGCAGCATGGTGTATTATCTGAGCAGGAAAAAACAGCTGCAGCCATTCAGTGTTTGGGTTCTTGGTAAAGCTTACACCATTCCCTTTCTGCATCCATCCACCTCTATTAGTATGAGAGTCCTAATGACAGTCCATATGTTAGAGGCAGTAATGCTTTATTTGGTCTGAAGACATGCAGTAGTCCTCAAGTAAGGAACACCTTCTTTAGTGTGCACACAGTGGTGCACAGGTCTCTTGGAATTTAATCCCCAAGATGCCTACCCAGAACAGCATTACAATTTCTGTCATCTCATTTCACTCACTTGGCTTTTGTGATTACGAAGTCCAAAACTCAGCTGCCCAACATTTCTGCACACTCTTGTTAAAAAGAAACAACTTTACAGTACTGCAATAGCAGTATTAGTAGGTATCCCATTTTAATCTGCTTATTCTTTGAGCAAGTATGTTGTCTGTAAAAATTCCATACTTCCTTATTATTCCAAAAGGTTAATGTTCTGTGTCTTGCTTACTGTTTATTCTTAGTTCCACAAAAACAGTGAATCAATGTAACACTGTATTTAGCCTAGCTCCAAGAAAAAGCAGTATATACCCTACACCAACCATGGTTACCAGACAGCCTTTAGCTGATATAAACACATGGATGAAAACATTTTTCCACTTAAAAAAAGCAAGTCAGTAGCAGGTATAAAAAAAGAGAACTACAAAAAGATATGACAACACAACCAACAAAGCTACTGAAGATTAAAAGAAATTACAATGCAGGAAATCAAGTGCAAACAAAACAAAGTATTTCAAAGGAGGCTGCTAGCTGAATCCAGACTACTGGACTGAAATGGATGAGCTGTGTTGGGTTGACCACCAATGCTGCTCCATCACTGCCCTGTACAGGGAGAGAAAATGCAGCAAATGGCTCCTAGACTGAGAAGGGAAGGGAGGGATCCACTCACTATTTACTGACACAAGCAAAAGAGACTTGACTTAGGGAAATTAACTGAATTTATTACCAATTAAATCAGAGAAGGATAATGAGAAACAAAACCAAACCTTAAAATTATCTTCCCCCTCCTACCCTTCCCTTCCTCTCCCAGTCTTAATTTTTGCTGAGGGACCCTTCAGTGCTGGTATCTCGGTGAGCAGCTGCAGCAGGAGCCGCAGGTCGAGCTCTGGGAGCCCAAAGCAAGAAGACAGGAGTCGCTGAACCTTGGGACAGCAAAGGGCCTGGGGACCTGTGGCACAGCCAGGGGACAGGGCACTCAGAGACATGGCAGGAGCCGAGGGCTCCAGACGTTCCTGTGCTTAGGCTGCAGGAGGATAAAAGCCCAGGGCATCCTTTGTTCAGGATTCCTCCTCAGAGGCACCAGCTTGAGCTGTATTTTATTTGATACTATACCAAGACTGAATTCTTTTAAGGATGGGTCCATCTGAAACTCAGCTGTGGGAACCCTGGGGCTGAGCCAGCTCAGAAGCCAGGTGTGACTGTGTGAGTGTGGAGGTACAGCCACAAAGGCACCTCAGCCCCAGCTCAGAGGTACGAGTGTGACAGACAGAGGGGCTCCTAGAGGAATGGGCAGAGATGTTTTTTTAAAAATTTTATTCGCTCCTTTGTTGCCCCATTGGAGGTACCAGGCATTGAGGTTGGCTCATCACATATTGACTCTACCACTTCTTCCTCTTCAGGGGAAGGACTCCTCACACACTTCGCTTGTTCCAGCATGGAGTCGCTCCCATGAGAGACAGTCCTCCATGAACCTTCCTAAAGTGAGTTCTTCCCACAGGTCCTAGTTCTTATAAACTGCTCCAGCACAGGTCCCTTCCTCCTTGTAGTTTCCAATGCATTACATCTGTCGTGGGTTTTGGTCGTTTCCCAGCCAATGCACCAATTTATGTCTAAGTTTTGGTTTGCCAATTTGAAATTTTTCAATTAAGAGCAAAGCAGGCTTAAACATAAAAGGAATAAAACTTTATTAACAGAGTTAAAAGGAACATAATAAAGAAAAAAAATCTGAATAAAACTTTTAGAACACCTTGTCTCTCTCTTAATAATTTTCTTACTGACAACATAGAGACAAAAACTTGGGACTTGTAGTCAGTTTACTACTTCTGAAATAGTTTCTTCAGTTCACTTAGAAGAGTTTTTCTTGCCATACTATGGACACTTTACAAGAAAATAGTTTTTCTTGTGGCTTCGATGCTACTGCGAACAGGAAAACCTTGTTTGCAGTGTGAAAGTCCTTCCTATGTCTTGCAGCTTTTTTCACAGCTGCTTTCATAGGCCATTTCAATTTACTGGGGTGCTATTTTAAGGATGAGCTGTTCCAACCTGTGTTCAGCAGTTCTCTCTGTCTATCTCTGGGACTAGAGGTCCTCCACTACTATTTCCAGGGTAAAGTTTTGCATTTCTTTATGCTCAAGTTTCTCACTAGATTTACAGCAACATGCATCTGCTTTAACTACTGGTGCCTCAGCTCACAACAGTGCTAGAATGTTACATCCCCCCAGTGCATCTCTATGTGTTACAAGGAACCAAAAACAAAGTAAAATGTAACTTTACCATATCTTTACAGGATTTTAAGTCAAGTTTAAAATAGCTCTTCAATCCCTTCTATCTAAAATTAACTCTTTCTTTACTGACCTTAGAATCCTGTTATTACCTCTATGTGTTTACATTTTTTTCTTTTTCCTAATTTAGGAGAGAAATGATATATGTAAAGTCATTTGTTCTCAAGCTTTACCATTAACTGAAACAGTTCTATAAAGTCTTGTAATGCCAAAAAGCTGATCTGGTCTAAGCTATGTTTCAGGAACATGGCTTGCTGTGCTTCCCTACTGGCACTGTGCAAACCAGCCTGACCCTGCTGAGGTGATGAAAACAGGGAAAGAAGCTGTTGCCGATGCTTTTATCCTTCTGTCCGTAGTAAAGCTGGCTTAAAGCAGTTGAGCACACAAAGTTCATTGCCAGCCATGCCGAGGTGTTCCTGTGGGATTGCCCCGGCCCCTCCGATCCCGGCCACATGGCCATTCCCGGTCTGCAATGGCAGCGGCTGCTCGGCTGCTCCTGGCCCAGGGCCACTCTCTCTTAATTTGCTCCCGGTGCTAACACAGTCTCTGTCTGGCACAGTCCAGCAGGCTCTGCTAGGAAAGAGCTTGTCCCTGCTGGTAAAGAGCCCCAGCTGTTTGTCAGGACTCACTGTGGTGAGCTCCTCAGTGAGGGGTTCGGCAGCTCCTCGGTGACGGGCTCAGCACTCCGCTCACCATCCCTCCGGAGACAGGAAAATCTCGGCCGAGCCCCCCGGGAGCCAGCCTAGACCCAACCATGCAGGGCGAGCTAGGACCAGCTCCCAGGTCCAGCTCGTCTCCACCAAGGCCAGAAACGAACAGAGCTATTCCCAGACGTCTTTTGGTCTTAAGATGTGTATTTACAAAAGGTGTATCCATTCCTTTTCATTGGCCTAATCAGGTGTCAATATTACAAAATTGTCCAATTAGAGCCAACTCAGGACAACATCACAATACACATGTAACCACCTTCTTGCTGCTGTGATCTTACTGAAACCCTGGTTTGGACCTTAGACTGTGCAGCTGCAAAATCTTTTATAGCCCTTTATGACTGCAAACAGCCATATGAGGATCCCTCCCTCCCTATTCCTCAACTTTCTCACCTGTTCTCACTTCTCTTGTAATTTATTCCAGCTACATGCTGTACTGTTTTTACTTCCTTCATGTTTGCACTGTTAAAACTAACTTTCTTTCCAGTTATCTCAAGCTTAATTCTCTAGCTTGTCTCCTATCTCTCTCACACTGTCTCCTCTATTAGCCCAACCTTTAGTAGCTGTTTAATGATAACTCAGGCAATGACCAAACAAGAGGTTTGAGATTTTATAGATTTTTCTTTAAATAGTGCTCATTCACACAATTCAATTCACATGGAATTACTTGCTCTTCAGGGAATTCATTTAACTAAGCTCTGGTGCCTTAGACACATGCTGGTTTCCTCTGCTCAAAGATTTTTGTTTCCTAAAAAGCAAACTAATAATATCCAGCCCTGCATTCTCCCTTCTTTTCATTTATCAGGAAAATCCATTATCAGTTTTCTTTGTTGCAACTGCGTAAATGAGTAACTCGAATATATCAGTGTGTGTTTCACCTGATAAACATTTAATTTGGTAAACATGCAGGTGGTTACCATTAAATCATGTTCTGGAAATACAAGCAAGACAACTGATGAAAAGAATGAATAAGATACATGTTTTACAACTTAATATGTCTGACATCTGTTGAAATCAGAATAGCATGTGTGGGTACACAAAAAACAGAATAAAATCAGAAGTGGGCAGAAGTACCTTGCTATTTAAGAAACAAAAAAACACCTAGAAGAAGATGACAGTGTTGTTGTAAGAGGTACATAAAGAACAAATGGATTATTTAAATAAATATTTAAATTTTTGATATTAAAACAAAGAACAGCACAGTCTAGAGCCTGCTGTGAGGACAGGAAAGCCTTCCTATCCAGGCCAAGATGCATGGGTTATTGGTTGGTACACTTGCAGAGAAAATCAAGAACTTCTAAATACATTAACTGAGAGAAAGGATGGGGAAATCATAAGTTCAATACTTCACTGGAAAAGGTTACCAAAGCAAACAAACCTAATAGAGATGGCACTGGAAAGCACCCTAATGGATACCTCCACAGGGAAGAGATCAACCGAACTGAAACTTTGAATGAACAGTGACACTTGGGCAGGAGGCATCTCCAGGACAGAATCCAAGACTCGGTGATGGCATTTACAGGCAACTGTGCTTTGTGGCAGTTTCCTGACAAACAACAAATGGTAAAAACGTTAATATGCACTAGCACCATATACTGACATAGCACCTCACACCTACCTCCTATGGCATGTAATCCAAGTGAGACAATGGCATCACATGACATCGGACAATTCACAAAAAGAAAAGCAAAAGGATTATGAAAAGGAACAATAAAAAGAAAGTAAATATTAATTAAGAACTTCCAGGTGCAAGATCCTCACTCTAGGGTGCAAAAGACTGAGAGACTTATTATGCACATGTATATATAAAGTAAGTAGTAGATACGTATATATAAAGTACGTAGTAGATACTATGATGTCCCCTCCCTCTGTCCACTATGTAGCTTAAGCAACAGGCTTCCATACATCCAGTTCCTGGGAAGAAAGCACTGGATGGCTTTTGTACCCAACAGTGAGGAACTATGGAATAGATCAGAAAAGATGATCAGTGGGCATGGGATATTCAACCACTTCAAATGAAGCAACACCAACAACTAAGGAAATTCTGTACTTCAGCCTCTAAAGAAAACTTCTTTCCTTTACTAGCTTTACTAGAACACATCTTCCCAGATCTTCTCAAAAAGGCATGTGCTGCATCATCCCTCAGTCTGATGTTCGTGCAATTTACTACCACAGGGTTACTTCTAAAGTTCCACACAGAAATAATCAACTTCAACATGAATTACACCTCAATTCAGGCACATGAGAACAATCTCAAGAGCTAATTTTGAACATCAATATGCATGCTTTCTAATGACTGGTTGCTTGTAAAGTTGTAGTAAACAGCTGAAAAATATCCCTTTAGGAATGAACAGAAATGGACATCAAAGACTTGACTTTTTTCCCCTGCAGTTGTCAGGTATTTTTCTTAAAGTGATAGCAATAATGTTATGATAGCTGAGATAGCTGGCAGCTGAAAACTCTTTTTTAAAGGTCTCCAATAAATTGTTACTGTAAAATGGTACTATTTTTCTTTCAGAATAACTCTTACAGTAAGATCATTATCTCAGCAGTATTGAGATTTGCCTCTGGACCAAACATCCCTTCCCAGTCTATGTACCTCAGGCTACAAGCATTTAAATCATGAGAGATGGGGAAGTTATAGAATTCAGAGGTCACAAGCTTATGGCCTTTATACTACTCAGCATTCAAATGAGGGACTAAATTCCTGAGGGCCTTTTGTCAGCCAGATGAAAAAGGACCCTATAGACTACTATAGGCAATAGAGATGTCTCACAGGTTATGAGACAGTTTTACCTTAATGCACTCACTTATCCAATGAAAAAAAATGGATAGTGAGTTGCTCTCTGAACTGAAAGCTCCTAGGACAAGCACACGGCCACACTGAAATTTGTAATGATTGAAATTATACCCTCCAATATTGAATTAATGAAAAAAGATGGTGTTAAAAACATATCCAAAACTTCGTGTCTCAGCAAGTGATCAGCTCAAAAATACTTCAGCCTTTCAAAATCTAAAATCATTTTGATATCGATAGCAGCATCATGCAAAAAGTGAAGGTCAAGTCAGAAGCAATACAGTGCAGATACTCTCAGCAGAAGCAGAGTTAAGAGAACATGCTTTTACTAACCAGTATTGTGATACATAGCAAAACATTTTAAGTTATAAACCATAGTAGAAGAATTTTCCAAAGCAAGGATGGGATAACACTATTAATACTGTTTTTATTAAGCTCTGGGAAAGGTTTTGATGTTGTCCTCTGTCTCTACCTATTGGCAGAAATCCCACAAGCCACCTGTGCAATAGAATTAGGAGTCAATAATGCATTTTTGGAGTCAAGTGGAAAAACATGTCATTTTCAATCGAGTAGCAAAAAGAAAAAATTTGCCCCAAATCCCTAATTTACTTCCTCTCACATACATGAAACATTTATATTTGAGCTCAGGAAAGCAACATAATATTCTCAAAGCAATAACCCACAATATTCAAGTCCAGTTCAATTTATTTTCCTCAGCAAATTGTATAATGGACTAGCAAAGTATGATATGCCACTTAAAAAGTACAGATCAAATTTACCTTATGCTATTCTTATTTTAAAAAGAATTAACACTTCTATTAAATACTGCAATGTCAAAAATTAAAAACAGTTCAAACATTCAAATTCAAACAGAAAACTAACTTTAGCATAGTAGGAAATCACTCTTAAAGGAGTGACTGAAATTAAGCATTTTACACTGCATCACCCTTTTTCTTTAAAAATACAGCACTGTCTAATTCTATTCCCAGAGTATGTTCAGCCTGAACAGAATCCCCTCACAAAGCTGCTGGTTATGAGAAGAGCTCCTTGGAACAGCTGCAGACTGTTTAACTTTGTCATCTACACTTAATTTTGCCACAGCTTTTCTTCACACACAAACCCCACATATGCAGCCAAAACGTCTAATCAATTCTTCCTTACTTCTCTGAAGAGACGCCTAATGAGTTTGAGAGAACACACACTCAGTAACAAGGTTTCCACTTACTTTCCTCCTCAAGAATTTTAGTGGCATGTTTTAGAAAAGGTTAATTTTTTCTGTATTAGTTTTACCAGAAAGCTTCATATTTTCTTAGCTGGGCCTTCTTTTCTGAGCTAAGCAACATCTGAACTCATTATTTTTATTTGACATTTATCATCTCTTAAATACTGTCATACTTAATTCCACCACTACTAGACTCTGATAGAACTAAGCACTTTCTATGGTGCAAGAAGAATATCAAACAATTTTGAAGTGGGTTCTTTGCCCACTAAAATGTCAGTGAGATAACAGCCTCCAAAACCCATCTCCAGAAGCTTCTGACATTTTTAATAGTTTTTATTTAAGAAAATAAAAGAAAAGGAAAGAAAACATGAAGCTACTAAAACTAAATTTCAGTTATATTTTTCTACCCTGTTTAAATGAAGATTGATGGTACAGAGCAATATGAACAATATCTAAGAATGAAGAGAGAAACTGGAGTTTGAATCTAGGGAAAGATACTCAGGGGAAAAAAAAACCCAAAAACTGTTTGAAGACTCAGTATTAGGTTTAAATGAAACAGCCTGAATTTGACACATTAATAAATCCATCCATTTGGGATTGCAGCTAGAAGAAGGTGCTCTATAAAGAAGCCAAACCTCACACTAGAGGAGTTTGCAAGTTAAATAAAAAAAGATCATGGAACTCAAAAGCTGCAGAAAACAACTACCCAAGGTACAATACACCCATTAGTTTGTCCCAGGAAGATCCACTTTTATAGGGCTGAAGACAATAACATTTAGATAAACTATACAAATCCCCAGTGATTTGGAACATACCTCAAAAGAATCTGAGAGCTGAGTTAAGACTCAAGAAACGAATGCAGAACGTTCAAATGCAGGATCAAAGATTAACACAATAAATTGAATAGAGAGCACTGTAACAAAAAGATAACAACTAAGTTTTGTGTCCTGTAAAGCAAATGGAAAAAAAGATACCAAAGTGCCTTGGGATTGTGAACAGTGTTAACAAAATCCCATCCCAGCCCACCCAGGTGTCTAAAGCAACCAGTGGTGACTATTCCTGTCTAAACTATACAACAAGCAACTCTAGATATGGAATAAAATGTAAAGAAATTATTCAGTAAAACAATCTCCATTTTCTAAGCATTCTGGAATAAACATGACAAAAATGGCCACAGGGTATCTTGGAGAGTACTGGAACTGCCTACCTACAGCAGTTTAAAAGCCAACAGCATCTGTATTTTGGGTGTAATGAAAACAAAGTGTTACCAACCATTAATAGGATTCAGTACGAGGGATGCACTATCAAAGCAGGCATTCTCATCTGAGGTACAGGTGACCAGAAATCAGTAGGGAAAGATCTAACAGTCACAATTCCTCAGAATTTGAGAAAAAACAGAATTTAGCAAAATCCATATGAAAAATCCTGTTTTATGTGGTTTCACAAAAAACAGGAACTCCTATTGCCAGTGTTACTAAGGAGAAGAACAATTATCTAAACATGGCTGGCAGAATAAATTTTCACCTGCTAAGGTAAACGTGGAGGCCAAGCACTTTATGAACTCTGGGCAACACCTTTGGTAGAAAATAAAATTTTTGTCCCAGTTCCCAAGATTGGAATTTCTGAAAAAAACACGCTAAAAGGCATGACCATGACTGCAGATTATGAAACAACCATTAAAATTTATCAAACTAATATTTGTATTGAGGAAACCACTAAGGCTTGTAGTCCATGTCAAAACCAAAATCAAACAGAAGGAAAACACTCATCGTTGTGATAAGAAAAATCATGTCTCTTGAATGCTGTGGGCAAAATTTTTATGTTGGTTACGAAGGTAGGAAAGGGGCAAGAGAAATCAAACCATACAGCTGTAAGACTTTGTGGTTGTTTTTTTCCTAGATGAATGTTCCCTCCCTTTCCTAAAATAACCTAATGAGAAGATGCTATGTATAATACAAGTGTGCATATCAATTTTATTAGTTAATTAATCTGCTATATATAAGATGTTCTGTAGCAGTCCACTGTTCAGCCGTTTTTCAATATACATGGAAGTATGGCTTAGGATTGATTTCAAATAGTCGGTATCCCCAACTTAAAAATGTGAAAAAATAAAAGTATGCCGTAAAATTGTTCTGAAGTTTGATTCTGATCCACCGTTAGAGAACAGCACAAATCACAAAATGAATATTCACACTGCCAGAAACTAATGCAGGAAACTATCCACTAGGATATTAATTCATTTAAGGAAAGTGACCAAATTTATTTAAAAGAAAGTGACCAAACACCAAAATCTGACTGGAAATGCAAGATGTACTCAGTATTTCATTTAAGTCAAACTGGTGAAGTCCATCCTTTAGCCCCAGCTCTGGTCTTCATCCAGCTGTATGCTGGGCCAAGCCTGCAACACAGCGCTGCTCCTCTCCATGAAGAACCCTGGTTCTCTTAAGAAACTGAAGCATGGGAGAGAGAAGAGTAGCACTCTAATCCAAGAAGTGGGCTGCCCTGTACAAGCAGGAGAAATCAGGCTATGGTGCTCACTCTGCGCTACACCTGCTTCACAAACAAGATGCAAGCAGCACGTATCTATATGACAAGGTAAATAACTGGAAGTCAAACATTTCACCTCAAATTTCAGTTAGGTCACACATTTTGTGCCTCTGACAGCCACAATAGAGTCTGTTGCAGGGTTAATAACCTATCATATCTTCTATGGCATTGTAATTTTTCCTAATTTTCACTTCACTTTCTCATTTTAAACTACTGTATGGACCTGAATTACCCTTTACTGAGTAATATCACAAGTGCTAAAGCTGCCCAGAAAAGCCTTACAATAAATAAATTGTAACATAGACTTCCAGTGTCTTACAGAATGTGCATATATATATTTAAAAATCACATATTTATTAGGATGGGAAACTTAATTCAAACTAAATGACCCAATTTGAGTCATTCCAACTGTTGTGTTTTACCATGAACACCAGCAAGACACAAAATCCAACACTACAGCAAAACAATTTTACCTCAGAATTGTTAGCCAAGACTACTTTTTGAACCCACTACTTCATGCAATCTTTTTACTATCTTTTCTTCAGAGTTGCTTTTATCCTCTCCAAACATTTTGTTTGAGTTTATGGATATCACAGCAGTGAGTTTACAAAACACAGGACAGCTGGCTGCTCACATCACTATGAGGGCTGCTGCTCTTTAATCTCCTGCAGACTCCACAATGAACACTTGCTCAATATAATCTTGGCACATCTAAACTCTCTTCCGTGCAATTCCATAAGGCTGAATAAAATGTCCACCATAATCATCCCATCTTTGGCCTGAGAATTTATGGAGTTGTAGCTGATACAAATAAAAGTACAAGTTTAGAGCTCCTAACAGTGGTACACTCCATTCCAAAGATTGAACAGATTAAAATTTTACATATGGTGTTCCCGTCTTTCTTCTCATAATAATCTGCTCGATCTTACCATCCTACCTTTTAAAATACAAAACATAACTGGCCAACCACAGTGTTCCAAAAGGGTTTTAAATATTACTAACACAGAAAATCTCAGTTGCTGTTTAGTATAAAACTGAGAGGATCACTGTAACATAGATTGTTGTGCTTATTTATTGGATAATTTAACACATATATGGATGACAGACACCTACAGAGTCCCTTTGAACACATGAAATAACAATATCAAAACTATGCAATTCTTAACAGAAGCTTTTCAGAAAGAGTTGCATTTCATTTTATTTTTTCTTAAATAAACCAACAGTATTTTCAAATGCTTATCATACTACTTTTATCTATCCATTTTAACTGAATAAATCCTAACTAAAACCTTCCAGAAGTCCTCATTTAATGACCAATATTTTGTGTTTTCACAAGTTGCTTAGAACTAAACTAACTAAACATTTTTCACCAGTTAAATTTGTATTTTCTTCACTTATTTTCTTCTCTATATCCCTATATATGTTGCTACTCCCTTTTCCACTTCCCCTACAATCTTCCCATTATTTTGTTCTCCTTTTTACACCTTTTCTCCATTTTCCCTTCCCTCTTCCCCATTCTTTCATCTCCCTAACTCCTTTTTCACCATTTAAATAAATAAAGGCTGTGAGAAGGGACAGAGTTGAAATGTCAAGAACCAGAAAGTTGCAGGCAAAAGTTCATAGCAGATTCTAATTATTTTCTATTTGTCTTGAAATCAGGACATCTTTAAGTGTTTAGATGGATGCAGAATCACATCGAGTTCCTGCTTTGTGTCAAAACGAAGCTGCTCTATTTCCACTTTATGCTGAAAACATCTCCCACTTCCACCACAAGAAGCACTTGGATAGCTTACAGTACAAACATTCCTTAAAAAAAAAAAAGCATTATATCAAAATATTTCTAGCAAAAACTTAGTCCTCTCTTCCCCCTTGCATCTGACATATCATTCCAGATTATTCCTACACTTTGGAGCAGAAAGAGACACTTTGTGCTGAACAGATGGTTTGTGTGTTCTAACAAGCTGGTACTGCATGAACATCTCTTCGTCATGCACAACTCAACATAAACTACTGTATGCCCAGGTTACCACACAGTTTAGTCTTCAGAAAAAGAAGAGTAATGAAAACAGGCAATGTGAACACCAGCTTTCCCACCTTCACTGCTGACCTCAGATCCCTTTGTCACTGATGAGTAAAACCCTTCTCTACAGATTTAGGCATAACCTGATCTGTTGGTGTTTACACTAAACCATTTGCAGCAAGTAAATATACCAACCACACCTGTAACAGCAGCAACAGCATCTGGACAAACCCCAACAAATTAAATAGAATCAGGGCATTCTGCAATACTGTATTTACAAAGACAGAATGATCTTTTTATATAGGAGTGTAGGATCAGGAAACGGAGTCCATGCAATATAAGAACTGGGTGTAGCAGATTACCCACCAATGACTTTTGAGCATAGTAATAAATCAGTAAAATTCACTTATTTACCTGGATCTAGAAGTATGAGGAGGATGTTATTTCAAATTTTACAAAGGGCTAGATCCTACTACTTTGCTATTAAAGCTATTAGATAGTTCTACAGCCCTACGGAGACACCAGGATAATAAGCATCATTTACCAAAACTAACTCCCCATTTTCTTTTTCTGAAGACAGGAAGGAGAAAGGTCTCCTGGAATTTATTTCATCAGTCCTTAATCTGCCCTTCAAACAACAATATAAGAGGCAGTAAGTCACTTAAATTTGGTGCTGCTCCTTTCAGGAGAACTGGAGAAAAATTATTGTTAAAATGGGAAAGTAAGGAACCAGCTCCATAGCTGCAGCAAATCAGTGTAGCCCTAAGTATTTAGGAAGAACAATGTCTCACTCTTTCCCCAGCTAGAGCTCACGCTCTGACCTTAGAGCAACCCCTGACAACACCAGAATGTTCTTCCACAATCAAAAAAGACAAAGTGCAACAAACAAGTTTGCTTAGAAATATTTAGAAAAACCAGCCGTATGAGCCTACATTACCAGAAACACAGAGACAAAAATTTACAAGGTGAGAGGTAAGTTAACTCAATTTTTCAATATCAAAAAGCCATTTTAAAACATACTCACATGGTCCCTGATTTCCTGGCGAGTTCTCTAACTTCAAGTATTTTAAAGAGCGCTTTGAAATATATACTCAAATCCCAGGGAACATTAAACCAGGGAATTTGTTTTCTTTCTCCAATGCTGAAACCTCTTAGGAAAACTGTTTTTACTTGATTTGCAGTGCTGCTCTTTGGAGTTGATGATTATGAGCCAGAGGCTTTGATCCCCACTCTTGCTTTTGCCGAAAACACACCTGCCTTTACCAGTTAGCAAAGCTAAAATGCTTCTACTCTAAAACAAATAGACTATCTTTTCCAGACCCAAAGCGGCACAAAAAGGAGGAATGCAGGTTTTGATAAAATTTTTACAGTATTCTTTTTTCTAATAGTTACATTGATTGCCAGAATTCAAAGTATTTTATGAATCAAAAGCTTTTAAACTTTTTTTTTACATCCGTCAGCATAGAACAAGAAACAGGTGCTAGAATATCTGATGAGCACTTCAGCAGGTACAAAGAAATTCTAAAACAGCAGTGACCTGCCCTGTGTCTTTCAGCCTTTGCATCATGCTAACCCAGGAACAATAAACAGGAATTCCCAGTGCAAGCAGAGCATTTGAAGTTTCTTAAGATGTCTGTGGTTATATCATATGCAGCCATATATGACCATCAAATTGTACCATCTTAATTGTGGATGATCTTCAAGATTGCCGTATTAACATTATTCCAAGTTTTGCTTGATAATTTTTTCAGTATTCAAACTAAAAAATTCCCTTTCAACAGCAAAGGTTGTGAAATCAGGAACAGGCATACACTATTTCAGGAGGGGTTTCTTTTGCGGGGTAGGAGAGTTGGAGGGTTTTCAGTCTGCTGAAAGTCTTAAATAATTCTACTAGTTTTTATTACTAGTTTCAGCCCTTTTTAGTAAAAGAAAATAGCTGTACTTATTTCCAGCAGGCTTCTAATTAAAATATGACAGGATTTACAGAGGACCGTAATAACCAGGATTATTTTTGCCTGCAAATTTTAAAAATAATAATTTTATACTAGAAGTAATAAGAATATTACACATTTCTTCTCTTTTCACATCGAGATCTCGAAGATTAGAATGAAATTCAGTATCAGTCTACATCTTACAGATGGGAGTTTCAGAATACATTCATTGAAGGTACACAGTACAAGCCAAAACTCCATGTACTTTGCACGTCAGATTTTAAATGAGTATTAAGGCTTTCCATTTTTCTAGTTAGACTGCACAATCTTATTTGTTTATACAGCCAAAGATTAAACTGCAGCCTCAGTAAAGTTCTGTACTTTACACACTTGATATTAAAAACTGTCTGCTTCCTTGCTTATTCTGATATAGTGCACTGATACCCATCCAAGGACTGAAAAATGCAAGGTGAAGAAAAGATGGATGCATACCTTCACAATGTTTAGCAGGATCCACCTGCAAAACAGATTTTTTTTTTCTACTGTGTAAGCTTTCTTAACACTTCAAATCCCTGATGAAAACACTCTTCCTCTTATATAGTCTCAAAATATTTTAAATAAAATTCTACATTCTAAGATCAGCTGTGACAACGCTGGATTTTCCTCCACATTCAGCAGCTCATTGGAGAAAAGAGATTTAATTGAAGCAATAAAACACAGCTTATTTTTGAAAGGGCAGTCTAACCCTGAACTGAGGTGCCAGGTGACTTTAGTGACCCTGGTGATCTAGAAAACAGCTATTTCATATAAGCAGCATGTGTAGCCTACAGTACAGCTACAAAGCACAGAAAGGTGTAACATACTCCCATTTTAATAACCTTGGAGAGGAACTACCAAACAGCAGCTACATTTATGCCATCTGAAGTAAGGGCCAAGACATCTCATACTTTGAGCTTGGAACCTGTATCCTTGAGTTATGGAGGAACAGTTTCATGGCACTGCTTTGGTGGGTTAGGCAGATGTTAAGCCTTTACTGGAAGACTCATGCACAGGTCACTGCTGATCATATCAGATTTTACAGGCTACTAAATAGCTCTGCATGCTCCAGCAAATCTTGTTGTCAGTATATATTGTCTGCATATTGCCTAAATGAAAAAGGATATAACCAATGAAGAAGAACTTGATGTATCTGTTGGACCCAACTAGCCCTTCCCCAGAAGGTGTCAGGATATGAAGCTCTATTTTGGCATGTGGAGCCCAATCATGCCACCTCCTGGTTAGGAATGGCCACTCTATTCTACACACTACACAGGTGTTCAGTGCTCAGGAAGTTAACAGTTGACAGGAATTTTCTACTCAGCGGCCCAGGTATCCTGCCTTCTCTTGGTACTAAATACAAACATTAACAATTTTTCAAATTCTTGATTTTTAAAATGCTTACTTAAAGGCATAGAGGAAGAGAGATGGACAGTTACAGCAGTTGCACACTGAATGTATACACCAAGGAGATTAAACATGGCATAAATTTACTACAAGAATTCCCAGGACAAGAAAAAAATATTCTTCTTCTTCAAGGAAAACATTCACGTTGCCAAAATAGCATCACTTCATGGATGAGGCTCTGGGCATCCAGATAAACCTCAGCAAACGCCTCTGACCTTCCCTTTAACAGCTGGTACTAAATTCTGCTCTTTGCACTAAATTGCACCTTTAGCAACTCCACTGATTCAAACAGAATTATTTAAAGAGCAAAGCACCTTTTATTTTAAACCAGGGTATCAGAATCTAACCTTCAATTACTGTTCTTACATAGCTGCCTCTCTGCAAAACAATTTAGTGCGTTTCAAAGTACATGTTTTCTAAGATCACAGATCAAATGATCATAAGCTGCTTCAGATGTCTGAAAGAATTTTATCATTTTTATTTTTTTAAATCACTTTTTTTTTTTTTTCTCTTCTAAAGCAAGCCTGCCTTTTGTGACTAAAAATCTGGGGTCAATATAAACATAACATTTGCTTTGTTACACTAATTCTAACATTTTATAATATTTTGTTTTCCATAAATCTGGTTATCACTTGGGATTCATCTGCATTACATTCTGCAAGGCAAAAGTATGTCCTATTGGCTATACCAGTCAACAGATCATATTTTTATTACAAGGACTGCCTGATGGCCCACTAATGGCAACAGAAAAATTCCCATTAAAGGCAGTCAGCTTTGAACCAAGTCCGTAATGCCTAGCACATCACTACTTTATAGAAATCCTAAGTATCTTGTATTCATCTAGAGTTTGCACTTTTTATTGAAAAGGCTCGAATGATCAATACAAATCTAGTTTCTAATGAAACCAAGGTACCTAAAATACACACTCTGAATATTAGCATGTTTCCTGAGTCAATCTACTGGGAATTTACAGTGCATTTCTTGAGACAGCAAAACAAACAATGATTAATACCAACCGTTTTGTGAATACAGATTTCTTCTCACCTGATATAAACATCAGGAATAAAAGAAACAATAAGCAGAATAGTGACCACTCACAGAATAATATTAATGTATGAATTTACATTAACATTTTACATTAATCTTATATTAGTCCAAAGGTTTGTTGAGACAAGTGAGCTTATAAATTTGCAAGCATATTTTCACAATTAGTTTTCAATGAAAAAATTTATAAAAACTAAAAAGTATCAGAGTCCTGGTTTTAGCAGGTCATAGGCTTGATCAGCAGCCTTTCCCATCTAGGGCTAAGGACATGATTGTCATATTCTGTGTTTCCAAGACAAATAACTTTCATATAACAACCTTATTATTATTCCAGATTTTTAACAGAAATACACACTTATGAACTCAAGTTGTATTCCTATATAAAAAGAAAATCAATCTCCAATAGTTCAAAGAAACCCCAAACCCACATATGACAGTGTATTAGCTGAAATCCTGAATAAAAGACAGAATAAACTTGCATTATGTCAACAGTTTTCTACTAGCTAGAACTACTACTGCATGCTTGTATGAAAGACCCTCCTCGTGCTCACTAAGTGCAAAGGCTAATCTTTTGAATAATCATGTCCCGTCCTACAAGAAGCCTGTGTGGGGAAGATAGCTGAGCTATATGAATCTAATTTACACAATTTGGAGGTTTAACGAACTCTGCTGTGCCACATGGAATGATCTAGGGACTTAACTCAAGATTAAAGTTAAAGGCCTGATTCTCATTGCCTTCAGAATGCCAGCTAAAATTCTGAGGTCAATTGCACTGTCATTATAGAGAGAGAAATTAGCTACCTCATTACCCTAGTAAATGCTGATATTTCCATGGGGAGAGATGCTCTTTCTTTGGCCAGCTCTTTCCAATAGGTCTTTTTCCTTTATGTTTATATTACAAAACACAGAGCTGGCTTTAAGAATACACTACACAAGGTATTCCAAAGCCACACACATATAAATAAACACACATACACACATACATATACACACACACACACACATATAATTTGCTTGACCCCAAAAAGCACATAGAGGATTAGCTGACAGATCAGCCTATTAAATAGAATGCTGATATAAAACCCATTTTAAACTACCAAACAGTTTCAGCTGGTTGTATCCTTCTACGTCATCCACACCTTCACAGCTAAAGTGACACACTTATTTTTATATTCATAATCACAGATACCTTACACAAAGCAATAAATATTTACAAACATGCAAGAGTAACACACATAAGGATCTGGTAGCTTCCTTGGCAGGGAACAGCACTATAACCAAGAGGCTCTCAGTTCTCCCTGGAGCTCTAGAGTGTGCTGCAGTACACAGCACAAGCTGGGTACAAAAGGTACTGCTCAAGAACATGCTCTTCGCTTTTGACATTTTTTAATCAAACCAAGCATTACCCTCATACATTTATCAGGACATCTCCTGACTAAAAGCAGAAAACTCTTACCTGACAAAATAACGACTGGTAACCAGTATACAATAAAATAGTTTAAAGCTATACATGAAACAGGAACACTCTTTCTGCTCTTGTAACAGCCTAGTACACAAAATAATTCATTTAGTACGGAAAAGCCCTTTCCAATAAATGGAGATTAGCTATTCTTTAGAGTTCAACTACCTATTACAATTAAAAGGTATTTAATTTTCTTTACTGAATGGATTATACTCTCAGAATAAGTATGTTCAATGCATTTTGCAAAAGTTAGAAAAAACTTAGGCTGAGGCAAACCACCAGCCACTCACAAGTTCTCCAAGTAGATGACTTACCAATGACTTTTCCATTTCTAATAGTGTAACAGTCATGTAGGATCTACTTCTACATGAAACAGGTTATACACAACCCATGGGGAACTCCAGTATTTTCTGACTAAGGCACTCAATTAGCCATTTAGAGACTAGGTATATTGTCAGAATCCACAAGAGATTCCATCGGTGATTTTTAAAGAAACTGGGTTTTGTCTCCACAGCTTGTATTTAAATAGCACTAGTGGCTTTTTCTTCACCTTTATGTTGTTTGTTAAGTATGCAAATATTCTGCCAAAGGAAATGTCCCTTTTCTGGGGTTTTCACCAGACCCAGGTAAGGACTAAAGTAAGTGATTTCTAGTCATGCCTTAATGGTGAGGGATAAACAGCTACTAATTCAAGCATGCACCTGACACAGGTCAACCTGAAGGACACAGACCTACATACTGAAAAAGTAAGTAATTTGTTGGGCTTAATATTGGTTAAGTACACCAAAACACACACAAAAAAACCCCAAAACATGCAAGAGAATCAAACAAACAAAAAAAGTATTGGGGGAAAATGGGCATCTTATCTTCACAAGTAAATCCAGTGCTGCAAATCAGAGGCATTTTTCTGGAATACTTATCGCTTGCGTGCCCTTCTGCGGCTTCTCACAGCAACACAACGGTTCTCAACCTCAGGTTTTAGCAGCCCACATGAAACAACACTGCACTTTCAAGTCAGAGTGAATGCTTGAGGCTCTGAGCTCCAAAGCAAATCTACACTTATGCATTTTATACAAAATGTACTGGCAATCAAAAATGCATAGGACCCCATAAAAAGTACACCTGGCTGGCATCGTTATGGATGTAACTTGATTGCACATTACATTCTAAAGAACAGAAATACAGAGTCTTGAACAATGTTCCATCATGGATATAACCTAGAAATTATTCACTACTACAGAAAATTTTGCACCAGGATCCCATTTTCTTCTGGCACACACACACAAAAAAAAAAATTATTAAAATTTTGCCTATTCTGTAAATTTCCCATTTATTTATGCCCAGCAGCAACCAGTGCATTAATTTTAATTTTCTTAAGTAGTAACATCCTTACGTTGGTTAAGTGTTTTAACAGTCATCATATGTTAGACTCTAAAACAAATCTCTAGAAAGCTTGACAGATGGTGTTTTGAAGGATAATGCCAGGTACCTGGTGTGAATCTGACATTAGCATTCTCTCAGACAACTCACCTTCATCTTTTAAAAAATCCAGTGAAATAATGCATAGTCCTACTTATGCTAAGAAGGAATAAGAAAACCGTTCATTTATTCAATCTCACAGCTGCTCAAAATGCAACTTCTGCATGAACTTGATGCCTAGAAAATGTAGTTTTATTTCCCTTTTTTTTTTTACTTTTCTTTGCCTACTTTCGGTTTTGTCCTTCCTTCATTCTTCTCCTTTTCCAGACACACACACACTCTCAGTGGATACTTCCCCCCTCTGGGAAAAGATCGAACTGCAAGGTTCAAAAAATATATTCCCCTAAGAAATAAAGATTTTCTTTGTTTATGGTACGATTATTAGAAACACAACTGTAAAAAGCAGCATGGCTGCCTCTTTAGCAGCAAGGCAGCTATGACAAAAGGGCATTAAATGGGTCTGTATTCATACTGAAATTCAGTATGAATTTCAAAGCGATCAAACAGAAGCACTCCCACAAAACCTGGACTCAACATCTTAATTCACAATCAATAGAACATACATTAAGGAAAGGCAATATAAAAATTGCTGACAGAGGAAAAACACTGCTTAGCATGGTAAATCTGAATTAGTTATGATTTTCTTTAAGTCATAAGCAGAACAGGGGAAATTATTTGCCACCTCTGGATGTGAGTTTATTTGAATGTGTGACTCTCAAGGGCCTGGCCATACATTTCTTTGCTTTAGTCTCATTTAAGATCTTGATAGGTTGTCCTGATTTATGCATCATTCTTGACTACTTCTTTTCAAATTAGGTTCCAAGTTTAACAGCGGGGTTTTTTAAAAAGACTCTTAAAAATTTAAGAAGAAAAACATGTATAAGAGGAATTTAATGGATTACACTTCGGCAAAAGTTGAGACTCCATACCATGAGGTCTTCACTCAAACATTATACTGAGCAGTATTAAAAGGGAGACTAAATGATAAACTTTCTAAAGAACCTCTAGCCGAGGTCAAACTAAACCTCTACTGCAACTAAAGCAAGGAAAAGCAGGGCGAATTACAGTGAGCAACCAAATGTTATAACCAGTGCACTCTGATCCCCGCACAAAACCAAGAGGAAATCATCATGTCCTGGATGAAACTGTCATGAAATTGATAAGCCATCTCCAATCAATGTCTGACATCGCGCAGTCGACTAAAACAGCGCCGCGTTAACGGCACGACAGTAGTACCATATAAACCTTATTACTTCAGCGCGGAAAACAGGATATAACGAGTGTAATGAGACGCCAGCATCTCTCTTTGTTAGTGAGCCCGGAACAAGGGTAGCGCTTTCCCGCGGAGGCGAACCATGCGCGCAGAGATGGAAGCACTGTGAGGGAGCGCGGCCGTGGCGGGGAGCGGGGCACCTCTCTGCAGCCGAGGGGAGCGGGGCACTACTCTGCATCCGATGGGGAGCGGGGCACTCCTCTGGCAGCCTCAAGGGGGGGGGAGCGGGCATCTCCTGCTGCCGAGTGGAGCGGGGCACTCTCTGCAGCCGAGGGGGAGCGGGGCACTCTCTGCTGCCGAGGGGGAGCGGGGCACTCTCTGCAGCCGAGGGGAGGCGGGGCACTCTCCGCTGCCGGGGGCTGCTTGCGCCGACGGTCCCTCCGGCGCCCCGGCCCGCCTGTATCCGCCGCCGCACCAGCCCACCCGCGCCGCTTCCGCCGCCCGCCCGCAGACCCGATTTCGCTCCGTGTCAACCGGCCGGGCCGGCCCGAGCGCCGACCCCAGGAGCGTCCCGGCCCGGGGAGCGCGGAGCGGAGCCTCACCGTCTTCCAGGAGGCGCATGGCGTGAACAAAGCAGGGATCCAGGCTGTCTTCTCGGCCATCAGCTCGGGCATGTACTTGTACTCATTCTCCATGGCCGCTGACACGCCGGCGGGATCCGCTCTCCGCTCCGCGCCCTCGGCCGCCCGGCTCGCACGGGGCCGCCTCGCGCAGGTGTGCCGCCCCTCCCTCGGCGGGCGCTGCCCCGGCCCCGCCTCCGCCTCGCGCCGCGCGGTGTCGGGCCAGTGCGCGGGTCGCCGCGCGCCCGCTGCTACGCGCTCCTCGGCCCCCGCGCCTCCTCCTCCCGCCACGGAGACGACCCCCGGCCACCAGCCGCCTTAATAGGGAGCGGAGCCAGTCGGGACACGCCCCCGCCGCTCCCATTGGTGGGGTACGCCCCGCCGGGGGAAACTCGCGCGCCATTGCTTGTCGCCAGGCGGGGCCGCGGGCGGAGGGCGCGCGTGCGTAACATAATGTGTCTTGTGTGTCTGGTGTATTGTGTCCTATGTGTATGTGTGTCTGTCCTGTCTGTCTGCTTTCTTTGTGTGTGTCTGTGTCTGTCTCTCTGTCCTGCCTTCTCTGTGTCTGTGTCTGTCTGTCTTTCTGTCTGTCTGTCCGTGTCTATCTGTCTGCTGTGTCGTAGTGTAGGGCTGGTGTTCCTAATGTAGTGCTCCCATTAAAACCACGCTGCCGCTCGCTCCCCCCACCATTTTTTCCCCTCCCCGCACCTTGGCAGAGAGGAGAATTGAGTATCGCAGATAAATACACGGTTGGGATAAGACAATTTACTGGAAACAGAATGAGATAAGAAAATGAACTAACAAGCAACTATAATAATAACAGAAAGTGTCGAGAGGGACAAGTGATTCTCATGCAAAATGCCCCGGATCGGGTTACCCCCACTGCTCCCACCCCACGCCTACTGGACCAGAGGGGAATCCCTTCTCTAAAGAATCACTCCCCTTCCCACAACCCCAGCGCCGGCAATGACCTGAAGGTTATAGCAGAAACTGCCTCTGGGTTCCTGGCGCATGCCCCTCTGGCCTACGGCAAAAATTAACTCTGTCCAGGCAAGAACCAGGACAGTGTCCGCGCCGGGCATGTGTGTGTTTGCTTTGTGTCTGTGTATGTGCGCGAGTGGGAAACTGTGTGAGGTCGTGAAACTGTGAATTAAACTGCGTGTCTCTGTGTTTTTTGTGTGTGTGTGTGTGTTTGTGTGTGTGTGTGGTGTTTGTGTGTGGTGTCCTGTTCTGTCTGTGTGTTTCATTTTTTTTTTTTTTTTTTTTTTTTTTTTTTTTTTTAGATTTTTTTTTTTTTTTTTGTTTTTTTTTTTTTTTTTTTTTTTTTGGTTTTTTTTTGTGTGAGTAAACTGTGTGTCCTGTGTGCCTGTGTGTGTGTGTGTGAGTAAAACTCTGTGTGTGTGTGTGTGAGAAAACAGTGTGTCTGTGGTGTGTGTCTGTCTGGTGTGGTGAGTACAGCTGTGTGTCTGTGTCCTGTCCTGTCTGTCTGTGTGAGTAAGCTGTGTGTCTGTGTGTGTGTCTTGTCACTGTGTGTTGGGTAAAGCTGTGTGGTCTGTGTCTTTCTGTGTGTGTGAGTTAAACTGTGTCTGTGTGTGTCTGTCTTTTGTGGTGGAGTTAAACTGTGGTCTGTGTGTCTGTGCGTGTGAGCGGGCTGCGCGGTGAGGCTGTGTTGCGCGCTTTACCTGTGAGTCATTGGGCTGTGTCTGTGGCCCGACACGCACACTGGCCTCTGTGCCCCTGTCCCCCGTTTGTCCCCGCGGGTCTCAGCGTGCCCGTGCCGCCGGTGTCGCTGCGCGGGCCGCCCTGCCCTTGCAACGCCGGTAATCTCCCTGCGCGCCGTGCTGCGGCCGCGGCCCGGCGGTGGCCGTGCCCGTGTCCCTACGCTGCCGCGGTTCCGTGCCGCCGTGTCTCCGGTGCCCTGCCCCGACTGTCCGGCGGCACGGGTCCGCGTGCTGGATTCCGGCCCGCCGGCACTGCCCGGCTCTCTCGCCCGTGCCCGTCCCTTCCCGCCCTGCGCGGCCGCGCAGTGCCTGCCCGATGCTCCGCCCGGGCTCCTCGGCCCTCCGGCCCCGGGCAGACGCCTCGCTAAAGCGGTGCCGCATGGGCTGTGTGGCCGTGCTGGAAGCTGCGACAGCTGCTCCCCCGAGGACAATGTCTGCCCGTGCCTGCTGCGCACGGCTGGCAGAGGGCGAAGCAGGGCCGCGGAGGTCCTGTGGGAAAAGGAATCTCTCCGAGAAATGCCGTGCTGCAAGCTACCGCGCCGCCTGACAGAATAGAGCTATTAGCAAGTTAAGTGTCTACAGATGGGGTAAATAAATTGATTTTAATTAGAGTTTAGCTTAAGTATACATTTACTGTAGGTTAGATTTATTCAGGATTTGAAAAAAAAAAAAAAATGCAGACCGTTACGTAATATTTTTTTGATTTTGAAAGTGGTACATAATATGCCTAACTCATCTCAACTCATAAAACTCCATTGTGGGACTCAAGAACAAGCAGTCTATGGCACCGATACAGCATTTTGAGCTCACCCCTATTGTCACATTCTTTCCTAGGCGCTACCACTACACTACTAACTTATCTAATCAAATAGACAGTTGTTGCAATAATCCATTTGTGAATGGTCTAGTACTGCTCATTTCAATATTGCTTTTTTTGTTTCCGTGTTTCGATTTTGTTTAGTTATGGTTTTGTTTACTGAGGGCGTTGGCAGAGGAAGACGGATGAAGAAAGATTAAAATCAAATAAATCTTTATAGTGGGCATCCACAAGGTTTTGAATGTGTTGTCCTACATTACATAAAATTTTGGTTGTTGCATGTTTCAAAATCCTAAAATACACATAGTCAACGTTTTACTCATTTCTATCATCATGCAGATAGTGAGGGGATGCATGTCTTTGCAAAAAATATGTAGAGATGTGGTGACGGATCCTTATTATTCTGTAGTACTTGTTTCCCAGAATGAGGATAAAATACCTGAGAACCAATCTCTTTCCTGGAAGAATAGGAAGCAGGAAATCCTGGAATTTCAAGCAAACTTACTGAAACACTGAGAAGCAGAGAAGATAATAGAAGAACTGAAAGGTTTATAGTCAATCAGCTTTACTACAAAATGTGTGTGGGTA
>CM031859.1:24064179-24136999 GCA_018697195.1 Certhia americana
TGTGTCTGTCTGTGTGTGTGAGTTAAACTGTGTCTGTGTGTGTCTGTCTGTGTGTGTGAGTTAAACTGTGTCTGTGTGTCTGTGCGTGTGAGCGGGCTGCGCGGGGGAGGCTGTGTTGCGGCGCTTTCTGTGAGTCAGGGGGCTGTGTCTGTGCCCGACAGCGCACACTGGGCTCTGTGCCCCTGTCCCGTTTGTCCCCGCGGTCTCAGCGTGCCCGTGCCGCCGGTGTCGCTGCGCGGGCCGCCCTGCCCTTGCACGCCGGTAATCTCCCTGCAGCCGCCGTGCTGCGGCCGCGGCCCGGCGCTGTGGCCGTGCCCGTGTCCCTACGCGTGGCCGCGGTTCCGTGCCCGCCGTGTCTCCGGTGCCCTGCCCCGCTGTCCGGGCGCTGTCCGCGGTGCTGGATTCGCGGCCCGCCGGCACTGCCCGGCTCTCTCGGCGCCGTGCCCGTCCTTCCCGCCCTGCGCGGCCCGCAGTGCCTGCCCCGAGCTCCGCCGGGCTCCTCGGCCCTCCGGGCCCCGGGCAGACGCCTCGCTAAAGCGGTGCCGCATGGGCGGTGTGGCCGTGCTGAAGCTGCGGACAGCTGCTCCCCCGAGGACAATGTCTGCCCGTGCCTGCTGCGCACGGCTGCAGAGGGCGCAGCAGGGGCCCGGAGGTCCTGTGGGAAAAGGGCAATCTCTGTCGAGGAATGCCGTGCTGCAGCTACCGCGGCCCCGCCTGACAGAAGTAGAGCTATTATGCAATTAAAGTGTCTACAGATGGGGTAAATAAAATTGATTTTAATTAGAGTTTAGCTTTAAGTATACATTTACTTTAGGTTAGATTTATTCAGGATTTTCCCCCTGCAGACCGTACAGTAATATGTTTTGATTTTGAAAGTGGACATAAGATGCCTAACTCATCTCAACTCATCAAAACTCCATTTGTGGGACCTCAAGAACAAGCAGTCTATGGCACCATACAGCATTTTGAGCTCACCCCCTATGTCACATTCTTTCCTAGGCTCTACCACTAACACTACTAACTTATCCTAATCAAATAGACAGTTGTTGCAATAATACATTTGTGAATGGTCTAGTACTGCTCATTTCAATTTGCTTTTTTTGTTTCCGTGTTTCGATTTTGTTTAGTTATGGTTTTGTTTTACTTGAGGGGAGTTGGCAGAGGAAGAAGGAATGAAGAAAGATTAAAATCAAAGTAAAATCTTTATAGTGGCATCCACAAGGTTTTGAATGTGTTGTACTGACATTACATAAAAATTTGGTTTGCAATGTTTCCAAAATCCTAAAATACACATAGTCAACGTTTACTCAATTTCTACTCAGCATGCAGATAAGTGAGGGACTGCATGTCTTTGCAAAAAATATGTAGAGAATGTTGGTGACCGATGCCTTATTATTCTGTAGTACTTCCAGAAGTGAGGGATAAAATACCTGAGAACCAATCTCTTTCCTGGGAAAGAATAGGAGCAGGAAAATACTTGATTTCAGCAAACTTACTGAAACACTGAAGAAGCAGAGAAGACTAATAGAAGAACTGAAAGGTTTAATAGTCAATCAGCCTTTACTACAAATTGTGTGTGGGGATAAAGGGGAGACATAAGTCCTTTAAAGAACAAATAAAGAAAACAAAGAAGAGCACAGAACTAAGATAGTTTATTAATAATTTACCCTGATTCAATTTACCGCATGAATAGTTCTCCTTTCCCATTTAACAGCGTAGGAAGAGATGGCAGTGTTTGCAACACAGCTCAGGTCTGTCTTGCTCGAGAGATCACCTGTGTCATCAGACTGTATTTCTGCACCTCTGTTTTTCAGAATAATTCAGGCTGGTGCTCCTCAGTTCAGAAAGAGAGAAGACCAGTGATAGGTGTGTTCTCTTAAAGCAACTCCAAGATGAATGTAAGCCATCCCCTCAGAAGTAATCCTGGTCTGGTAGCTCAAAACATACCATGGTCATGTATATGGAAAATGAATTGGGGGGGTTTTCCATCTGGGGTGTTACAAGAATAATGTTACTTTAGTCTGTTTAATTGTACTTAACCTACTTAGATCACAGGAAACTTTGATTTAAACACCTTTAAATTTATTAAACAGCAGGAAGTGCTAAATTCATTAAACCCTTTTTTTTTTTTTTTTTTTTTTCTGGCTAAAGGAGTAGACAGCAGGTTTCATTGCTCATCTTTTTACAGCAAACTAGACAGAAATGAGTTCCCTGTAAGTTCATTTTTGAAAACTTGTAAAGTTAAAATGACTTTCAGTGATACTTAGGTTGCAAAGCCATTGGGATACCTGTCTGAATTTTACCTTATACTTCACTAATAAAAAAAAGGCATTAAAATCTGTCAGACAGGAAATATGGACCTCTAATGACATCAAACATGACTTCATTGCAAGTTGGAGATCAGTTTTTTTCACAGCTACTAAAAACCAAAGACACATTTTACAACTCTTTAGTTTGAAGTGCCAAGCCAAATTGAAGTTTATCTGTACTATATTTTATTGCTAAGTCTGATAATGAAGTGGATCACAGCATATCAGATTGCAGTCTGATCGAAGACAGAGCAGGTAATAATCATTATGTATTTTTGCCAATGATATCCAAATACACTGTATTATCATGTAGAACTGAAGTCAAAAGGCAGTGGAAGCAAAATTGAAAACTCCAAACTTTTCACATGCTTATTCAAATATTATTAAATCTTTGAGAAGATGCAGTAGAATGATTGGTCAGTGTGAGCACAATTACAATGGATTACCCTTCTGACACCTCACAATAAAGTTGATACAATACCTTAAATGAATAGTTAACTGCATGTGTGTGAGTATACGTAGGACCTCATACATCAAAAAATCAGAACAGTCAAGATTTTTCTATTTCAGAAATTCAATTTGCTTTCAAATTTCTTTACTGGTTCATTTGCTTTAAATATGTGTTACCTAGTTCCTGAACTAACTGCAGATGAGCATTAAAAAAAAAAAAAAAAAAAAAAAAAAAGGGACTTTCTTCTATAATCCAAGTAACCATTTCCTTCTCTGAAAGTAGAATTATAATTGACAATATAAGTAGTAGTAAAGAAGCAGTGGTACATGTGCAAAAAAGCAGGAATAGCCCCACCTCCTCTACTGTAGTTTATTTAATTCCTTCTTTGAATCCAGTCTGTACCCAGGCTCCATCTGATCTCTGCATGCTGTCCAGTGGATACCAGTTCTTGTGCCTTGTGGTTTCATGGTTTGATTATGGGGCAACTGAACATGCACAAAGCTTGTTTCCATGTCACAAAACTCAGATGATGTGCTGGGCTTCGGCCAGTGGTGGGTCCATATGGAAGTGCCTACACCCTCTCCTTGCAGAGGCCAGCCCTGAAGACTCCCACACTGCCAACAGCTTGCCATATAATCCAGAAGGGAAGTGTGCATCAGCAAGTGCACAAGTCACTGCAGATCACCTTCAGACTACCCCAGGCACAGCAAAAGACTCAGCCATATATGGTCCAACACACAGATGACTGATCTCTGTGCTAAGTCCCTCATTTCAACAGGGTTTTGGTCTCTCCATTCACACAACTGAATAAACACTGATTTTCTTAAATGGAGACAATTCTTACAGTTTAGCTATGGGTCTATACAAATCAAATAAATCAGCTTCAGTTAACAAAATAGATCAGTACTTACTTATTTCCTTTAAGACATGAAATAGTTTCATAAACTCGGTGAGCCTATGACCCTAGGAGAGTTCAGTGTGAGCTCCAGGTGTTAAACAAATTCTGTCTTATGCTGTAACTGGGTTTATGACCCACATTACATGTTCATCAAAACACATCAAATAAAATTATATATGTTACAACTCTAGTTCATATTAGCATTCTTGTAATGCTGTAAAGAAGAAGTAACAGAAAATATAACTCAGGGTAAAAGCCATGGAAGGTAGCATAACTTCACTGAAAGGTCTCCTTCATCATTAATTTGGGATAATTTAAAGCAATATAATAAAGCATAAAATAGCAGCTGAACTCAGAAAAAATGTTTAAATAGAAACAAACAACAAAGAATAAAATACAGTCTAGAATGTCTGTTGTCTTCTTTCTTCCTTGTGATGCTAACAAAACTGACAGAGAAATTGTGACTCTATAACATAACTATAATTTTTATCTCTCCACATGGAGGTAAACACCAGACCTTATATTTTGCTTGCTTATGTTTGAATTTCTGCCTCTTCTGTTCATTCTGACCTTTATAATACAGCTTATCCATTGAGGGTAGCTCAAACACATCCACAAAAATCTTCTCTGTGATCATAGCACAGTTTCCATTCACCTGTTCTCTCCTAACCTTACTGCAATCAATAAGCCTGCATTTATCTTTCAACATTATTTCCAAGATTTAGAGCTATTTCTTTTTGTATAAAACCTTTGTTTACATGGCTTTCTGATTTCCTTTTCACTTGGTACAAAACAATTCCTTTTGTACCTTTCTTTTATTTCTTCCCTTTCTGCTTATTGTTTCCACTGTCCTTTCCCAGTATGCAAGTCTCCCTTTAATACAAATTTCTCCCTTGAAGGATAAAAAGAAGAAGAAGAAGAACTAATGGACAAACTGTGGTACAAAGAAGGTGATATGTTGTTTAAAATACTAGAATTAGAGTTTCCAGGCTCCTAGGACAGTCACAACAGACACCCTTTCAGTCAGGAGGTTGAAACAGGCTCTTGCAGCTCTTTATTCACCTGACCTGCAAGTACCTATCTTTGGTTGAGATGAGTCATCCTATGCAAAATCTGATTTCTCTCCACTGGATATAAAGTCAGTAACTAGATTAAACATAAGCATCTATCTTGTACATAACAACATTAATACAAATGAATTCAAACCGATTTCAGTAGTGTATGACAATAGAGTCCTGAGGAGTTTCTCATTATATAACAGATGAAGGAACAGAAAAACAAGTCTTCCAAAAAGTGTACGTGATTTCCATGATAAATGTATTCTTCTTCAGGCACATAGAGGCAGAAAGAGAGAACATGCTCAAAATAAAATGACAGAATTTTTTTGAGGAAAAGAAAAGATAAGAGATGCATACCCATAGTTTATCTAAGATGTAAATAAATGTACAGATGCACAAAGAAAGTATTATATCCAAATGAGAATAAAATTGCTTAGAGGATACAAAGGATATAAGCTAGACACAAGGAGATTATACTACATATAGGAAAATGAATATTGAATATAACAATCTACTTTTACCATTTCATTTAGCAAGTGAACTTTCATGAGAATTAGAAAGCAAAGAAAGGAAAGTTTGTAGGTATGAATACAAGAAAGCTGTTAATACATATAGTTCTGCTTTTCTGTGGATTGGTTTTGCTTTATTTGGGGGATTTGGTGGAGTTTCTTTGGTAGGTTTGTTTGTTTGTTTTGGAGTTGGTGGGTTTTTTGCAGTGTTTGTTGGAGTTTTTTTTAATGCTTTCATAGTTTTTTATCCAGTTTTGGTTTAAGTTCTGTTCAGAGAACATTTATCTGTAATTGATTAATTAGCAGTTGGATTTAGTTAACTTTGCTTCCTTAAGAAGGATGCAATGGAGACAACTCTCTGATCTCAATCATTTTATTGATCAGGTACACAAAGCCCAAATCCAGAACAATGAGATAAAATTATGTGTTATTAATCCCCTGGTCTGTGGCAATTTTGCAAAACCTGAAATGAGGCAAAATTGGCAAATGATTTAATAAAGCCTATTTATACATTAACAATATGTAACTCCAGTGAATTTAGCCTGTTCCCACTTCCTCATCAGAACTGTAGAAGTATAAGTGAAAAATTCCAGACTAATCACTCACAGATGGTATTCGTCTGGCAATCTTAAAATGCAATATATAAAACTAGAGGACATCCAAAACATCAACCAACTGAACAAAGAAGAAAATGCTCCACTAAACAAGCTTCAAGATACCTGACCATATTAAAATGTCAGAAAGAGTTCAGCTAACTCTCCATACCTTAGTCAAGCATTATGACAATTTTGTTCAAAATGAAATGTGAAATGGGGAAAGGTGTGACATCATACAACATATTTATAATTTCATATACTTTTAAGCATAAAGTCATATAATTGTATATTAAAAACACTTTTGAGGTGTGTAATACTAGCAGCCTTACAGTTTAAGAAAAATGCTACATGCTAAATGTAGGATTAAAAGTTATTACCCTCCAGCACCTTTGAAGAGAGAAACTTTGGAATATTAAAAGAACCTAAATATCTCCACTTTCTTTATACAAAGCTATTTTAGGCAGAACATTTCAGTAGAAACCTTAAGAAGCCCCTGTGTATCTCATTTAGGATTTACTGCAGGTGTTATCACCGTACTGATCAAAACAAAAAAAACCCAAAAATTATTTTTTCAACAATGTGTGTTCCAGTTCAGCAGATGAAGTGAAGTAATATTCATCCCACTCATCAAGATTTGTCTGTTTTTGAAGAAGTCATAGAATGAATACTTCACATATGTTTCAGTCTTACTGAATCATAGCACAAACATTTTCTCAAAAAATCGCTGAATGATAAAAAAGATGTTTATATGACAAAAAAAATTGAAAACCACATTAGAATTTTATTAGCTGTAAATCACAGCACGTTTTGATTATTTCACAATTTATTTGATCAAAACTGAGCATATCTGAATGTAATATTTTAATGCATAATAGGAGACAGATTTCGAGTTCAGAATAAAGAACAGTAACAGCTTTTTTTAGTCATCTTTTTCTCAAAGTTTTCCATAAAAAGACTTTCAAATTAACAGTTTTTCATTCAGATAAGAGTGCTTTGACTCCTAAAATGTCCATAGTCCACAATGAGCATTCACATCCATAAGATTTAGAAAAAACAATATGAACCCAAATTGTAAAACCTTCAGATCATGAAGGGTTTCAAAACTTTCTCCTTGCTTCTTAATGTTAGCAAAGGCATTTAATGCTCCCAGCAGTTTCTTTTTAGAAGAATTTGCCAAAATTTGGTTGTACTCCTCATAGGTCTCTTAGAGATGTGCATAAAATATGTAGAAGGTAAGGAAAATCAAAATATAGGACATTTAAAAAGCAAACACCTAGCAAGTTTGTGGAGGAAAAAAATGTTTCCAGTGCCTGACCAGCTCCAGTAAGAGTAAATGAAGTAATAAGAATGAAAATGCTAGAAGATCTGCAAATGTTGTCAAATCTGCTCATAGTGGTGGAGTTCTTTTGCCGTTTATGCCAGAGCAAATGGATTTGCTTTATTTCAGGAGCTGGTCTGTACTAATCTCAACTATTGCAAAGCTCAGTTCACCCATGGAGCAAATGGATGATGATTCATTCTTTTCCTTAATAGAGTATTAAGTTCAGTCTCATCTTGCAATTATTTAATTTTCCAAATAAGTCATTCCAAAGCTCTAGGATATAACTCCATGATTATATAATTTCTTTCAGAGCAGATGAAATTAAAGGATAGATTATACTATGGTTACCTATGTTTAAGCTGTCGCAGTTCAGTCAGTATCATACTAATTTTATTTAATGACTGAACAACAATATAACCTTGTGATCTTCATTTTATAGGATTTTTTTCTATTATTTTAAACCTTGACATCTCAAGGGTGAGTCAAACTTACAGATTTACCAAAAAACCCAAAAAGTCATGGTTACTATGCATTTCTATAAATTTATGCACCATACACAGATGGGAAATCAGAAGCTGTTAAAATATAAACTTGTGAGAAACTTCACACAATAATACTTCCTAAACTATATAAATGTCAGCTACCTAAGAGTTCCTCAAATCTAATTACATTAACTTTTTTTTTTACATTATTTTTAAAATGCATAGCCTGATGAATTTGAAGGGATTTATTAAAAATATTTTTAAATGGATTATGCAAAACTATATTCCCTAAGAAGGGGGAAAAAACCCTCATTATTTGTGCAGATGTAATTGTGGCCATAGAAGAGTGGGGTGACAAGATGTGAGAGGAGCAGAAAGTCAGAGAAGGAGCAGCAGGAGATGCTCCAGGTGTCAGAGCTGAGATTCCCCTGCAGCCTGTATTGCAGCCCATGGAGGGCCATGGGAGGGATCTAAGACCCACCCACAGCCCGTGGAGGAGCTCCTGCTGGAGTGGGTCAATGCCTGAAAGAAGGCTGTGACCCTGTGGGAAGCCCACCCTGGAGCAGGCTCCTGGTGGGACCAGTGGCCCTGTGGAGAGAGGAGCCCACAGTGCAGCAGGTTTGCTGGCAGGAGTTGTGACTTCATGGGGACCTGCAATGGAGCATTTTGTGACTGTCATGGGTTGCAGTGCAAAATGTAACCAAAACTGTGTATTCTATCACCATCTGATCAAACTGGGGTGTGGGGGGTAGTGTAATTGTCTGTCAATGGCCAACTGTCAATAAACCTGCTGGGGCAGTTTTCTTATCTCTTCCACAACCCAGCCTCCCTCCAGGGAGAGATCTTCTGCTAATGGGCCATTGAGTCTCACTGATAGAATTACAACATCCCACTGGGAAACGCTCCAGCCAGGGGGAGGAGACAAGTATTCCTGCTTGGATAAAAATCTGGGCGTTGGAACACCAAGTAGCCTTTCCACTGGATTCTCAGAGGAAGACCAGGCTCATCTATCACCACCGGACCTTCAGTGAAAGAACTCCACACTTTCTACAGGAGCATCACTTCAACAGAACCACATCTGCCACCAGGACTGCAGCCACCATTGAATGGGACTGCCACCAACACCCTGACCCACAGGATGTCAGGCTGTATCCTGACTCTGTCAGTGGGTTTTGTTTGTTTGTTTGTCTGTTTCTTTTTCTCCTTTGTAACACTGCATGTGTTTTGGTTTTATTGTTTATTTTAGTTCCTCTAATGAAGAACTGTTATTCCTATTCCCGTATCTTCACCTGAGAGCCCCTTAATTTCAAAGTTATAATAATTTGTAGGGAGGGGCTTTAAATTCTTCATTCCAAGGGAGGCTCCTGCCTTCCTTAGCAGACACCTGCCATTCAAACCATGACAGTGACAACCTGAAGCTCACAGGGAGGACTCATGTCTTCATGTGGAGGACTGTCTCCCATGAGAAGGACACCACGGTGGAGAGGGGGAAGAACTTCTCTCCCTAAGAAGGAAGTAGTGGCAGGAACAATGTGATGAACTAACCATAATCTCCCATTCCTTGTCTCCCTGCACTGCTTAAGGGCAGGAAACTGAGAAATAAAGTTAAGCCCAGGAAGGAGGGAGAGGTGGGGGGAAGCAGTTTTTAAGATTTATTTTACTTCTCAGTTATCCTGTTCTGATTTCCATTGGTAATAAATTTAATTTCCATAAACCAGCTCTGGTTTGGCTGGGACATAGCTGGTGAGTGATGTGTCCCTGCCATTATCCCAACTTATGAACTTTTTGTTATATTTTCTCTCTGCTGTTCAGCTGGGAGAGCAGTGATAGAGTGACTTCGGTGGGGAGTTGTAATTCAGCTAGAGTCCACAGTCTTCTAATTCTTTTCAGAGTTAAAGTCTCACTTCGCTTGTTTGTTTTATTTTTTATTTATATATAAATTAAATAACTGGATTTCTTATGTTTCGTGTCTACACTGCTGCCTGTCTTATGCTAACTAAATTGCTTTTTTATCCTCTTGTATTAATCTATATCCTGAGAAACCTGTGAGAATCATGTGTGTAGCAGAGAGACTGCTGAATAATAAATGCATAATGACAAAATAATTTCACATCTTCTTTTAAGCTCATTTCTGCTTACACCTTTTTCTACCATAAACAGAAATTTCTACATTTAAATGCAAGAAAAACGTTAGAAGACAGGTGTAAGGAAGGGACAAAATGAGGTTTCTTAACAAACTAGGAACTTAGGTAGGTACATAAGAATAAGGTTTAATCTGTGCTAAATAATGTACTGGTTCTTTCTCTTCAAGAGAGGGCAGATGTCTTACCAAATTAGCTGCAAGATACAGAGAAGGTAATCTCTCTTTGTTGATAATATGTTTTTCTCAAGTCACTGAAGCATTGGATGGAAAAAAAAAAAATCAATCCATATTCTTCTATACTGAGGTCATGTGATTCTGCTCAACACAGTTTTGGATATGTTACCATAAAAACCCTAGTTTCTGATGGCTAAAAGATACCCCTAGTTTAGCAGACAAACTGCACATATTCCTATAAAATAGGGCATTGGGGAAAAAAATCTGTACATTTTCCAGCTGCTCTTGTGTCTGGTTTACAAATTTCCTGGTTTAAGCAGAGACATTGTCCTGGTTTAAGGGTTGGAAGTAAGCAACTTCAAGAAAGAGCAACTACTAACTACAGAATTTCTGCATCAACTCACCTTTCATTCTCCCAAGGTGCATGTCTTTGGACATACAAACGTGATGCCTGCATCTGATTAGATAGTGATAAAATCCTTTGATAGAAACAGGCAAAGTTATCTGCATTTCTTATTTAGGACTGCAGGCTATGTTCTGATTAGAAGACACATTATAATTTTACCAATCAGATTTTATTTACTTAAGGAAGAAGTTTCCAATTGTTTACATGTTTGAGATTTCCCCCCAACTTATGCTTACTAAGAGCATGCTTAAAAAGAGACATCACTTCCTCCCTACCCAAGAGACTGTGTTGCAATCGTCAAATTGTTGTTAAGTTTCTTAGGCACCTTAGAAAAAAATTCTCACTTGGAAATAGTGGATTTTTTTTCAAATCCTCTTAACCTCATTGGGGTCCCTGTTCCTTTGAACTGATTTTATCTGGTTGCCTTCTGACCTTTCACAAAAAATTTATTCTGGTTTATCACAAAGGGGAAGGATAAGCAGCAATTGGGACTATCAATTACTCAACACTGACTTCAACTATTCACCCAAGTTCTTTGAAAATTTTCAGCACTCCTACAGGATCTTTTCAGTATTTGCAGGAATTCTGTTTGATGACTTGATGGTGGGCAAAGCCTTATTTTTTTCAACAGTAACTTGGTAGATGATAGATTTGGCCTGTGCTGTTATCAGGTTTGTTTTAAAAAAAGCCTCTATAAAAATGAAGGAAGAGAGCTTCAGACTGGAGTGAGAGGAGAAGAGCTGGAACTCTTGTGAGTTGCTCACTGTGGCTCCATATGAATTCTTCATCAGTACCAGTCTTGTACTGTATGCCTTTACCTGATAAATGCTGCTCAGGGACTACAAATTCATCTTTAATAGAAGGAATAAATAATTCCAGGGTGGGAAGAATAGAAAAGAGACTTTACCTAAAATTTCTATATACATATGGGAAAAGGGAAATTAAGAAACGGCCCAGAAAACTAGGTATCTTCTTGGTTTTGTGTCTCTCCTTTGACTGCCTGACAGTTTTTTCTTATAGTCTATGCTTTGCTTTAGACTTAAGAAGAAATTGTTTTAATTTAAGAAGCAGCTAGTCTGACTATGCTATTCTTTTTACTTGCTCAGATATTATTAATTTAGTGAATTACTATGTGAAGTCAATGCCCAACTAAAAAGAAATTCAATAACTGTATTTATGCCAAAATAATTTATTGCAGCATCAGATAAAAAACAATCCCATTAAAAAGTAAAAAGGAATTACCTGGTACCTTATGAGTCAAAACAGTTAAGCACAGGTTTGTAGGTAAAAAGATGCCAACAATGGAAAAAGACCAGTGGTCTAGGCCATAAAATAACACTCGTCAAAAACTAAAGCAGTCCATTCTTCACAGGTATTCTTTAGGCATTCAGGGTTGACCTCTGTTTAAAAAAAAAAAAAAAAAAAGAAAAAGGTGTATTTCTTTCCCAGTTAAGCTCTGCCTTGGTTTCTGTTGCCTTAATTTTTTCAGCAGGTCTCCTGGGAACAGTGTATATGTTACCAAGGCATAAGCATGCACAGGGTCCCTCATGTGTTCCTTGTATGCTCACAGCCATCACTGACAGTGGCTTTGAAGCCTAGCAATGGTTGCCCTGGGTCTGTCTTCCAAATTTATTTTTCTTTATTCTTCCACTGGGTGCTTCAGGCCAAAATTATTCATATGCTATTTACTGCATTTGTATTCAAATAGTTCTGTGAGACCTTTCCATCTGCCAATGCTCGCGGTAGCAGTGAGAGCTAGCCCTAGTACTTGGCAGGCATTCTTCTATTCAAGAGGGAGAAACTAAGCACACATGAGCTATCAGTGACCTCAGCATGATTTCAGAGCCCCCAATTTCCAAAAGTGAACTGTAGTTCCAAGAATACTCCTGATGTAAGTATCTATGTAGAAACACTAGAGTTGCATTGCAAATATGCCACCACAGCTACAGACAGCTGACGGTACGGCCAATGCTGCAGTTCAGCTGAGAAGAATGACTCATTTCTGCACAAGCACGGGTCCTTTGAACTGAAGATTTTCAACCCCCATGGCCAGGGTTAGCCCCTTGCACAGCTCTGTGACAGTCTATCTCATTGAAATTCTGGAGTCACGGTTGATCACACATTCAAGATGATAAGAGTCTACCCTGCGGAGTGCAACTGCTTCACTCAGAAGTCTTTTTGTTAGCTCCCGTCAGAAAGCCAGCATTAACATGTCCTAAGATCCTTGTCAAGGCAAAAAGCAAGCTTTTTTTGAAGAATATTAAGTTGGTGGAGGTGAATGAAAGCCTAGGAGACAACCATGCTTCATCATAAAACCTGATTAAGGAAATGAACTTATTTTTTTCTTTAATCTTAAGGCAGTGAGACATTTTTAAGCACCTGAACTCAAAACCAAGGCAGTAGCTGAACTGCAAGTGATATTGCCAAAACATTGATTTTTAAATTGCTGATAAAGATGTCTCCAATATCTGTAAAGAACAAAATAATCTTTAAGCCTATGAGGACGAGGAGAACAATAAAGAATGCAATGTCTGTCTTCCTACTGCTGGCAAAAGAGGATGAATCTTTAAAACAACTTAAAATACAGAGTTTTATGTGGTTTAAAACTTTTAGGGTGTTTCATAACTACACTTCCATCTGACCTATACACCTTGGTGCCCCTGGCCTAGAAACTATCATTCAGGTGGTGAACATCTTGATTTTCATCTAATACAGATGCAGGTATTAAAGAAAGAGTGGGAGAAGTTTGTATTTCTGATTGTTTATTTTGGAAACTGAAGTAATTTTTTTTTTTCCCATAGATGTGACAGGAGGGCTGACCTGATTTTGAGGATCTAAACAAGTTCTCCCAGAGCCCTGCCTTTTTAACACATGGAAAATGCCCTCAGGGCATTGAAAAATTTAGTAATAAACTTTAGTGATAGCTAATATTATAATTAAGTAGAAGCTCACCAGATTAGTTTGAGAAATATCACATGATCCAACCCATTATAAAATGTATTAATTTGGTTAGACTTGTAAGAAGTAACAAAAAAAGACTCCTGGAATGAATAAACTTACTGAATGAATTTACAATGTGTGACAAATTAAGAAGATTACTGCAGGGTCTCACAAGTCTATGCAAAACTAACTTAAAATTAATGATAAACAAAAATGTTCTCCCTTTGTGGTTTCCTTCCTTCCAACTGCATCCAGCTATGAAAGGGCTATCAGACAAAACACTAATTAGTAGTCAGTTCAAGAGAGTTTCAGAACGTAATCTATTGGCTTCCAGTATCTTTTGATGCTGTCACAATTTCAGGAAAGTGCCTGGAACTGCACAGCCCCATTGCTGCTTAGGGGCAGGAGCCAGTCAGGAGGAGTGCAGGCTTGCTCTGCCATATATGAAGGATAGAACAGCTCACAATGGCATCGATGTGGACTGAATGAGACATTGACAAGAATCTGTCTTATCCTTTGTCTCCTTACAGTCTTCAGCAACTGGTTCCCATGCCATGGGGAAGACTCTCTAAAGCCTTGAAAACTTTTTCCTTGAAAAGCATTCTTTTCTATGGAATGTGTGTGGTGGTGGCAGCAATTACAGCTATGTATTCTCTCTGGTGTGGAATATAGGGTCCTCCACCTTTTCTGTATATTAACTGATTTTTAGGAAAGTCAACCAAACCCTAGTCTAGACTTGCAAACTCTCTCTATTGTGGTCTCTTCATTGTTATCTACAATGAGGTTCCTGAGAATGCCTTCTGCTGAATCCCTTTCACTGTTTGCAGCTGTTACATGTCTACCAGACAAAAGACAAGGCATATAACTTGTAGCCTCATAATTTGAGCATCATGATTTGGGCACTTTCTAGAGAAGACAATGCATTTCCACCTCTCATGTGAGCAAATGCTTAACCCCTCATACAGAGACTATCATTAAAGGAGGGATTACAACTCAGGTCTCTCAAGTGAATGCCCTGAACTGTATTCAGGGCATTAGTGTAGAGTATAATTTTCCTTTGGCCCAGGAAATATTGATGATCCTGGATTCTTCAGGAATTTTTAACAAAGCATTTTTTATAAGAGTTTACAGTCCAATGACTATGAAAGTCATATGTTCTTCTAAAAAAGATGGACTGCTTTAGTGTGTTGGCCACTCCACTGCTGAAAAAAGGGCATCACTATCATGTCTTCCAATTGTCTTTTAAAAAGGTTTGATGTCTGTGATTAATTTCAGGTGCCAAGCACCAGGAAAATATCCGTGAAATGAGTACCTCTGTTTATTTCAGGCCTATAAGTGCATCTCAGAAGGGGACAAGATTTAAAGTTTAACCTACAGATGTTGATATTGTTTAGCTTTCTAATCATCATATTAGATTATTTGGTTCCTCTAATTAAGTCCTTACTCATGGATTGCACAAAAAAAATCTAGATATACTGATGAGACCTAAAGACTCTGCTGTCAAAATACAAATTAGATAATATAGAAAATAGCTTTTGTAAAAGTAGATTGTAATGTAACATGCTGGTATTCATTTAGACATAAACTATATTTCTCAAAGCCAGCAACCTGATACATTTCTTAGCGGAGTGTTAAGCACCTCTAGAAGAAGCTTTATCTCATTTATCTATTTATCTGCACTGACTGCAAAGTGAGCTTCAGTTTATTGCAACAGTTTTAGGCAACAAATTTTCATATACTACCATAAGGTAGATGGAGTCCAGCCTCCCTGTCTAACCTCAGTAAAACTATGTCAGATCATCTGCAATTCATATTCACAGGAAAAACTTTCAGGCCACTATAAGCTACAATTCAAGTAACTTTTAGAAAGAACTGAGATTGACCATTGGCGAATCAATCTAAGGCCATTTTAAAAATTTATCTGTCCTGAATATATCTTAACCTGGAAACTTTGCATACCTTCTTCCACAAATCTCAAAAACAGAGGATTCAACCAATTAAACTAAAAAACTCTGAATGCTAGTAGATCTAGTAGGTCAGGGAGGGTTATTAAAATTCACAGCTCTTTTAGTTTGAGAGAGAGAGATCACCTGACATTCCAATGATATTGAACCTATATCCACTTTAAGTCTTTCATACCTGGAGTTTTGTCAAGTAAAATAGCATGCTTCAGTGATCTCAATGCCCATATCAAGCCTTTTACTGCAAAAGTAGGCACTTAAAATTTTTTTTAGTTTTCTTTCTGTTTCTCAGTCTTTCATAATATTGTTCTAGAGTTATATTCTGAAGCTGGATTAATCCTTAAAAACATTGTTACACAAGTAGAGTAAACAAGAGTTTAGATTGTTTCTGAGTACTATGGTTCACATGAGAAGAAAAAAAAAATTAGAGCTTTTACCCTACTTGGCTGTCTCAAGCATCTACTCATTAATTTGCTTTGCTCACTAGGTGTTCACTTTCCATCCCAGCCAGCAGATCATTGCTGGTCTGGGACAGTTAGGCAGGAACTTTTGCCAGTTTGTGTTGAGCTGCTGCTTGCACTTTTTCTTTTTTTCCTGGACCCCTTCTTTTTGGGAATCCTTAGTTTTCAACAACAGATTTTTCTTTCTGGAATACCAAGTGCCCAGTTTTTCCAGTTCCAGTTTCCAGTCTGAATAGTCTATGTGCAGAAGAAAAATGCATGGTCAGACTCCTGACTGGTGGTTCTATGCCATGTGTCTTTATTAACTGGGGGATTTAGGATGTGCAACTTTTGTCTTGTCCAGATATTATCAAAATTTACAGATAGCATGTACCGTTTGCAACTATCAGCTAAAACAAATAAAATAAAATGTGTATAGCCATTTTAAAAATCTAGTAGACATAATGCACCCAAAAGTTCTTTATGAAATGTTAGTGCATTCCTGCATATTTAAGGTTATTTATTTTCAAATGTTTTGAGAAATAACAGAAAGATTCCTCATTGCTCTAAATGTGATTTTACAATATCTTGCATATATAATATCACAAAATCTTGGTGAAAATAATAGTGCTATCCTATAGGGAATAGAAAGAAATTAAAATTGTTTAGTCTTCCAGTTCCAAGACAGCCTAGTATTACAGAATAAATACTTTTATCTCCTTTTAGCATATGCATAGTGATCTTCTATTTTGGATGACTTAGAAACACATTCCATTATGAAATATATTGGACCCTTTTTGGGGGTAATTTGTTTATCTACATTATTTGTAGAAAGTCTGACAGGGAAAAAGTTCTGATGCCAGGAAAACACCAATGGTTGATGCCAGGAAATCTTCTTCAGATTTGACTGAGCAATAAACTATGGAGAATTGCTGTTTTCCTGTTGGGGCTTCCATTATTGCTTTTTGACTGGCAGCACACCAAAGCCACAGGCAATCTAAGCATTGAACCCTGCCCCTCCTGCAGCCACAGTAACATCCACTGCAGTAAAAAGTACTGGGGGTGTAACCTCAACCCTTTGCTTTCCAGGGCAAAGGTAGTGTGGTAGTTTAATACCATCCAGAAATTAAACTCCAAATAAGTTGTTCCCTTTCTCCATGCCCCTTCCAGCAAGAGTAGGACAAAGGCAGAGAATATGAGTTAACAATTTACTGAAAGCAAACAGCAATGGAATAAGAAATGCACAGTAGCAGCATCAGTATTAATAACAAAAGTATAAAAAAAAGAAAAGGTGCTTTACACACCTGAGGTAAGGTGTTCACCACCTCAACTTAGTTCAATGTGGCCCCTGGGCCAAAGACAAGATGGCAGCCTTTCCCACATGGTTCCACATGTTCTCCACTGGTTTCCTCAGACAGAGACAAGATTGCAAGTGTTCCCCGCATCCAGTTCTTCTGAGACAACAAAAAACAATGACAGACAAATCCCCAAAAAGCCAGACCATCTGCACTTCACCACAAGTATTTTTCCTGACCCCTACACACCACTGGTCCAAATCCACGCTGCACTGCCACTTCAGACAGCTCTGCCCCACTCCACCCGTCTCTGCTCAGCTTCTTTAAGCTCAGGTCAGACTTGATGGGCTCAGGTTTGCCTGCACTTCTCTGCTCTCTGCAGCTGCCTCCCACACCAGCACCACTTCTCAGCACCAAGTCTCAGAGCCATGGTTGCCACTTTGTCAGAACCACATCTCCAAGCCACGTCTTGCAACAGTGGGAGGGGATAAGCAGCGACAGAGGATGGGATCTGTCATTACAGGGCTGATCCCTGTAATCACCCTGATGGAGAGACCAAGACAATGTCCTGCACTTCTGGGGGTATGTTCCTTTTCCTTCCTCCTGAAACCACACCCCCAGCAATGATGTCAAAGGTATGGGATAGCGACCTGGCCATGCCAAAATGGCACTAAGCTCTGCCCCCTCTGCAGCCAGGACAAATGGTTATCAGATAATAAAACATAGGTGATTACAGAGATCTTGGAGGAATATCTAGAATGTCTTGCTTGAAGCCTCTTCAGTCCTGAGGATTAGTAGGGACATGAGGCAGACTTAGACAAAAAAATGTGATAGGCAGGAAAGCATTATGGCTCACTCCATTGGACAACTGACATCTTTCATGGCATTTCATAAATCATTTTATATTCCACTAAATTTTCCAAACATGACATTGAAATTGTAGTTATGATTTTGCATTGTTTTTCAATAAAAATACGGTATCTGTTTGTGCCATGATTTACAAAAGAGATACTTTCTTTTCCAAAACTCTTTTCCAGTGGCTGACATATCAGATGACAATCTTTCCCCACTACTTGTTAGCACAACAAATCCTCTACCTTCAGTCATAGGGATCAAGGTCAGTGACAAGTGTCAAATCTGAACTGATGCTGCATATGAAAGAGAGGGGGCTTAGTAGGGCTGCACAAGACAAAAATCTACCATGTTTACTAGTTCTTACTTATTTGTATTAGCATGGGCTGCTAAGATTGAATAAAACCATTTATTAATTCAAAAATTTGTATAATATCTGTGGATGAAGTACATTTGCTCCTTAAAAGACATAAGCATGTTTCTTTTTTTTTTTTTTTTTTTTTTTGTAGCATCATTACTTTTCTCTATACTGTTTCATTGAGGTAGCTACAATAAGGGCAAACACAGGAGAGTGATTTGCAGTATCAGGCTTGGCAGGAAATGAAATATCTGCCTCAGTGAGGAATGGATATTGGCCTCTGCTTTACTGCTGTTGATGCAGTCCCACTGAGATCAACATATGTGAGCTTACAAATATTCAAACAGTTTACATTTATGACATTGTTCTAAATATGCTGTGACATGAAACAATTTCTGCATTTTATCTTGTCACACTTCTAATTTCTACTTGCAAGATACAGAGGTCTACTTCATGCTGACCTTTTGCAAACTGAAGATTACCTATGAAGCAACTGGACAAACTAGTAGAATTCATACTGTAGGATTTCACTGATTTGTATTTTGGACTGGATCCATTACAGAGATCCAAGTTATTTCCACTATTTACCTCCCCTCATTTTTATAAGAACAAACTATACAAAATAGTTACTGCAAATAACTATTGATAATTTCCTTTTCCAAACAGGAGTTGCAAACATAGGCAGTTTTTATGAACCGGTTTTCATAGATTGTTCAAGTTTTGAACACTTAAAGAGATATTATGATATTCTGAGAAATGTTAATATTTATGGTCACCTTTTCTTTTACAGAGTCCGATAATTTAGGATGGCTACAGCATGAATTTCAAAAAATCAGATGGTTTTGATTTTGGACATCTAATTACACGGAATCCACCAATTATGTTAATAGCGTGAATTACTAAATTTCATTTTACTTTCAGTGGGCTGGGATCAACATTATGCTTTTTGTCTCTAAGTAATATTATTTATCCATGTAATGCATGCAAAAGGACAGATGAGAACAGTGGGTACAAATCCTCCTAACTCAAGCTGATCAGTTGATACCAATTGATAGGCAAACCTGAAACCTTACAAAAAGGGTTCGTCTAAAGTTGTATTGAGAAGATGGTATTATGCTGAGCTGTACTATTTGATTAAAGCCACTTCTTCAGGAAGAGATTTAAATTTAATTTTATATTAAAAAAAAAAAGAAAAAATGTGGTATGATTGATTAAATTAGAAGATAACAAAAGAGAAGGAATTTTCCATTTTGATTGGAATAACAAAAAGAGTGATGAAAACACATACTATATGTGTTACAATTGCTGTCTATATTTAACATTACTTATGTCTCTTATCTCCTATTCTGAAATATTTGAATTGTAGAGTAATTTAAAACTCTCCTACATGCAAATGAATGCACAGGGCTTTGTTAGAATGAAAGGGCTGACTAGGCTGTGGGTGTGACAGGAAGAACAGAATGTCTAAAAATGATCATGTTAAAACTGCCCTAGGGGAAAGCAGCTTGAACTCATTTTAAGCATCAGGGAAGACTAGAATGAGAAGACCAAATCCCCCTTCAGCGTCAAGACAGTGCATGCTCTGTCACATTGTAATTTCAAATGTGAATTTTAGAATGCCAAGTAGTTGGAGTGGTTTAGTTTCTTGTATCAAGTATGTGTGTACTGATACAGGAACAAATAAGGGATATTAACTGTTAAACATTTAGACTTATTAGCATGTCTTAGAAATACTTCTGATATCATACAAGAGGCCTGTATGGTGATGCTGAACCACTGAAAACTGTACCTGAGAAACCCATCTCTAACTGCGCTGCACCCTGTAAGTGAATATTTCTATTAATATTTAGTATAGCAAACATTAAGGCTTTCAAAGCATGTGTGGCACAACAGAAAATGTATATTTGAGAATTTAAAAAGACAGTTTTGATTTTGCTGATAACACATGCAAAGGTGTCTCTGCTGACATTTATATATATTTGACATGCGGAACTGCAACTGCACTTACACTTGTGAATACAGAGAAGAAGCCTCATACAGGTCTGAATGCTATATATTACTAGACATTTATAAAAATATGTTTTGGCTTGACTTTCATCCTTAAGTGTGAAAATAGTACTGCAACATGCTACCCATCAGTGATTGATTCCGTGCGTGTAGGAATGAACCTTTTCTTCTTGGTTTTCTGTTATGATGAGTCACTGTTTTGATGAAAACCTCAGCCAAAAAAATTTCAAACACTTTCACCTAAAAGCCAAATAAGCTGAGAACTCTGAGAACTCCTTACAAAGCAGTAAACCAACACAGCTTTTACTGACTCTAATGATCAATGCATGCTGAGGATACTGAAAACCTTGGAGGACTGTAAGCTGGGGAGAACAAGACCAGACAGTTCTAATGTAATATGTGTTACACAATTTTATCTTTAGAAATATCTCATTATAACCTCATCTTGAGGCACAAGTTCTAACACAATACTGTCCCTATTGTATAGAATAAGTTGTGACTTCTATTGAGTGTAATGGATTCTTATCAGTCATCAATTAATTTTTGTTTAACAAAGATCTTTTTCTTTAAAAGTTCACCAGAAATGGAAGTAAACAACTATGCTGCAGGAAATGCCACATTTGCTATGCACATAAATGCAGTGTGTGTGTGTATGTGTGTGTGTGGATTTAATGTACATATTCACCCTCAACAATTTTGCTGAACAACAGCAAGCTCTGTGATCATAATGCTGGTCTTGCAGGCAGCTCAGGGCAATCCCAAGCACAAGTAGAGGCTGGAAGGAGAATGGATTGAGAGCAGCCCTGACGAGAAGGACTTGGCGGTGTTCATGGAAAAAAAGCTCAATATGACTTGGCAAGGTGCTCTTGCAGACTGGAATGTCAGCTGTGTTCTGGACTGCATCAAGAAGTGTAACCAGCAGGTTGAGGGAGGTGATTCTGCTCCTCTGCTCTGCTCTTATGAAACTCCACCTGGAGTGCTGCATCCAGTTCTGGGGGCCGAGCACAAGACAGACATGGACCTGTTGGACAGAGTCCAGAGAAGGCCACTGAGTTGATCACAGGGCTGGAGCACCTCCCCTATGAAGACAGTTTGAGAGAGCTAGGACTATTTAGCCTAGAGAAAATACTCTGGGGATATCTTACAGCAGACCCAGTGATGTGGGCAAGATGAGGGGAGATCTGGGGGCAGGAATGCTGTCCATGACGGTCAGGGCTCCCCATGGAGCATTGATAAGGCAACAAAACAATGTTCCTACCACCCCAACCAGAAGTAGGGCAGCTGAGGGCACCTGGGCAGCACCAACCCCAGGTGCCTCCCTGGGGATGGGCGTAGGCAAGAACAGGGACAGGCCAGGACATAGGCCCATGGATGTCCCTCAGGACTCATGTCAGAGCTTGATTCAGCAGGACCCATGGCCAGGCAGAGCCAGGCTGTAAGGAACTGGAGGCTGGCCCTGCTATAGCATCACTGGGGCAGGGGCTGCTGGACCCGAGGGGCTGGTGTGGGGACCTTTGATTTGGGCAGGATGAGGTAGACCTGGGGGCAGGATTGCTGTCCATGATGGTGAGAGCTGGTGGTGCCCTTAGGGATCCAGAGTACTGTTACAGAAAAAGCAACAATTCACTATAGGATTTATTCCTGAAAATTCTTATGTCTTCCTTTCTGGGATTGCGCATGCCTCACCAATAACTGCTGAGATGTAGGCCTGCAATTTCCAGAAATGAAATACATATTGATCTGGAAAAGCAGTGAAAACACTCTCATTTGTTTGACTTGGCAGAGACTGATCAGCACAAATGTCCTGAGTCACTGCTTACCTATGCTGAATATCACCTCTGTCTGCTTAAAAAGCTTGTTAGCATCATAACTATTTTATGAAAAGCTAAAAATTGCATTTGGAAATCTATAGGTTATTAGCACCCTGTGCTGCCAGGTGACTGCTCATCCTGTTAAACTGTGGGAAGGGTTTGGGGCAGAACAGAAGCCTCTTGCAGGACAGGGGTGCAGGGATTGGGGCCATCCTTTTTTCTAATTATCATAGGGTCAGTGTCCAAGTGCACATGGTGATCATCAGCCAGCTGCCCTCTGCTCCAAAGAATGGCCCTGGCTGCTTCAATTTACTAGAAGTGATGTAGCTACACAGTCTGTTTATCTCCTTTACTCTAAACTATCATCTCTTACTCCCTTCATGCAAATGCAAAACACCAGACATTCACCATTTTCAAGCATTAATGAAATTAAAATTGAGCAATTTTAAGAAACTTTGTTATGTTCAAATAGCATTGCATGTGATGCTTTCTCTACCTATTTGGGGACAAGAGGTAGGATCTGTGTCTGAAACTGCTGTGACCTCCTTAAAGTGCTCCTAAAGTTGCCCAGGAACATGATTGTTCCTTGCTGTATGACAGGAAGGGAAAGGGTATTGTAAATCCGCATGAATTTCCACTTTGCATTTGCAAAAATATATCCCTGCTGCACATACCAGATCACTGAATCTGAACTTTGAAGATTTAATAGTGGCTCATCCTGTGAACTGTTTAATATTAGAATTTTAAAATTGTCCTTTTACGTTGGTTTGAATTTGCACTTGTCACTGGCCGTGACAGAAAACAATGCAGAGTTTTTTAATTATCAAATAGATACTTTTTAATTTATAAAGTCAAAATAAATAGTTGTACATACAGCCAGCTTCTTTTGCTTTCCAAGTTGCTTAATTCTGTGCTTCAGAGACAGATTGTTTTATTAGTTAAGCTGTAGTGTAAAAAATCTCAATTAATCAGTTGAGGTAAATTAGGAAAGACATATGTAATAGTGTTCGAAGTTTCACTATGCACATTGCTTTCAAATGAGGTACTCTGAACACTAATCACAAATGTGTACAAAATGGAATAATCACATTAAGGAATCAGAATACCATAACTTGGTATTTTCTTATTTAAATGCACAGTGAATATCAGACACAGTAAAATACATTACAGCTGCTTGATAAATAATTTTACTTTCCTTAGCAATTATTATGCACAGGAATACAAGAGTGAACACAGATCAATAGTTCTGTTGTATCCTTTGAATAACTAAGATGGATGAGAACATGGTGACAGTCTGTCTAGGCAACAAAAGACATGTCTTCAGTGAGTAACAGGATACATATCACAATGTTTCCCTCTGTGGGTTTAATCAAGTACATTTCTTTATTGAGTTTGGTAATGTTATACATATTTTTGACAAATTTTTTCAACATGCTATTAGTTTTTCTATCACTATTATATAATTCAAAACATTGAAGGTATTTATTTTATTATTATCTTAAATTGTTGACTCATTTTCTTTTACAAATGTCTTTGTCTTCTGACAGCCTTTCTTGTCCATGAATACCAGGATTGAATTGTTTCATAGCACATACTCAAAATAAGAAAATATAAATATCTCCAAGAATGTTAGGTTTTAATAAGTGGATATTTTTAGTTTTAATCTTGCAATAATAAAATCAAGTAATATTCAGCCTCTTAATGTGCTGACCTGTGGTAGTAATTCTGGAATTCTGAGATTATACACACCTGTCAGATCCAATGCTTTCTGCCCTTTTGGGAGCCTCAAGTGTGAGAGTCAGCCAAGCATCTTAACTATTTAGGAATAATGAGTTGCACAGATAAAAGCTGAGGAAAGAATTTTTCTTTCTTCAGGGCAGTTTTGGAAGGTCTATCATACCCCAAGCTGAAGCTGATTTCTTTACCAGAAGGGGAATCAGGAGGTAAGTAGGAAGGTGGGAACTGGGTTTGCTGCCAAAAATGCCTTTGCTGTAGTCCATAAAAGTTGGCTAGCTCAGTTTAGGTCTTGTGTGGGCCATGGTGTGCTGCACTTTGAGGAAGCCATAGTTTAATTGAAGAATCTACAGAGCACTGTGATCTATAAAAAAAGGGTTTTTTTGAAAACAAAGGGAGTGGGATTCTGAAGATCTAGAAAACAAGGCTGGAGGAGGGAGCAACTTCCCAACCTCATTTCTGGAGAGCAGTAATCAAACTAATGAACTTTAAGTTTTCATTACAAAAATTTCAGTTTCAAATTGAGAAAAGAAACTGAATTTAGGCTGCAGAGGGGCTCTGTGAGGAGAGGCCAGACCTGGGCAGGACTTGGTTGGTTCCAGCTGCCACGGGGCATGGCTGAGCCCATGAATGAGTTGGTGGCATCTTGGGAAAATGTATTTAGGCCATTAAAACAACTGAGAGGTGGGGGAATAACAAAGTTAGAGAAGATGGTTCTTCAGGCACCATCCCCAGAGCACAGATTCCCCTGCAGGCTGGGAAAGAGCACTCACTGAAGCAGGTGGGTATCTCTGAAGGGGCTTGTGGAAATCCCACAACTGAGCAGGGGTAAAGAGAAAGGAGGAAGTGGCAAGAGAGAAACCACAATGTACTGACCATAATGCCCATCCCCTGTGCTGCTTGATGGGGTGGGGTTTGTATAGGAGTCTGAAATTAAGAACTAAAGTAGAGCCTTGGAAAATGGTGAAGAAAGGTGTTGTTATAATTTATTTTTTTCTTTTTTCTCACTACCTACATCTATTTTAACTGGCAATAAAATGAATTACTTGTGCTGAAGTCAAGTCTGTGTTGCCCCCAAGAGTAATTGGTAAGTGATTTCCCTGTCTTACCTCAACATATGACCTTTCTCATCTAATTTTCTCCCTTCCCCCTGCTGAGTCAGTGAGCAAGGGGGGGTAGACGTTTTACTGTTATGCCAGGCTAGCCCACCACAAGAACAGGTAAACAAACTTTCTACAATGCAGGAATGAAAAGGATAAAAAGGAATGCCCAAGGAGGCTTTGGAAAGGGCTCACCTAAGGTCTTGAAAGTTAAACCAACATCTACCTAGAATAAGCATTAATCCTCTCATATAGAGCAAAACAATGCCTCAGAATTCTGTATGTTACTTTGCTGTGATCTGGTAGTAAAACATGCAGAATATATATATAAACTTGGTTTCAGATTTTTTTTTTGAACAAGGAAAAGATTATTTTTTTCTTGTAGAGGATACTAAAGATTACTGTAGAAAAGACAGCTAGTCCAAAAAGCAACAGTTCCATAAAATGTGGCGAAGATTCAATTGAAATCAGTCCCATTGAACTATAGTGTAGAAGTGTATGGAAAACACTATTCTTTTACTTTCATCATCCGATTTCTTTAAATACCAAGAGGCTGCACACCAAATAAACAAAAACCTTTAATCTGTTTTAGCAGATGTCCTGCTAGCTTGTAATAATATTCTTCCTATATAATTTTAGGAAGGTTAAACTAAAAAATGGAAGGATACTGGAATATTGATAAGAATATAAAATCCAAGGGGAGAAAAATTACCAAAAACAATGGCTGGCTTGTTCAATTTGACATGACAGCTGAAAGAGCTTGCTAAGCTGATCACTCTTAATAAATAACATATGTGGTTAAATATAAGCGCAAAAAATGAGTCATTAAAAGTAAAATATAGCTTTAGCCTAGGAAATAGACAACAGTTACTCAGGAATATTAATGATACATCCATTTGTGCTGAAGAGGAAAAGAAAAGCTGTAACTGTTAGAAGAGTGACATTCTCCAAATTCTTCATTATAGCTTGCAACAGATCCTGTGTCCTGTGCCTGTAAGACTTAAATTGATTTACTTGGCTTAGATATTTAGAATAATTTACAATCAAAACATCAGCAGATATGAAGCATCTATCTCTACAATACTAATCATAGCTTTTAAAAAATATGCAAAGTTGGACATTTGATAAATTGCGTAGAAGCACAGGAAGTTGTTTCATAGATTCTGAAGAAAGACACTGTGTCTGTTTTGTTGTCTACTGAGATGTTATGTTCCATTACAAAAGAGAAACTTTGCCCATTAAAAAGATGAAATATACCTACTGCATTTCTTCCAATTATTACTTTGATATAAAAATTTATATAGCTGGACATTTTCCTGCTTCATAAATAATACAATAGATGTAAATCATCAGATCATAGCTTAGCTGGATAACAGATATTTAGATAAAGGTTTTTTTTAATGAAGCAAGTAGATTTTTAAGCAAAATTTTTAATAGTCATTCCTTGTTTTGTGCTTTGTTAGCTGTTCATGGTTGAATAGCAAATATGTAAAATACAACAGTAGATAAAAATAATGTAATAACTTTGAGTGAAATAAATCTCAGAAAGAATCTTTTTCTATAATTGGACAAATTATAGAAAATCTAAAATTGGACAAATTATAACAAATCTATGTGAGCCCACAGGAAGATTTGAGAAGAACGTTACTGTCTTTTATGTACTCATAATTACAAGTTTATTGATAATGGACTGATTCCAGAAGAACTGCAAGTTCATCAATTAGCCGCAACACAATCTAAAATTGTTAAATTTGAGTAATACAAATTTATTTGCATAGTTTAATCAAGTGATAATCTTTCCAAATTGCTGGATTTTCAAAGATGGCAGCTGAAATGAAGATGTTCATCTAAAATATCATTCCAACCATGTAGGCAGTCTTTAAAAAGTCATATACAAATCACTTCTTAGATTTAAAAGGAAAAAAACCCAAACACATTAATGCAGAATACTTATCTGGCTATTTTTTCTGACTCAGAAGAGGCAGTAACAAATACCAGAAATGCTTGTGACAGTGTTTGCCAATTACACTTCATTTCTGTGTTTTGGAACAGCTCATTTTTACAAACCATGGTCCCTGTTGAAATGTGTATCACAGCGTAGAGCTAAAGAAATTGTAATAATGCAGAACTACCAGGTGTAGTGGGTTGATGCTGGCTGGATGCCAGACACCTACCAAAGCCTCTCTATCTCTCCTCTCTGCAGCTGGACAGGGGAGAGAAAATATAACAAAGAATTCATGAGTCGAGATAAGGACAGAGAGAGATCACTCACCAAATACCATCACAGGCAAAAAAGATTTGAATTAGGGATATTAATTGACTTTATTGCTAACAAAATCAGAGTAGGATAAAGAGAAGTAAAATAAAACCTTATCAACACCTTCCCCACCCCTTCCTCCTTCCCAGATCTATCTCCTTCCCCCAGCAGTGCAGGGACACAGAGAATGGGGGTTACGGTCAGTTCATCACAGGTTGTTTCTGCTGCTGATCAGGGAGAGGAGTCCTTCCCTGCACAATACCTTTTATTTCTCTTCTAAAATATGTTATCACAGAGGCACTACCATGATTTCTAATTGGCCAGCCTTGGTCAGTGGCCTGTCTGGTTTGGGAGCTGCCAAGGATTGTCTCTCCTGGACATGGAGGAAGCTTCCAGCAGCTTCCTGCAGATGCCACCCCTGTAGCCCCCTTGCTACCAAAGCTTGGCCTAGCAAACCCAATATATCAGTATAGGTGAACTGTTACATGGATGTCATAGACTATGGTAAGGGTGCTACCTCTGAATTTTCCTTCACCATGATAAGCTGGCCTATGCATGCTGTCTCCTCACATGTTTACTACGTGCCTCCAAACATCCATGTCTGCTTAAAATACAGACTCTTCATTCAGGTTTGAAGCTTAATTCAATTAGGCTTTGTCCCAGTGTAAGAAAGATATAAAGCTATTAGAGAGCATCCAAAAAAAGGCAACAAAGATGGTGAAAGGGCCTTGAGGGGAAACCGTATGAGGAGCAGCTGAAGGCACTTGGTCTGTTTAGCCTAGAGGAGACTGAGACCTCACTGCAGTTACACCTTCCTCAGGAGGAGAGGAGGGGCAGGCACTGATCTCTGTGTTGACCAGAGACAGGACCTGAGGGAATGGCCTGAAGGTTTGTCAGGGGTGGTTTATTTTGGATATCAGGAAAAGGTTTTTCACTCAGAGGGTGATTGGGCACTGGAACAGGCTCCCCAGGGAAGGGGAGCTTACACAGAACCAGCCTGACAGAGCTCAAGAAGCATTTGGGTAATGCTTTCAGGCACATGGTGTAATTCTTGTGGTGCCCTTTGTATGACTTGGACTTGATGATCCTTGTGGGTCATTTCCAGTTTAGGATATTCTATGAGTTTATGATTAAATGAGAGAGTTCAAGGAGATAGTAAATATGGAATCATAACATCATAAAAAAGGATCAAAAACTTGTGCTATAGTCCTTTCTTAAATCTGTGGCTATAAAGAGTTGTATTGTACAGCTGAGAAATATGGTGTTACTTTAGTCAAACTCCTATGATCTACAGCTGTGCAGGACAACTGAAAGACTGAACAGATGATGAAAACTTACTTAGAGTAACTGCACAAGGTAAGTCCAAAGACTGTTTTAGAAAAATCTCCCATGCATGTCCGATTGGATTCATAACCCTCCAAAAAAGTACATACCATCAATATGTCATTCCAGTTTTGTATCCATATCAAATCCTTGATTATGGAATAGGTATATTAGAGAAAATAATAGTTGCAGATCATTGAGAGTAACCGTGAAGTAAAGTTCTCTGTGTATCAGAAGTCACACTGTTTGAAACAAAGAAATTACTGCTTTGTGGTAAATTATTTTAGATCATCTTACAAGTAAGCATACTTTCATGTTATGTTACGTGGATTATTCACTGCAGGGTGTGGATACAAAATCAACCAGGATCACTGCTGAAGACAGAGCTCTATTGGTGGCTTGTTCTATTGTAAGCAATTGTGTGTTTTGACTGATGCATGAAAAAGTGCAGGCATAAGCTGTGTATTCATAACATTCATGAAACAACATTGTCATCAAGGTATATCTAATACTGGCCAATTTTAAGACTTTTCAGCATGTACCATTGTTATTTCTAACCAAGAAAAATCTGAAGGTTAGAAACTGATGAGAAGGGAACGCTGTTATTACTGTGTTTTCTATGAGTCATGGAAGATTTCATGAGCTCTCAGAAAACTGCAGGAATACACTCATCACCTGCATGTCTTTTAAAGTCAGTTTATCAGTGAACTCTGGGCCAAATGGCATGAAACTGACTTCAGCAAGTTTCTGCCATGTGAAGTCTTCCTGTTTCAACAAGGAGTATGGAGATGATCTCTATGTTTGTATCTTATGTCATGGACATTCACTAGGTGACTGGATCAACAGAATCTAAAGGATCTCACTCAAAGGAGCATCTGTAAGATAATTCAGATGAATTACTTGTTACATAGGTTTCCACTTGCAAGGAGACCTTAGAGCCCTACATAACATTTAATCAAGGGAAGATAATGAGCTCTTGGTTTATGGTGCACTTACACAATGAATACATATTTTGATTCCTAATAAGATCTCTTATTAACAGATATGCAAAGCTTGAGTGCTGTAACACAAAAACATATGAGAGTCTCATTAAGAACACAATTAACATTACTATGTTACTCGTATAGTTTAGCAAAGGTCCAAATTTCTAAACAAAGTCTGCATAAATTCTTAAAAGTCAGAATTTGAATTTTTTACCTCATGTGGTAGCATGCTTAAATACCAAACTCTTGATTCACTGATACCTATGTGAAAAAAAAGGTTCTATAGGGGGAAACACTGGGCAGCATTGTTTCAACAGAAAAGGGGAAGATCCATAATGAGTTTCTCTCTGTAGGCCACTTGAAAATTAAAGACTGATTAAGGAATTTTAAGATGAAAAGAGATCAGTATGAACACTTATTTTTTTTGACTGAGATTTACGTGATTTGCGTCGTACGTATAACCAATCGAGATTTTCAAAGGCAATAGACTTCTATCCATTTATTATTTACAGAATTACAATTTTAGCTTATGATAACATAGTGTTTCACTGTGCAAGTGAAGGTAGTGGAATGAAATGGGGAGGAGGAAGAAGAAATTACTTAAAGATGGCTAGTGCTGTACTCTGCCATTTACTTCCCATTTAATTTGAGAGGTAAAGATATCTCTGTGAGCCTAAGCAAAGGAATATAAACTTACATTGTAATCTTCTTTATGCAGAAAATCCTACAGGCCCTTAAGTATGCACCAACACATTTCCTGAAAACATCAAGTTAACAGAAGAATATGGGTAGGAATTAGGGTTTTCCCTGTTGGAAAGTGAGGGAATAAAAGGAGTTGAAGTATCATGTCAAACCTGTAGTGGCTGAGCTAAAATTTGGTTGCTGTTGAACTGACATCTAAGGACAAATTCATGAAGTATATTAGCCATTAATGAGACAGATTTGTTGTGGGAAGAATAGATGGTGCAGTCACATAGAAAGAAAACGGTTTTAAAGTAAAGAGAAATTTTATCTCCCAAATTTTAGCTTCTTGAAACATTTCAAAGCATTCAAATACAGCCATCAAAATCTTTACTATGTGGGAAAATTTCATCTCCTGATTTTGAAATTCAGTTACAATATTTGTAAAGGTTTAGAAGCTATTTATTAAAAGTTCCTTTCTGTGGTAAACAGGTTTGTTGGATCACAGGAAAAAAAATACTAGAAAGGAGTAGCTCTCTGGAAATGTAAAATGAAATTTCTCTGTAAAATTCAAGTACATGTTTATTAGATTACAAGAGATTTATCACTCTGTAAAATAAGGCAATTGACATGTTAATCAAAATTCAGCAGTACTTGCAACTTAATGGGTATTTTCTAATAAATTACTATTTCAGTTGTGTAGTGCAAGAGTGAGTTTCTGTGATGTCTTGTAGAACTAAAACAAGTAAAAATGTTTAAATATATCCATTGCATCTCAAACACACAACTGAAAATCATGGTAAGATATTTTAAAGGCCAGTGATGAAAGTGGGTATTTGTAACACAATTCTAATTTTGTGGCAAATAAATCAATAACTGAAAAAAAAAAAAAGAGCTTCAGCTATCTCTTCAAAAGACCTACCTTTGCCCTTGAAAAGAGTCCGTGTTTTTCAGTTAATATCCCAAACTGTAGATATAGGGATGATTTCTTGGAAGCCTCAAAGAACATTCTAAGGTGAACTCCTGTTACAAGTGGCTTACGTCTCAACAGCTCAAGTGGAATGAGTGGAAGTCCTCTTTCTCCTATAATTTGTCTTGTTCATGGCAAGATGTGTATGTTAATTTGGAAATTCTCCATTAGGTCACATTTGTGGTCTTCCTATCTCTTATTTGAATCAATTCCTTAATAACTTTAGGGTTTTCAATTTGATTTTTTCCCTAGCCTATTTTTCTTAGTATACTTTTTTTTTTTTTTTTTTGGTAATTAAATTGAAAAATCAATAGATGGAAAATGTGATTTCTGGTTAGTATAGTTGCTAACAGATAATTTATTTTAAGGTCTTCAGGTGCGTGTGATATGACTTACCTTCACTACTTTACAGTTTAAAGATCCCAGTCAAACCTAATAATACTCAAGGTTAATGTTTCTGAATAAAATCCAAGAAAAGGAATTTAAATTGCATTTAAATGAAAGGCCTTTTTTTCCCCCATAAATACAGAATGCTTGCTGCTTTGATTTAATATGTATTTCAGGTTTTGAATATAAAGTTTGAATTGAATGACAACTGTGAGTTCTGCTTCTGCACAGCTCAGCACCTAAAGCCATTTATGATTTAGAAAAGAGCTCTGCTCTGCTCTGCTTAGTAGGTTTTCTCAGACACTACTTAACACAAGTCACAGGATCAGACTCTGAACACCATGGCAACATCCCAATTTTTAAAAATTTAATAATTTAGGGGCAAACACACATCCAAAGGAGACTTATGAAAACATTCAACCTCTGTCTGCTTCTTCTTAGCTATATACCTTGAAAGAACCTATAGGCTATTTTCTTGCAAAGAAATTGTTCACTACTGCTGAGATTTGGCTGATGTCTAGCAAGGAATTCAAGATGGAGAGAAAGTGAAAGGAAGAATGGCTAGAGTCTGTTCACACAAGTCATGCCTCGGAGATAAGACCCTAGGTCACATCTTTTCCTAAGTTTTTCAGTAAAATACAGACTCAGTACTGGAAACACAGACAAGTGATTTCCCAGGCAATATGTCCATTACACTGTAAACTGGTGTTCTCATACTAGCCACTGAAAAGGAAATTTATTCTGTTGACATTATTTGGAAACATCTGTTTTTTCTGTAGTTCACATAAGACACCAACACTCCTATACCATGTTCCTGTTTTCCCTATTCCATGCATGAGGTTAGTGACAGTCAGAAAAATGTTATAGGAAATGCAATTTTTCACAATGAAATGTCTAGCAGACAAGCATCCACACTCACAAATAGAATACCAGTTTGGAGTTGGGAAGAGTATTCATTTTCCAAAGAGATGCGAGAAAGCACCAAGCAAATCTCTTGCAACAAAATGGTCCTCAAAATTGATCTTAAAGTTTTGATTTTACACTTTCCCCTCAGAAGTGCTCTGGACTGGGAGTTCAAGAGATTAGGCAAGGAATACAGGCTGCTGACTGCCTTTGAGCCTATGGTTTGCATTCCAGGTTTCCATGGAGTTCTGACAGAATTACATTTCATAAACTTAACAATTAACAAATAGTCTTGTTATTGGAACACACTATATATATATATAAACTATCTATGAAAAAAAATATGGAAAACAGGAATTATAGACTCGTGTTCAAAAATTTCTAGAACTAAATTAATAATTTTCTTAGTATGGTAACCATTTCAGTGGCTGGAATATTGTACCAAGCCTTTGGCATCACTGAACGAAATTTCACTGAATTCTTTAGAGGCACCAAGACCCAGAGTTTATGCATCTCATAGAAGCAGGTCTTAGAAGGCAGATATGGAGAAAAATGTGTGCCTTTGGCATGCATGGAGTGGAGTTTTAAACATCTGAGTAAATTTAATGAAAAATTCAGACATTAAGGACATTTAAATATGATGCTGGGTTTAACCCCAGGTGCGTATGTGGTGGCTACGTCATACAGGGGATTCAACTTTATTGACTGTATTATGAGTGGCAGATTCTATAGAAAATAAAACAAATTCTTTCTAGCTTAGAGATTCCAATGCTGTAGAAGATATAAATGAATGCATAATTATTAAATATTTGCTTGGCTGGGATCCATCTACATTTATAGTGTTTAGATACCATTCTGTATATGAAAGAGTGGCATTCATGATGCAGTGAATGTATTGATGGGAAATAATAAATTTCAAATCAGAAACTTGTTGACTATGCTGTCAGTTAAACTGATAATGAGTATTGTTAAATATAACATTATAACTTTTATTTTCTATAATACCTGCTAATATTATTTCAGGCTTACCAATGGAAGACACTAATATGGCTTATAATATCCACCAAGGTAAAATACTGAATAGTAAAATAACTATCTTGTGTAGAGTTATTCTGGCCACCACTTATTTCCTAATTAGTTTATTTTCTTGGACTTGTGCTTTATTTAATCCTGACTTCTCATCTTTATAGGGTAACTGTGCAAAAAATGAATCAATTTCAGCTGCTTTGCTTATGTTCCTTGGAAAAGCTTGAAATCCTTGCATAAATAATCTTATACTGAATACATCACCTTGCTGGTATTTGTATGCTTGAAAGAGTAATCTTTCAAACATATTAAATTTATGCTAAAGAAATGCAAGTGAAGTTTTCTTGTGATCAGTAAAACTCAGAGCCTGAAGGGATATTTTCATAATTTTACTACCTAGAAAATGTATAGGATGTACCTAAGTACTGATCATTTAATTTTTACATTAAATTTACATTTACAGAACATTATATTCTCATTCATTCAACTTTAAAGTAAACTAAACCTTTTAGTTTTTAAAAAATATTATTCTTAAAAGTAATTGTTTGATACAAAAGTGTGAGCACTGATACTTTATCATGGTTTTAACTGTTACAAATCAATATGAATATACTTCAATTCAAGTAGTAGATAGTAGTCACATTATACTCTCAGCAAGGTCATGAAATCAAGATTAATCTTTTCCTTGCAAGAATAACTTCACACAGTGAACTGGCTGCTTTGAATTTGTTTATGCATCGAAGACTGACCATCTTCTCCCAAGCTTCTGACATGATGCAGGAAACCTCATCACATGGAACTCATGACATCCGTTGTGAACAGAACAGAAAGGGAAACAATTCCATCATTTCAATAAGAAATAAAAATAATAAATATTATTTTTGCTACTAAACAATGCATATAAAGAATTTCAGATTTTGAAAGATTTGTTAAAAATAAATTAGATTTGATGGAATAAATTTTTACACTGCTACTTCAGTGAAAGAAATGCAAAATGAAAATATGTGGGGTTTCAGGGATTTTTTAGATAAATTGGTTAATAGATATATCAGATATCCTATATTTTATGCCAGTTAATTGACATACAAGAGAGGTGTCTGGGATACTATGTATTTTTGATGTATCCATGAAAAGAGGTTGATGTTTTAATCCCTCTAAGATAAATAGCACATTCCAAGTTCATTTCCAGCACTGACATTTTCAGACACAACTGCAAACAAGTTCCAGTTTCAACTAGAGTCAGTGACAAAACTCCCACTGTCAGGGTTTCATCCTTCACACTTGTCTGTCTGGGCTAATCTTAGTTGCATAAAGTGGTAACAGCAAAGAAGAGGAAGCCTATTTTCAGCAACATTTTCTCAATATTCTAAATTGCTGTTTTCTCAATTCTAGTAAATATATGAGAAAGAGGAGTTCAGCATAAAATTGTATTTCCCATCCCAGTCTAGCTGGAACTTCAACATATTCCTGCTAGTCACCTGAATGATGGATGACTTCACAGTACCTTTTGATTCCCTGTGGAAGAATGACTGGTAATGATGCAGAATCCAGCAGAGATGTAACAGGCTGGTGGCATCAATTTGCAGTATCTGGACTGCAAAAGCAGGCTTATTCTCCATCTAGATCAAGGCAACAATGAAAATTGCACAAACGTGGAAATAGCTGTGGAAAATAGCAAATGGAAAAAATGAAAGATGTATCATGTTCCACAAATGTTTTTCTCATGATAAGGGAAAGACAAAGGGTAGAAGGTCTAGCCTGGCCAATCTGAAGGCAATCTGAAGGAAATAAAAAAAGACATGTGAGTAAATATAAACAAACAAATAAATGAAATGTCTACTTTCTCTATAAGTAGCTCTGTGTGCAATTTTACTCTTTGCAGGCTACAGGATGTTTGTGAGACACTGTTATTATAATATTAGAGACAAAAAGATCAGAAAAGTTTCGATAAGAAACACAGCTGCTTCCCTAAAAAGATTCAGCCCTTTGGACATCAGTCCAAATAAAGAGCAGACATCTACAAATGTCTACAAACAACACAGTGAAAGGACAGAACACTTACATAAGTATTGTAGAAAAACTACTGAACCAGTAGAATAAGGAGAGAAATATCAGAAGTTTTACACAAGACAGAAAGAACTGAAAATTATTTTTTTATGGACAACTTTACACTGACAATTTGGGTTGTGCCTTATATTTCTCAAATGCCCTGATCTAATAATTTATCCTACAAAGTACTACTTTTCACCTATGAATTGCAGAGAACAAATTAATTTTTCTCCAGAAATATTCTTTGTAGCTGTCCTTGACAATTATTAATCAGGAGAGGAGGAAAAGCATAACTGCTACTTTGATTTATCACTTTTTTCAAATATTGTCTTATTAAATATTGACTTATAATTTATTTTCCCCCCCCCCCTGTAAATTCTCTATATTTTGTGAACAATTTCCTTGTACAATTATATTTACAGCAGAATGCAGTGTCCTCTGGATAGTTTTGCCAGAAATCCGATGAAAATTTCTCTGTATTTATTTCCAGGTTAGCATGTTTCTGGATTCATACTATGTAAGAGAAGGCATCCATAAACTTTTTTTCTTCTAAAAATTTTAATCTACTTGTTAAAAACTAGGGGGGAAAGATTGCAAGTCATGATAATTTTTACTGTTTTCTTTTTCTTTGGTCTCAGTAATTCCCTAGGATGGTGACAGTTATTTAAAAATCAAAAGTTATGCAGTTTTAGAGATTCATAAGAAAATTTATTACTTTAATATTTCACTCTTGGACTTTATCTGGAAGCTAAAATTTGACTGCTGTAAATGGTGGACCTTAAAAGATTCATAATCAATTTTAACTCTTTTGATAATATTGTGTTATGTTTTGACAACCAAACAGCAAAACCTCAGCATGAGCAACTCCTGTTTTTATTGAAATCAACAGACAGAAACCATAAATAATTGTTTGTGTCCTGCTGGTAATACCAATTGACTAGCACCATACAGACACTACTGAAAACAAGTACAGGCTATTGTAAAAAAGATTCAGAAGTTTGAGCTGCACATAAAATATACAAGTTTGAATATATCAATGACATAAACTTTGTCTTACATGCTTTTCAAGGTCAGCAAAATTTATAATGCTCAAAGGCCATTCTATTAAGACTACTTCACATTTTTATTTCTCTGTGCTCAGTCGCAACAGTAGACAATGTCCAGCAAGCATTTAAAAAGCAGTAACTGTGATAACAAAGCTTAAATACAGTGGCAAACTCTGAGATACTCTAGCATGGTACAGCCAGGAAGTGAAATTTCATCTGGAACAGCAGCTTAATATTTGTACATCACGAAAACCACAAACAGCATCTTAAACCCTGAACTTTGAAATAAAGGAAAAGATGGCAAGTGTGCTGGAAGATATTCTCCACATTTTTACATGTTCACTGCCTTGTTTACATGTTACATGTAAGGAAAGTGAAAATTGGTCTAAATATCAGACCATCAGCTCAGTGCCTAGGAAACCTGACTGTTTTCCTCCTCCCTTTTCAGTTAGTAAATAAATCCCTATCTTTGCACCTACTCAGACAAACACTGTGCAGTGAGGATAACTGTTCTAACATGGAGTCTGTTAGCACAGGTTGTAAATGCTTCCCCTAAATTAAAACCCTGTGCTGCTCACTGTGTCTGGGTTGTTGAATACTTGAAGTAGATGGGTCTTCATTCCAAAGAGATGACCAGTGATATCATCATTATCAAAGATAATGACTGCTCTTAGTCACCTCTGAAGTCAACACAATGAATGAGCATTTCAGAAAATAAAACTGAATTTGAAGCTGAAAGTACTTGAAGCTTGTTGTTATTGGTGAAAACTCTAACATACAATTTTTATTTTTTTCCCATATTACTAGAATCTATTTCTATGCAGGCTTTGTCTTAAATTTGCTGCCTTTGGCACATAAATGTTTGAGAGAGTTAAAATGGCTTTAAGCTACCTTTACAGTCTACTGGATGATGGTGTAGTCATTAAACCAACTTAATTTATGATCACCATCCACATTTCCTTGCCTCTTCTCAAAGACATTTCAATACTCAAATTTCTGACTGTTGATGCTGTGAGAGCATTTTAAAACTTTTCATTGTGTTTTTATATTGTAAAGATGGGGCTCTGTCATATCAAAATGGTACTACATTTATAGCTATCAGAAAGCAAATAACTAAATTCATTCTTCCAGAAAAATCTTCACTGAAAACCTGACATTGACTTCAACAATCAATATGACTAACTTTAGTAAACTCAGCAGTGTCATAGAAACCTGTTTGGTTTTTTGATTTTTTTTTTTTTTCAAAACCATGATAATGCAAACAAGGTTGAGTTCTAACTTTGAGGCTGGTCCTAACATTGTCACAATCCAGTGTTACCAATCTGTGGATGACACTGTAAAAAGATGCTATTTCTTAAAAAACAGGAAAAAAAGCAATTTGTTTCTTGTTAAATGTTGGCTTCATACCCCATTGTGCTTCTTGAGAAACACTTCTGAGTTCAGCTCTTTGAACAACATTCGGTGATTCATTTTATGATCTTTTCAGCTGCAAAGATTAGAACTGTAAGGTAGTATTCAAGACCTTGGAGTCCAGACTGTACAGAACAGCAGTGCTCGCAAGAAATAGAGGAAACGCAAGGAAAACTTAATGAAATTCCTAAGAACTTAACAGAGGAGGAAAAATGCACCAGGAAAAAAAAAAAAAAGCCCTGATATATGGTGACAACAACTTACCTTCATATTCTTAATCAGAATCACTGCCAGAGGCAATATGTCTGAGCAAAATGAACATAAATGCTGTGAATTTCTAAGACAGAAGATATATTGTTTAATTTCTAATAAGTCAACCTCTTTTTTGCTCTGCAAATCAATGTTTTATCACTTCCAGGATTTTGCTGGCAATAGATATCTGTTACTCTGGTCAGGCTACAAATCTCAGGATTCATTCCCTACACTTCTTTCCAAGAGTCATCCTACATATATAATGGAAAGTGCTGTACATTGACAGCTCTCTTGATGCCATATTCCACTCAAATCATCTCTGAAAGCTCATTTCTACTTGGTGCTTTATATCCAGAAAATAACCAGCTAAAATCTGCAGTGATTTGAGGTAGCGACCTACAGAAGCCACACACAGGCTATGACCTACCAGTGCTGCAGTCTTAGGTGGGTTTCGTTACCTGGATGATGATTTCTTTTACATGGTGAGTTCTCTGGGCCAGGACAAGTTGTTACATTTGTGACTTGTCACAAGGAGAAAATCAAAAGAGGAACAGCCATCCTACTGATGCCTTCTGGAGGCTGACCTGGAACAGAGACTAGACAGAGCAAAAGGATAAAGTAGGTATTTATTAAAAGGCCACAGTGGGTACACCTGGGCAGCACAGGAGTCCAGCTGGACCACACCCAAAATGCACCCAAAAAGGTCACAAAATGGATGACTGTTCACAAGGTCTCACATTTTTATAAATTCTGGTCCATTAGCATATTAGAATCAATTGTCCAACCATAGCTTCAGGTTATGAAGCTCCATCCTTGGTTTTTCTTCTCACTTCACTGTTTTCATTCTTGGACCTGAAAGTTATCCTTGGTATCAAACTAGAGAAGGAATTGTTTTGTCTATCTACCCTGTGAAGAGAGCCTGGTAGCACTTAATATGAAACCTAAAACTACCCACCAAAACAGCACAGAAGCTAAAAAATGTAAAAGCTAAAACTTAAGGCATCCCTGTGTCTGGAAATCAGTGTTCTGTTACAAACCAGATTAGCCTGTAACCAGACAAATTACAAGTACTGGCTGTGCCTCTGTTCCTTGGCTTTCAAATAAAGCTGGTAACAATCTTGCCCCTCTCTTCTTTCCCCTTGACTTGCACTTCTAGGGACAAGAATTGCTTCTTCTGCATTCCTCAAAATCACTTGTCAGAATCGTATTGATATTATGTTTGGGACTTCTGCAATGCATTATTTCATAAACAACTAACAAAAATTTCTACAAAATTTCTAACAGTAGTCTTCTTGAGTAGTCAATTATTTAACAGTTTTCATCTTCAATTTTAGACTAAAGCCTCTTTCTGTTCTTCACTCTCTTCTTTCTTTTTCTCTACTGATTTAATTTTTAGCTAAGATTTTAAACTGGGAAAAGCTTGTATATATATTGCATATATATTTAATTTTATGTATTTGAGAAGCATCAGCCGAACTAGTGTACATTTGAGTGATCAAGTAAAGGTTCAGCTTCTTGTCATAGACTGAAGGCAAACAGTAATGCAGTAAGGCTGAAAGAGACACAGCTGTGTCCAATTCAAGAAAAAATTACCCATTTCTTCTTATTGCCTATAAAGAAAGTGTTTAAATAGTTCTCAAACTTACAACTATGCTAACAGCAAATATGATATGAAAGAGAATAGGCACTTTTAGGCATTTAAAACTTTAAAAATCAATATTTATTTTGACAAAAATTCAGGAGAGCAACTCCATGAAATTAAAGTTCTGAGTTCAGCTCTTTGAACAACATTCAGTTGTCTTAAGATCTTTTCAGCTGCAAGAATTAGAACTGTAAGGTACTATTCAAGACCTTTGAGCCTACACAGTACAGTACAAAGGAGCTCATACGAAAGAGAGAAAATTCAAGAAAAAATTTATGGAACTCCTAAGAACTTAAAAGGGAGGGGGGAAAATCATGAGGGCAAAAACATTATGACAGCAACTTACCTTCATATTCTTAATCAGAATCAATGTATTAATTATTCCCAAGCCAGTAAAGGACTTTCAAACATCTAAATACTTCCAGGTAATAGGCATAGGAGCACAATTTCTCTGTGGCTGGCAGATCATTCAGAATAATTTTTTTTTCTCCTTGTTGATATTTTCTCTGAGCCATATTTGGCCATGTTTCACTACATTTGCATGTTAGTGAAGTGTGTGGCAATGGAATTACAAGGCAGAGTGCCATAATCATCCCTGCCCTGGTGTGGGCTCAGGAACAGCACACAGATCTTCTCCCCTGTGGGGCTTGCATCTCACCACAGTTTAAAAGATTTGGGAAGCCTTGCTGGCATCAGCAGCTGCTCTGCCTTCTGGCACCTTTCTGTCCTTTGTTCCCAAGACATCCCTGTGGCTGGACCCACCAAGCAGGCAGCAGGGCCATCAAGCTTCTCTCCTGGCTCTTGCTGGAAGTGGTTAGCTCGGGGGGAGAGCCACATCTACCAACAAGCTAATGAAAAGGTGACACTAGAGAAGCCCTCTGATATTGAGAATAATAATTAAAGACAGAAAGTTTATTTGTGAATAAATTCACAAATAAAATCAAGTTCTTTGTGAAGGTGACTCAGTGGTTACCTTCAAATAAATCATGCAGTGTAGTCATTTCTACAGAAGGAGATAAACCCTCTGTTTCTGTTTATTCAGTTTGACAGACTTTGCAAAAAATACTCTATTTCAGAAGGCAGGGTTGCTTAACATATTTTCAAATAAAAAAAGAAAAATGTCAAAGAAGAACATTTCAACTATTTTTTGTTGATTGTTTTTCCTCACTTAGATTCTAAAACTACAGATCATTTATTCATGAGGTTAAAATTAAATGTTACACGTGGTTAAACACCATCCTGAACTAAGCCTTGGCTCTTTTCTTTTCCAGGAAGACTTGCCCAAACTGGTGTTTATAGCTGCTGTTTATAATTGTAAGCAAATTCATGGCTTTTTGTAGCTGTTATCATTAGTGTGAAATGTAATTATGTATCTATCATACTTACTCAGGCTCTACCGCCCTATTTTTTAAACAAAAAGCAGTGTTCATTCTATTTACTGATTTGGAATCTGAGTTCTTTCCTCCATTATACTGATGCAATAGCATGAAATAATAGAATAATAAAGTCTATCTACACTGTAAAAAGTGGGAGTGCCTTTCCAAGGCTCAGCATAGCTTCATATTACCACAGAATATTCTGAGTTGGAAGGCACTCATAAGGATGATGGGGTCCAACTCTTAAGTGAGCAGCCCATACAAGAATCAAGCCCACAACCTAGGCATCGTTAGAACCATGCTCCAAAACCAGCTGAGCCAACCTGAGTGATGTTTACCAGCTTGGCCAGCAGCCACACACCTCTCTCCTTGGTGCCTGTGACGGTGCAGCCCCGAAGGGCACAGCAGACGGCAAGAGCAGCCCGTGTCAGCCCGGGGTCAGATCTGGCACGTGGAAGGGCTGTGGGAGCCACTGGCTCTGGATGCACTCCTCTGGTGGGACTTGCCAGGTGGTGTCAGGGCCAGGCACACCCCAGGACTCAAGGTCCCTAGACTAAGGCCAGCAGAAGTTTGTATACACACTCTGATGAAGCCTCTCCTTCACTGCAGGTTGGACAGGTGTTGACAGACAGGATGATCGTAAGGAGGACCTTGGCTAATTGCCATTCAGTAAAGAAACTCTCATCATGTCCCACCACTGGAAATCCTAGAGAAGAAATTCAGGGCTGAGGCAGCAAACAATTCATTGACTGGGTTACACTAGTATATTAAACCCCATATTTTAGTTGAATTCAACACTATGAATATTGAAATAAGTCCCCCCCATTGTTTTCTTCCAATCTTCACAGGAAAATAGAACTGTAAAATATTATGAGGCACTAGCAAAAGGGATTTAAACAAAGTTTTAAGAGTACAAGCTGCTAAAATTAGGTTATATTGCAAAGATGATTTCAACTGTATTTCTGTGTTAATTACTGTTACCACAACAAAACATTTGTGGCTTATCTATCTGTGATTTAGGCTTTTTCTAGTATTATTATGTTCTTCTGCATATTAAAAAAATTATATTTAATCTGGTCCTGAACATTTTGTTGGAATTCAGTGGGCCTGTGCATGAAGAAAGTGTTTACAGGATCAAACATCTCTTCTGTAAAAGCTGGTTCTGTTTTTAATGGCATGGAATTAATATTAAATCCTAATTAAGGAAATGTTGCAGAATGTAGAACATCATAATGAGTCATTTTCTTAGTTTTGGTTGCAAGAATAGAGTAATTGTAAAATAATTTGTACATTCAGAAATTCTTCCTTTGTTTACAAAGCCATATGATTTTACTTCTCTTTTTTTGTACTGTATTAGAAATATAAGTGTACTTTAATCTTGTTTTTATCCTTTTTTTACAAAATAGCTTTTATAAATATTGCCTTTTGTCATCACAAATTGTAGATGTTGATGTAGATGTAGACTGTAGGTGGTCCATGGTAACTAAATTCTTATAGCTGACTTCCTATTTAGTATTACCTTTATTATTGGTCCTTAGTTTTTGTTTAGTGTTTCCTGATTTGATAGCATATTTATGTATTTTTCATCTTACAAAATCAAATTTTGTGCTATTGAGGGTGTCTGTGCAAGAAAATACACCAAATTTTACTTCTATTTTTCAGAAAAATAATGTCTTATGATCCAGAAAATATTGCTGAGAACTGAAGCCTTTCCCATACCCTGCAATTAACAGAATCAAGAGGTCTCTCTGCTACTACTGTGTCACAGAGAGATTTAACTGACGGTGCTAAGAGGGCCTTGATTTCCCCAGACCTAAAAACAGCATTGAAACCAGTGTTATTGTAGCAATGAACTGTTTGACCTCTGATGTAATTTCTTGACCACACAACTCTAAAATCCAGTAATAGAAACTTAAAAAATACAAGTCTCTTGGAGGCTTTTTGCTGAAGTAGTTACTGGGAATTCTGGAATAGCTATTCAGGTATTCAGGTGTGTATACCCATAAAAGCTGTTGTAAATAAATCAGGAACATGAGGATACATTTACCACTCTGAGTGTAAACAACTGTAACTTCGAAATTTTGGGTCTCAGAAAATTATTATTCTTTTTTTTTTTTTTTTTCCCTAGAAAACATAAGCAGAACTGTTTCTTCAAAGATCCTCCTTCTACCACTGGTTTTGGTTTTGGTTTTGGGTTCTTTGTTTTGTTTTTTTTTTTTTAGTCACAGCTCAGCTTCGCATCCAGGACTGCATCATTCTAAGCCTAGTGAAAACATTGAACAGAGATGATCTTTGCCCCACAGATCAGAAATCATGAATTTGAAAGTACAAAATAATGTACAGAAACAGACAGAGAACTAAAATGTGAGGAAACTGAGAAGCTTTAGAAATTTACGTAGTAGTAATGTACCTAGCTATAGTGAAAATCCTTCATTTATTATTTCAAAAAGAGAAGTTTAAGGGACTTTTAAAAGAAAGCAGTAAAGTTATATTGTAGGTATTGTCAGGGAGTTTATTATAAACACTGGGGAAGAAGGAAGTAAGATATTTTGAAAAAAATTTGTTTGAAAAATGAGATGGGTGAAAGACTCAGGGACAGGGCTGACATCTTCATGGCGGGTGTGAAATGATAGATAGGAGAGGAGAGATCATGGAAGACCCTGAAAATGAAAAAGCCTATTATGTTTTACATTATAAACCAGAAAGAATGAGTGAAGCAATACACTGTTGGAGGTGATATGGTCAAAATGAAGACTAACAATAGTCTTTGCATCACTGTTCTGAATCAATATGAAAAGTACTGGGCTTTTGGGAAATCAGACTTGAAGTATCTAAAGTTTTTGCTTAGTGACTGAATCTTCCAGAATTATTCAGTGCAATATGCAACAGCATATCTAAGGAGATTTTCTTTTTAATAATGATCCCTCTATTACAGTCCCAGGATCTCTACTGAGAACAGAAAAGAAGGTAACAGAGGTAGGTAAGAAGGTAACATGAGTAGGGGTAAAGAGAAAAATCTGTTTTAGCTGTGCTCATCTCTGAGCATTGATAAGAAACATATCAAATAAAATCTTGTCATGCAGGAAGTTGTTTATAATAGAAAAAATTTTGAGAATTATCCACATATAGATGTGGATAAACTAGCTCAATACAAGTGCAAACAAATACAGCTTTGGCCCTAAAGTGTTTTCTGCAGACTTGCTTGCAAATCACCATGAAATTCTCAACACACTTTTCCTCATCCTTGATTCTTCCTTCTAGCTCTTCAGGTGCAGCTGAAGTGAAATTCAGCTAGTTGTGTGTAAAATGTCAGATAATTTAAGCCACTTTGTGTATTAAGAGAGGAGAGTATTCTACAGAGAGCTTAGACTTTCAACTAGTCTAGATTAAAAGGAAAAAAAACCCCAACTTTTCCTTTATTCTGAACAGACTACCCCTTGTACTGTTTTGCCGGATAAATTGCTTCTGTTATTCAAAGGGATATGCATAGGGTCTTAAATGCATACAGGCAAAATCTTGTCACTCTTTGCCATTGAAGTAAAAATCTCCTAAAGTTTTAAACAATTATTTAATTGGTGCAATGATTTCAAGTGTATAATAAACAACCTGTGAGAAGACCTCTGCCTAGTCCTAGTTTTTTGTGTCACTATCCCTTCACATTCTGGACTCTGCATTATCTATAAAAACATAGTGTAGAGACCAAAGTTAACCCTACTTCTAGCAGCAAACACAATATAGTAAGGTAAACATGCCACTTTTCTTCAAGCAGAAGTTGAGCTCAAGCACTGGAAAAGTTTGATTGATTTATCTGAACACTGGTTGTCTTGCAAGAGATCAGATTGTCACTTGAAGCTGCAGCTGAGTAAAGCTGTGTGTTGAGGTTTCAGGAAGTCTTCCAATACTAAAATATTTTTCATGATTTATTGAGGATCAAATTTTGCCAACTCCCAGAAGAAACTTCTGTGACACTGTGACATCCAGCACCTACTGGCAACCACATAGGCTTTTCAAAGGTTAAAAACTCTACGCTGGACATCTACCTTGCTTCATAAACACTCTATTTTGATAGCCTGATAGTGTCTTCTGCTAAGACGTTTTTCTAGCCAGCCTAAGCCAGGAACACTTGGCATCAGACATTACGGTGTGCCACAACAGAGCATGAGCCAGTGTATCAACAAAGGTGCTGTGTCCTTTGGAGCTGCAGCCTTTCCACAGACGATGGATGTTTTGCCCAGACAAGATGTCTTTGATTGCACAAGTGTTCATGCAGCTGTAAAAAGTTTTCTCTCTCTATGCCACATCAGAGGCATAGATTCCCTCTAGTATTTCCTCAGGACATAGAGCATTTCTATTTATTTCACTTTCTCTTATTCACCACAATCACTGATGATTATATTCTGCATTAAAATATGAAATCACTTAAAATAAAAATTTCCTGAAAGTATAAATCGATAATATGACATCAATGAGCTGGCATGCACTTGCATGAAAGAAGAATTTGTTGTACTGGTTATGCCTCCTGAGCCAAATTGTTCTCATAAGTTTACATTGATTAATTACACATTGGTGATTAGGTCAATCATTAATTATCCATGTGTTTGCAATAGCTGATATTTGGGGATTTTCAGATATTTCTTTAATTGGTCTTTGAGTTTATCATGAAAGATAAGTATAAAAGGGGAAAAAAATAAGGTTGATAAAAAACTTAGTGATATTAGAAATTCCTGGAACACAGTGACATTTAAAAGGGGTATTAAATATTGAACACTTTAAAAACACATCCTTCATTAACTTAGCAGAGTTTGACACTGCCAATTTAGGATGGAAGGTGTGAAATGGAAAGGAATTTAATACCTGCCAAAGGAGGAAGGCAGAAAAAACCCTGCCCGTCTCTGCTTACCATTGAAGAGCTTTTTCGTCTTCATTCCACTCTCCTTTTCCCCTGAGTGATCAGAAAGAGCATGTGTGTGTGTCAAATCATTCTGGTTTCAGTTTTCCTTGCCTGTTTTTTTCCTCTGTCCATTTTGCTGGTCGTCATAGTTACAGTGACCTCTGTTGTCCTCGTCTTTCAGGGTCTTGCAAGGATTTTTTAAGCTTTCCCTCTAACAGTGCTTTGCAATGCCAGCTTTTCTAATTCTTTAACGGTTACTTCATTTCTTAATCTATTTGTCCCAGCAGTCTTCCCCTTTTCTGTGCTGTGTCCTGATATACTCCTCAGAGCATGCTGGAAGTGCTCAGTTTTCATCTTCACCCCAGTATCAGTTTCTTTCTGATAAGACTTCCCATCTTTAATCTTTCCCTTCTTAACCTTTGAGTATTATTATACTTTGGCCATGTCTTTGGCTAGCCATGCCATGTCTAGCTATAAAGTGATGTTTTTATATCTCTTTTAGAATAAGTTAAACTAGAAAGTCTGGAGTGTAGTAGCTCAAGCAGATTTTGCCTGCTTTTATTTTTATTTTTTTTACTTCAGTTCCTTCCTCTGACTTCTGGTTATGAAGGAGCCTGACCAAGATAGCTTCTGCTGTACTAGACAGGGCCAAGGTCAACCTGAAAACCACAGAAACATGAGATGGCCCTTGGCTTCTCCTCAACACTTAATAGGCTATAGCAGAGGGGCTCCTATCATCTCTCCCAGTCAGGCTACTATTCCTACAACTGCTGCTGTAAAGAGACTAATCACAGGCAGGGAAGAACAAGCAGGGTGCTAAGAGCCCATGAAAACCTCATTATTTTCAAGAGGCCAGTGAAGGTTGCTGCATGTGGATCTGAGCAACTCCAAGTACAGCATAGGCTGGGTGGAGAACAAGTTGAGAGTAGCTCTGCTGAGAAGGATTTGGGGATGTTGATTAATGAGAGGCTGGCCATGACCCAGCAATATGATCTCCCAGCGCAGAGAGTCAGTTGTCTCCTGGGTTGCACCCAAGGCAGCGTGGCCAGCAGGGCTAGGGAGGGGATCCTGCCCCTCTGCTCTGCTCTGCTCTGCTCCAGTGAGACCCTACCTGCAGCTCTGCATCAGCTCTGGGGCCCTCAATATAAAAAGAATGTGGGCCCATTGGAGTGAGTCCAAGGGAGTCCAGAGGAGGCCACAAAGGTGATGCAAGGCCCAGACCACCACTCCTATGGAGACAGGCTGAGAGAGCTGAGGTTGTTCAGCTGGGGGAGGAGAAGATTCCACCTCATAGCCCCTTCCAGTACCTGAAGAGGGCACATAAGAAACCTGAAAGGGACTCTTTAAAAGGTCTGTAGTAATAGAACAAGGGAGAATGGCCTTAAATTGAAAGAGAATAGGTATAGAATAGACAGAAGGGAAGTGGTGAGGAACTGGAACAGGTTGCCCAGAGAAGTTGTGGATGCTCCATTGCTGAAAGTGTTCCAGGCCAGGTTGGATGGGGCTTTGAGTAATCCAGTCTGGTGGAAGGTGTCCCTGCCCATGGCAGAGGGGTTGGAACAACACAATCTTTAAAGTCCCTTTCAATGCACAACATTCTATGGTTCCATGATTCTGTGAATCTATGATTTCATGATTCTATGTTATGTCAGGGATGAGTGGGTCTTCTTTTGCTGGATTCAGGGCTTATCCCAGGGAAGGAAAGTGTGTCCGTTTTGGCACAGAAAATTGTGATTCCTTCTTGGACTTTTTCTGTTTGACAGATTTGGCCAAAGCTTTGAGTAAGGACTGAGATTTCTATGATGATTTTCGTATTAGCACACAAACAAGTTTCAGAAACAATTTTTGTCTGTATCATCTGTTAGTCTCAATTCAGAAACTGACAACAGACCTGAGGCACTCACATTATAGTTGCATCAATAGTGCTACAGACAGCTTAAACAAGAAAATGGGTACTTAACAGTGGTTACTTGGTAACCCTTCGAATCACAATGGTGTGCATAATGTAACTGTCAATCCTTTAAACTATTATGGGAGTGTAAACTACATGGTAAGCAGTCATATGTGTCTTTTTCATTGACACAAAAGCATCAGATCTGAGCTGGAAATTTTAAAATTTTTTAGGTATTTACTTAGCACCAAACTTTAATTAAAAAAATGTATGTATGATAAATATATATTAAAAGTATCTGAAACTGAAATACTGATGGTAAATGTACACAACTGCAGCTTCAACGGATACTTGCAGCACTCTAGTGGCCGTTCTTCATAAATGCAACACCAAAAGCTGGAAATAGAGGGAAAAAAACCACACCCTAACAACAAAAATTAAAGGGCGACAGAGTTAGGCATAAAGGTTCTGAAAATGAGAGAAAATCTACTGTGTGCACCTAATTACATTTATTCAAGAAAACCTGTTTTAATTTAACAACATCCTTGCTTTGCATTAGAAATGTGAAGAAAGTAGTTTTGAGTGGAACACATTATAGTTTGCGGTCATTCTATCTTTTGATGTACTAGCTCACTAGTTCAAGAAAACTTCATTACTGGGAGCTTTACATAACTCACTTTTCCTTCATCCCACTGAATGTAGGAGGGAAAGAGTAGGCGCAGTGCATCTGCATTAGTCAATAGGTATGTGATGAGAAGAATGTATAATACAGCTCTGATCAACAGAGTTCCTGTATGTGAATGTGCTACTGCTTATTTGTAAGCAAGATGCTACTCTGATAACACACAGTAAAATGTGTGTGACAGAAGGGGATTTGTCTTAATGACTTCAGAGACCCTCTCCAATTTTAATTTTTAAATTCAGCTATAGATGCAGCATTTGTGTTCAAATTTATATATATATTTTAAAAAATATTTGCTTCCTCCTTTTTTTCCTTTTTTCTCTCTCTCTTAGAAACTTTGGACTGTATAAAATACACTGTAATCAAGACCTGAAAAATGCTAAGAAAAAGGCATGTTCCCTTTGGCAAATGTCATCATGTCTGCAAAGGTCAGGCTTTTATTTAAAAACATAGTTTTTCCCCTTCCAGTTGTGAGGATAATTGTCTAAATGTGAATTAAGTTGCAAGAAAACTGTCTGCCTAAGAGCTCAGACCCTTCCCCAGCCTCTGTGGCTACTTGGATATGTCAGCTTTTGCTGCTGCTCTTGCAAACCCTCCAGTCAGTCCTGAAAACCCACGGGTCGTTTCCCCTCCTGGGAGTCCCTGAGCATTGTGCACACAGACAGAGAAGCATTTCCTCCTGGGAGAAGCAAACATTGCTGCCTGCCAGGCAAGCACACGCTAGCAAAGAGCTCATGTCACTATGCTGGCAGCAGCCAAGATGAGAGGGAAGAACAGAGAGGGATTTCTTCAATTTTTTAGCAGTTAGAGGAAAGGCTGATGGTCCTCACTTGCCAGAAAAACATTGTAGGACCATAGGAACTCAGAGAAGTCAGGTTTCTTACATTCTTTAATACATAGATATTTCACCTGCATTAATTTTCTCACTATCCTCTTTTCAGAGCATGAGAAAAGCTCAGAGAAGACTGTGGGCGCAAGGCCCTTCCTACATGTTTTGTTGCAAATATTTCTGCTTCCAAAAAACCCTTCTTTGATATCACTAACAAAGAAAAAGGTTTCCACCGTTTAAAATTACATATCAACCATGAAAGAAGGAACAAATGTAACCCTGGAAAAGATAAATTCCTTGTTTGATAGTCTGTCATTTTGTTGAAGAAAATGACAGCACCTACCAAGGAAAAAAACCCCAAACAGTACAGAGGTAAATAGTTTATACTTTATTTACATGTTCTTGGTATTTTGTCTTTGAAAATTCCCTGAAGTATATATTTTCTCTGTGGTGGCAGGAAATGCAATACCAACTGTATTCATACCAATATTTTATCCCTGTGTAGAAGGAAGGCATGCTTCTGAAATGCACCTTCTCTTGTGTGCTCTATCTTATTTCATACATTTTGCTTCTGTTCATTTAGGGCTAGGCTTTTGGGCTGTAATTTCTACAAAAAAGAAAATAAGCCAGATTTTTCACCTTGTACTGGAATTCAATCCCACACACTAACCCATTGCAAATACCACAGTATTTACCTATATAGGTAATCATGGTCAAAGTACAGTCTTGTTACCAGAATTTTTTTCCCCATATTACAAAGGTCTTGCTAAGCGTATTGTCAGAGCTGAAGCATAGCTCATTGCCCTGGCCACATCTGCAATTTCCATACCTGCTTCCACAGGGCTGCAGAAGGTGCCAGTGAGTGCAGTGGGTGACCAGCCAAGCCATTGTCTCCACTTGTCCCACCCTCTCCATACCTGGCTCATGCCTGACTACCGTTGGATCATGAAATGATCAAGGACACTGAGCAGAGACTCTGCAGGGGGAGCTTGAAGACAGCATCACCCATGGAGTCTCTGATCCTGATATTTATTCTCAGAATAATACCTCAGACTGTTGTGTACTGCATCAGAAGAAAACAGAATGGTTGTATGACATTTTTTAATTTGAGGCTTTAATCTAAAAATAGATCTGATTTTAAGAGAGAACTATTTTGCTAAGGTTCAACTGCCTAACCAGCAGAATTATCAGACCAAAGTAAACTCTCAATACCATTCCATGGCAGGGCTCAGACAGTTTCCTTTGATAGTACAAAACCTAGAGACTATAGATTGCTGACCAAGCTTACTTCTTTAAAAAAACTCTTGTATATATGAAATAAAATTTGACTTGTGGTCCAGTGCTGAAGAAGTTGTTGTTGTTGGTTTTCTGTTTCATTCGTATCATTTAAGCAATTAAGCAAAGTACATACCATTTTAGTTACTGCAGTGCCCAGTTCAGACATAAAGCTGAGTGCAATGAATCATTTTCCTTACTACCTGTTTTCAATGCAGAGATGGAGACTGACATTTGCTGCAGAGCTGACTGAGAAGTTCTGTAGACAGCTTCAGAAATTTAGCTACTGTGTTGGCAAGGTCAATGGTTAGTGCTGATGCTGATCAATGGTCCTCAAAATTCCTAATTCCTAGGTGATTCAAATGTTAACTAGATCTTGTCAAAAGAGAAAAGAAAAAAAAAAGGCCTGTAACGTGATCTACTGCATCTGTCAACCTAACACCTTGGTCACTTTTAGTTTGGCACCTACATGAAAGTGTTTATTGTTTCATCAAAGATTTCATCTATCATTTTAATGGGGCTATTCAAACAGTTTTAAGTTTTTGAAATGCCTTCTTAAATGTTATCTTAGTTGCTAATATTGACATGGACATTCCTATATTAAGTATTGGTCTTGGACATAAAAGTGAAATAGATATGTAATGGGATATTTTCACATAAGAAAGAAGTGATTGATTTCATTAATGAATATAATACAAGATAATTATTTTTGTAAAATGTTCATTAATAATGACTTAAAGATGAATGATAATTAAGCATCAAGAGGGGCTTTTTGTTATAGTTGGAATGAATACAATTAAACATGAAGCTGGAAAGCACATATGTCCTATACAGTCCTAAGCTACCTCAACTGAAAGGAAATAAACATTTCTGGCATTATATTAATTTCATAGTGTTTTTTTTTTTTTACTGTGCTATTTTACAGGACAAAAATATTTGAACATGATATGATAATTAGCAGGAGTTTTATTTATTTAAATAAAATACTTAGAGATATTGTTTATCTCTAGAAAATTTATTATCTTTTTTCTTTGACTGCAACAGATGTAATTAGATTGCATATTTGCCTCCTGATTGTTGGAAATGGTTAATGTACGTCCAGTTGTGGATTTGGGAGAGCTGATACATCTTATCAAATGTCAGCATTTACAGTGAGATCCTCTATATCTGAGCCTGTCATCTTTTGCATGCTTAAACCTAATCAGAGAAATGAGTACTTTTTTGAGTGTATTTCACCTCATACTAAAGCAGTCAATTGAAAGCAGATTAAGATGACTGTCCCCCTAAAAGTGCTGACTTCACTGCTATATTGAGTCAAGGGTGAATGTCTCTCTCTCTCTCTCTCTCTCTCACACACACACACACACACACACACACACATTTATAATGCTTGACAAATAAATCTATCCAGTGTGAAAATGGTACTCTGAGTAATGTAGATGTAATGCTAATCAATAGAATGTTATAGTAAATAAAATATCAAGTGCATTGCAACAGAAATAGTTCAGAAACAACTTGAAAACTTAAAATGAGAAAAAATTCTCATTTGTATTTATGAAAGAATTCCAAAATCTGTTAATTAGCTTATTTTAGTAATGTAAAAGGCTGTGGCTAAATGTCTGTTAGGATTTGCTTTTCATGCAATGTTTATTAGAAAGAGTGCTAATCAACTGTTAGTACTGTGCAAATATACAATATTTTCTGTGATAACATTCAAACCCTGTACTGAGTTACATAGAGAAAGATGAACTGAGCTTACAAATGTGTATTTGATTAGCCTGTCTTTAGCTGCATATGGTACCTTGAGAGTCCATAGTCCCAAAGATGACAGATTTCTAACAGGCAGTCTAAAATAATGTATCTTATCCATATAATTAAGAAATTACCAGATGTTTTAATCATCCTTGTTGAAGGATATGTATTACATGGTAATCTAAAAGAATGTATTTTCTTTTGCAGAGCTTTCTTCATTCCAGTCTGGTCAGACATAATCTACACCATAGTCTGTCTCACCACACTCAAGTTATGACAGTGGACATGCAGAAAGACAAAACAGGGATCTTTGTGGAACAAGCTTGATAGTTTTATCTCCTTGTCACAAACATGAAACTCAATGTCTTGATTTATTTATTTTTCTGCTAAATATCGCAAACTCATTTGGAATATATAATACACTTTCTTTTATATATGAATAAAATACTGAAATATCTCCAAAGAACTTTCTTGTCAGGGTGAAGAGGGTGTTTATGAAGGATGCAACATTCCTTACAGAAAGAGCAGACTAAGTCTTTGTCCTTTTTTTACAGAGGACGTAGACTTGCATTCTATAAAAAACCTTCTTGCTTTTCTGAGCTGATATTTTCAAGCCTAAATGTATAATATTGGAATGAGCTCTACTGAAAGCATACAGGCTTTCAACTCCAAGATATATTACTGAGGTGTGTATCCTACCCATGTGAAGATAAAAGATTAATTCTTCACAAACACTGTGGCAACATATACGGTGTTGTGATATAAGAATGAAAGACAAGATTTTTTAAAATTACATCGTTAGTGCAGTCAGTTTTTTAAAGTTTGTGACACTATGGGTACCCACACTGTGTTCTCGTAATTCCCCAGGTAATCTCTGCATAGTAGAGGCAGTCGACTGATTTGAGACACTGAGCATTATCCCATTCAAAATTCCATGGATTATATATATATATATTTTTAAACAATTTTTATGTCGGTGTCTGTGCAACAAGACCAAAATGCTATGAATCCAGAACAAACTGAGAAATCTGTGCCATTACAAAGTGCAAACGAGGTTGATACTCAAAAGGTTATGGGATAATCCAGGTGGGGAGGGACCTCAGCAGGTTTCCACTACAAGCCCTTCTTGAAGCAGTGACATGCTCAGGTTGGGTTGCTCAGGGCTGTATCCATTTTGGGCTTGGAAACCTCCAAGGATGCAGGCTGCACAACAGCTCCACTTCTGGACTGCTCTCATGGAAATGTTATATCTGTAATAATGCTCACCTTCAGTCTGTGGAAGCCGTATAATTCCATCAGGCTTCAGGATGAGCTTTATCAGAGCATCTGTTTTACAACAGTTATCGCCAGCTGGTTTGTTGGTTTTTTTTTTTCTGGTCAGCCATTTCATATCTCAGACATACATTGGGATTTGTGGAACATAATAACTTTGTGGGTTGTGAATGCAAGTAAAATACAGGTCTAGACAGGCTTAGCAAAATTTAGAATCCACACTGTCACAAAGGCATCTGTTTCAGGTTTCAGTTGCAATTAACAATTTTTATTTCATTGCTAAAATCTTCTCAGCAGCCTACCAGTGTGGACCAGATTTTTCTGCTTTTCTTTGAATTCCAAAACTGTTGTTCAGGAATGCAAAAAAATTCCATTTGACATCTGCAAACCTCAGAAACTTGGTGGTCAAAATTCTCCTTGGGAATTTGGCATTTCAACAGTTTTGTACAGGTAGTTTTTTGTTTAAATTTAAGAATATACAAATCTCTTTGGAAATAAAGTTATTTTCCCTGAGAACCTGAAGAGTTAAACAGATGTAGTCTTGTAATAGATGAAGCACAATTTCACAAAATGTACAGTACATAAAATGTCAAAGACTTCAGAACACCCAGATTTAATAATAAATGAAATGTCTTTTCATAACCATTGTTTTTTGAGATTGTGTTAACTTTTCTTCGAACTTAGGGGCAGGAAATGTGAGCTTTCAGAAAAAAAAAAATTCTACTTTATTGAAATAAAATGTTATTAAAATCTCTCACCACTCTGATCAAAAGTAAAAAAAAAAAAAAAAAAAAAAGAACTTAGCAGTTTGCTATTTTCTATTTTTCAAAAAAAAAGCTGAAAGATAATCTCCTATTTCTAAATGGGGTGTGATAGTTTTTAGTTCAAAATCTTTATCTGCAAGATACTTTAAAACCTATTGATTACAGTAATCTGATCCAAAGAAATAATGGATATCTTATATAGAATGGAACAAGTCACAAGAAGAGACTGAAAGAAAATCCTCCTATGACATTCAATAGTGCTTTAATCAGATAATCAATGTAGAACATATTGCACTGACCATTCTAGGGGTTTTGAAGCTCCATCACTGCTTTCAAGGACTTTATTTTAAATCTTGAGGCATTTATCTCTTTTATATTCACCAACATTTAACCTTTACCTCTAAGAACCCTTCACAGAAAGATACTTTCTCACCAATGATATGAACACCCAAAATTTATTATCCAGTTGAGGTTATTTTGTTGAAAACACATCCACAAGATTTAATCTTAATATTGCCAGGAAATTTCACACAATTGCCCACAACTGGACAAACTACCCTTCCACTAATCACCAAATTTATTTTTCCTACTTTTTAACTACATTTTTATAACAAGGAGATTTTAAATTGATGATCAGTGAATTTTATAATTTTATAGTTATACGTACCTGTAGAACCAAATCTATTACACAGTTTTCATATTTTAATTTCTTGTTAAATATACTTTTTCTTTCCACTTTGCACTGGGAACATCATCAAAAGACTTTCCTATTACACTTGAAAAACAGTAAACTGCTGTAGTGTTTTTTTGTGGCCAGGTTTCGTTATCAGGAGGCTCACCAGGATGTCTTCTGTTAAAAGCTGCCAGAAGCTTCCCTATATCCAACAGATGCCAATGCCAGCCAGCTCCAGGACTGACCCCCCACTGGCCTTGGATGAGCCCAGCAGTGGGAAAACCTCTGGGATAACATAGTTAAGCAAGAGAAAAAGTCACAGTGCAGAAACAATTGCATCCAATGAAGAGAGGGTGAGAATATGTGGGAGGAACAGCTCTGCAGGCACCAAGGTGAGTGAAGAATCAGGGGGAGAAGGTGCTCCAGGTGCCAAAGCAGGGAGTCATTTGCAACCCAGGGAGAAGCCCATGGTGAGGCAGCTGTGCCCCTGCAGCCCATGGAGTCTGTGGTGCAGCAGGTGGGTGCCCAAAGGAGGCTCTGACCCCATGGGAAGCCTGCACTGGAACAGGCTCGTGGCAGGATCACTGGCCCCATGGGAGAGAGAGAGGAGCCCACACTGGAGCAGGTTTGCTGGCAGCAGTTGTGACCCCATAGGGAGTCACACTGGAGCAGCCTGTTCCTGAAGGACTGCATACCAAGGAAAGGATTATGCTGGAGCAGTTCACAAACTGCAATTTGTGGGAAAGACACACTGGAGAAGTTCATGGACAACTGTCTCCCGTGAGAGGGACCCCACTCTGGTGCAGGGGAAGAGTGTGAAGAGTCCTTCCCCTGAGGAAGTAACTAATGAGTGATCCCTCCCCACTCTGATCTCAACCCATGAGCCTTGTGTTGCATTTTCTCTTTCCTGTCCAGCTGAGGAGGATAGAGCAACTTTTGCAGCTGGCATCCAGCCAGTGTCAACCAACCACAACTACTTTTTTCTCCCAAGATGTCACAAATTATCTACTTTGAAAATAAAATATATTTTCCTTACTGTTGTTCATTGTTCACTGTCATAAGGTCTATCATACAAAAAATGGATGGTTTTAGAGTATATGATATACTAAGCCACTATGAAAATAAATTGCACTGAATTGCATTAATGCATGCAGAGATTCTCACTTCACTGCTACATAAAGAGCAAAGCAATCTGAATCAGAGACATAAACACCAAAATAAATAAATTTTCTAGGCATATTAAAATTGAAATTTAATTTAAAAGATTAAATAAATATCCTTATTTTTCTTCTAGAGCCTATACTGCTCTGATTTTTATTTGAAAGGGGCTGTTAAAAATTTAAATATCCATCCAATTACAATTTCAGAAGCACCTGGCTATTAAATTCCTAATTAGTTTCTATGAGATTTTGTAAATTCTACTACAGATTTGTCTGCATCTTGAAGTGTCTGAATATGTTTAGAAACCTCAACTAAACTACTGCTTGCATTTATCACAGAATAGAAAAGATAAAAGCATTAAGTCTAAGTTTCTAATTAAAGCGTCAGAATGAGATATAACCAAGATATCATAAACTCTAGTAACAAAGAATGCTCCCCTACCTAAACACTGTAGTGCCAAGTGTGGTTTTTTTTCATCAGAGCCACAAATGCTGGCTTTGTGTGAATAAGCATGGTCAAGTTAAAGTACTTATTGCCATCTTATTGCTGTTAATATGCAGTTTTCTGAGTGACTTGTGGGCTGCTAAGGCTCTTCTGTGATTCTGACAGTCTGTGATTGCTTGCTTCCCTGTAAACAAAAATTTGAGGGCATAACAAAAGACTCCGTTGGTGCAATTTACAGAACAAAATATGTTACCTGATACCAGCTAATGGATCTGTAGAAATGATGACATACCCACAGAGTGGGGGCGCAATATATAAAAGAAATGCTATACATTATCACTATTGGCTTTTTGCTACTGTTATATCAATTTTCTGAGCAGTCACCAGCTACCTTTATGGCATGTTAGAGGGATTATAAAATGACTAAATGGTATAAATATGAATTAAGAGGAAGAATAATTCATGATTTGAAGTTGGCTTTATAAAAAGCAAAAAAGTAATTAAATTTTTTTTAAAGCAATTAAAATTTTATGTAAATTTGCTGAACATTTAATGTAGATCTCTGCTTTTCCTGCTTTTCCAAGTGTGAATTGTTTGTGCAGTTTCAGTGCCAATCTGGAAGAGATTATATCTGCTTTCTAGAAAAATTTCAGGACATATTAGCTAGAATTCTCTTCAATGTTCATACTATAAGAACGATCAGTTATGTCAATAATATTAGAACTACTCATTCTACAGTGTTTTACAAGTATTACAAGTATTTATCTTGGTTTTTTTACAAGTATTTATCTACAAGTTTTACAAGTATTTTTGTAAATCACGGCAAGTCTAAATGTCCATGGCACTACTAGGCTTCACATCTCATTTTTTTAATAACATATGCACTGATGGCTTAGCTTAAATTTTGTGAATCTTTGTGCACTGGCAACACATTTCCTCAGGACGAAGTCCCAACATATATTCTCTCCCTACGCAGAAATTTCAATTACAGCAGCAGTAGTCACAGAATTTAGATTGTAAACTGCAACTTTGTCATACCTGTGAGATCTGAATCTGTGAGATTCACTTTATTTGAAGTTCACTGAACAGTTATTATGGTGAAAGTTAGGTTTATCTAAAGAAAAGAGCAGAAAAATCACCAAATGGTTTAGATGGAAGTACGCTCTGCCTACTACCAATCTGTTTCTCTCCTCTTGAGAATACCTAGAGGTCTGATGTGTTCTTTTTATCACCAGTCTTTAGAAGTGATATCTCTGAAAGATGCGGGGCAGCTCTGCCGAAGCTGTGAGCCTGATACTGGAATCATTTGATGTGACCTGTGAGCTGGGTAGGGCTGGATTAGCTCTGCCTGCTGGCTGCACTACCCACAAATATCCAATACAAAAACCCTGTAACTGACTGCAGCTGGTTTATGGGATTTCACTGTGTTTGTCAATCTCATTCTAGGTAGCTGCTCTGAGGATAACATCTACACAAATGTCTCGTCTATTTTGAATCATAAGATTGAAAAGATCCCATGCCAGCAAGTGCCATCTGTCAAATTTATGTTTATTGTACCATGAAATTTGTCTAACATCTTGAGCCCTTTTTCAGAGTCTATCTTCTCCTGTTGAAATCAATCAGATTATTATTGACAAGACAAGCTGCTTCTACTGAAAAATAGACAAGGTTTAAATAGCCTATTTAAATTAAAAGAATGTCCACTTATGAAGTAAATATCACTACTACTATATACGATATGTGAAATACATAAACATTCTTATCTTCTTTATGTTCTTGCAAATTCCTTTTGCTGAAGGTTATTCATGTGCAGAGTACACATGTGACTGGCTGGATAAAGATCTAATATCAAACAGTTAATACAGGGAAAAATCTATAGTTTTCTCTACTTTGCTATATTGCAGCATAAACTGGAATAATTTTACAAAATTCCTGCAAAAGTATAGAGTATTACTTTTGGTATGCATAAACCTTTCCCTTGTGACATCACGGAGATATGGTTGGAAAATTTTATTACGTTTTATTTGGATCATTAAGGATCAAAGACAAAACATTACCTTTAAGTTTCTTCATATAATATTTTTTTCTAAAATTGCAAACCGTATGAAATAAAATCATATATTTTATTATTTTAAGCCTCCTTCAAAAAATAAAAAAAGGGGAATGAGGCCAATTCTACATTATATAATTCTAAAGGAATTCTAAATTTTAAATGAAGGCAAAATTTTCAGATTCAGAACCTTATTTAGATGTCGTCTGGAGTTTTTTCTCATTCATCTTATATTAACTGAGAAGAAGAAACTACAATAGGATGCTTCTGAATATGTAAATTATCCTGTATTAATAAGCTTCACCAGCTATATATTCTAGATTTAGCTGTTAGAACTCAGCTCAAGCAATAAGACCAAATCAGATCTTAGCAATTTACATTTTTATAGTTCTTGCTAAAGCAATTCAGAATTGACTTTTACTGCCAAGAGAGGGCATAAAATAGTATATAAAAATGTACTTAGTAGCTTTGTGTAGGCCTTACTTTTAAACACAAATTTTTCTTAAAAATAATTTTAAAAACAGAGAATATGAAGTATTCATAATGGAAAAACGAACAAAACAATTAAAAGATCCCCTCTACTCAACCGAGGATGAAGATCAGAAAAAGTTACAATATTGCTGAGATGAAACCCACTGATGAATAAAAGAGGAAAGAAAAATCAGCAACAGATAACTGACAGTGATGGAAAACCACAGTGGACAAAGGAACAAAATCTGCAGAAATCTTCTTGTAGGATAATTGCTTTGCAAGCAATAACAGCATTTCACCTCTTAGTGTCAGATTTTCTAGCAAAGAGTGGAAGAATGAAAAATATTTATATTCCTAATAGATGACATTTTTTTTACATATTCTTACATGGCAAAGGCTTTTAAAGCCTTCTCTTGGAAAGCAAGGTCAGACTATATGCATTAGTTACACAGGTTTCATTATTCTGACAGTTAAATTTCCATCTACTGCAACAATTTCCGGGATTAAAACTTTAATATTGCAAATTGTGTAAATGTGTTCAAGGCCAGGGAGGATGGAGCTTTGAGCAACATGGTCTGGTGGAAAGTGTCCTTATCCATTGCAGGGGGGTTGGAACTAGGTGATCCTTAAGGATCCTTCCAATCCAAACCATTCAATGATTCTATGGTTAAAACTAAATAAATTCTCAGTGCTCCATATTGCTTTGGTAGATATAGAGTATAGGGCAGTCCAACAGGTGCTGGCATTCTTATACACCCACCAAGGATCTGTAAGTAGTTTATAACAGACATAAAATTTACAGGCCAAAGTCTAGCCTTTCCCATCTAACGTGCTTATCCTATATGAGGATCCTACATCCATCCTGTATGAGAATAGACTATAAAGGGCACTTTTTAATTTCAGTCTCTTAAAAAATAATATTAGGTCTGTGTAGGACTATAATTTGTCAGCTCCAGGGTATCTTTGGATAGGACACATTTCCAAAAAGAGAAGGCTTTTGCAGCATGTACAAAAATGTTTCTAAATTTTCCAGAAAAAAGAGCTGGCCAGGTGATGTACAGAAAACAAATTGTCTTCTTTAGAAAACAACTCAACTACTTCTTACAGAAGAAAGAATGGGAAAGAAAGCTATCACCAAAACTAATTTATATCATAGCTTAAAGACTATATAAATCAAGTTTTATCCTCATGTAAGAGCATGGAAGTCTCACTGAAGCCCTGTGGATTATAAAGATAGAATTGTAAGAAGACAGACGTAGAAACACTTCTCATTGTGAACAATGATATTGATTTTTGTGCCAGGAAGGGGTTTCTTCCCCTGTTCTTACAGACATCTAAAAAATTCAGGGTCATACACCCAAGTGATGAAGGTTTTTCATCCCAGACACTTAATGCATCCTTCTAATTGGTAGAAAAATTGCAGATTCTAATGCTTATTTAGCTTGTGTTCATTTAAGCAAAAACTCACCATGCAAGGTGTCTGTGTGCACTACAGTAACTTATCAGGCAAGAACTGAGCAAGTCAATTATTCTTAAGACAATATTAACAAGATGAGAATACTTGTTTTTTGTATATGAGAAAATATGAAATAAATAGCTATAAGCTTACAAAGGTCTTGCTAGTATCTCCTGTGTGGCCTTCATTCTACTGAGATTCTCTTGACACATCTCTGTCCCTCCAAGCAAGAGAACAGTCAGTAATATCTGCACTTAGGGCTACTGAAAGTGTGCAAGAGTTCTGTGACTTGTTTACTGAATTTTTTTTTTTCCACAGAAGATCTATTTTCCTATTGTATTTTTCTATTTTTCTATTGTATTTTTCAATGTCTATTTCAACTTAACCAGAGAAAGGAGAGTTCAAGCACATGGTTATAGTGATTTCAGTCAAACCACAAGGGAAATCTCAAAGCAGCTGGGATTTTAGGATTTTCTGATATTCTCCTGACTTTCACAATTTCGTCCTCTGGCCCAGCTGTCTCACACACATCTGTGTGTTTGTGTGACAAATAGACTTTAGCCTTTAAACTTTATGTCTGCTAGAAATCCTGCACAGGGTGCTTTCTGCAGCAGTACCCATGGCATTAAGGTGCTGCAGTGCCAGGCTTGGTGCTAGCAAGTGTTCTGTCTGTGCTTAATAACATCTAGAGAGGCTGTGCAAAGGAATAAAGATAAAATCATCAGCTGAACAATCCCAGTCTTGACCAAATTTTTCATAAACCAATTTTCCTAAACCTCCAATTATTTTCACTGTTCTTTCCTGGATTTTTTTGAGATATACCCACGTCTGTTTTTAAATCTCATGCCCCAAACCAGATAGGTATTTCTCTGGCTGTGGTCAAAGAAAAGGCTTGTGACCTAAATTACAAAAAAACCTATTAATTAGGATACAATAATATTAGCTTGTCTTGAATTGAAATCTACATGTACTAAAATAATGTAAATATTTTGTGACATTGTGCTGACATAGTTAAACACTAAGTATGGACATTTTACTGAAGAGCCATTTAACCATTAACCCATCAAGCAGAGATCTGTGCAGCTCACATAGCAGGCCTTGGAAATTGTTTATGCAGTGACCCAAGTAGTGAATTTTGCATAGCAAGGAATAAAAATAAAAGGAACAGAGTCTGAGAATAAGCCTGGTGACCCAAAGAGCCCTAAGATCCGTGGCCTTAGCATATTAGAATCAATTGTCCAACCATAGCTTCAGGTTATGAAGCTCCATCCTTGGTTTTTCTTCTCACTTCACTGTTTTCATTCTTGAGCCTGAAAGTTGCCCTTGGTATCAAACTAGAGAAGGAATTGTTTTGTCTATCTATACCGTGAAGAGAGCTTAGTAGCACTGAATATGAAACCTGAAACTACTCACCAAAATAGCATAGAGTCTAAAAAATATAATAGCTAAAACTTAAGGCATCATAATCATTATTAAGGCATGATTAAATATGCAGCATCAGCACCCTGGTGCTGTGCAGTTGCAGCTCACATGATACAGGTGTTAAGGATTAACAGTTTTATATAGGTAGAGATGAGTAGCAATAACATAAAAGAACTGTTAATATTAGTTACTATTACTACAAAAAATTAATAAATTAAATAAACTGTTAGTAAACATCAGTTTATTAAAGTTTTGTTTGAAAATTGTTTTAAATTTGTCACACTTTGGAATAATGCAGTCAAAGCAATCTCAAGTTACCTGATACTTTTATATATATGTACATTTACAATGCAACTAAGGCCTTATCAACAGCACAGAGTTTGTTTCACATGTCTTACAGGTTATATATAAATGCAATGAGGATTGCTTCCTTTGCAGCATGAACTGCTTAAGATCCTGTTGGGACCCATCATGAATGTGCATAATTAACTATTTCTATTTAGATGTACTATCCTGAATTTACTTTCCTGAATTTCAATCAGTTCTTGCAAGATAATTTCAGATAATTAATTGCAAGATGTCATTAACATGATAATTCTGCAACCAGTATACTGATCCCTCCAAAACATTTGAGTCTACAATTTTTTGTAAAGATTATTTTAATGAATATTGTGGAAGAAATCCTTAACAAAGGTCAAACTATTTAATTTAGACTAATTTGCATAGGGAAGTATTCAAGACAAGAAAAAGTTTCAGGAGACTGTGTACATCACTTTGTTGCCAGTCTAGCAGCAGAATACTCTGCCTTTACAAGGCTTTAGAATACAGCTTCCAGTGTAGCTGTAGGTATGTCTGATTCCCAGGAACTCAAAAATTATGTCCTAATATATTTGCAGGGAAGCTATTACTCTGATGTCCATGGTTATTCTTCTGGATATTTGGAGTGATGTACTGTGAATACACTTTAGCTTAGTATTGCAGGTACGGCCCTCTTGCATCAATCACCTCAGGATTCTCTGTTATACCACAGCCTTGTCCAATTAATGTATATTCCTACCATTACAACAGTCAAATAATAAGTTCCATTTTCTCATTCATTGTTGTACATGTGCAAAATTTTCCTTTTATTATGGGAAAAAATACTGTAGTGGAAATATTAATGCAGGAACAAAGAGCAGTGCTAAATATATTCATATAGCACCACCTGCTAAAAAGTGCCACGGCCCTAGGAGATCAGAACAAAGCAGATATTTGCCTTTAATTCTTTCAGGCATTTGCGTTGTGCCATCCTACTTAGCAAATTTTTTCATGTTCACTATTTTTTTCTGCTATATCTTAGGAAATGCACAAGTTCACACCGGTATGTGAGGATACAGCTTTGATTTGGAGGCTTTAAATTTTGTCTGAGCTTCTTATTGTTTATATTTGATTGTTTATTTCAGTGGTGTGACAGAGGAATTTATAGCATTATGTTTAAGATTTGGCACAAGCATTGCAAAGCTTCTGCTGAAACAATGAGCCTAGTGATGGCATAAAGAACTTTTTTTGTTGAAGCAACATGACTTTCCTGCACTCTGCTAGAAACTTAACACTTAAAAATTGAAAAATTGGTTTAAAGAGTTAGAAACACTCACACTTACTCAGTGTAGATGTTGTATGCAGTGCATCATTTGTCATGGTCAGACTCTTATAGTTAATATATGAGTGATGTTCTACAAATACATTTTGCTTTTCAATGTATTTTCTGGGAAAGCAGAAAAAAAAATCAGTCTTACTGCTTACTCCTACTTCCTTGACAGGGTAGTATCATGGGTATAGTGCTTCTGGGCCAATTTAAAAAGTATTTTTTCACTTAGCAATTGAAATGTAAAGTAATGATCCTATTATTTAATGAGGCATAGAAAGAGGTGGAGCATGTGATGCATTCACCTACCAGTCTCATTACTGCTATTAAATACTCATACTATTTTTCAGAATAACCACCTGAATGAGACCAGAGCTCCAAAATGTAATATCTTGTCTGAGATAGCTTTGACTTTCACATCTGTCAGTTAACAGAGCTGTTTTAATAAAACACAGTGCTCAAAAGAGGTGTGAGGCTTACTTTTCAGTCCTTTAGTGACAACAGAACTAGTGGAAACTACCCAAATATGTCTGAAATCTCAGTATCAATTTAGTGTGAAGTATGGCAAAAAATCCTGTTACTTGTAGCCTGAAAAGGAGCAAAGCTTGCATGAATTTATATGGGTAGGAAAAATGATAAACTGTTTGGAAGGTTCATTTACCCTTCTCTTCCTGTACTTGCAAAAGGAAGATGAAGTTTAGGGAGTGCTATCATCTATGAAAAAAAAATTTGGATGCTTCCAATACTCTACATTTCTGTTTCTAATGCAAGAACATTGTGTGAATTCTGTACTCATTTCCATATCAAAATGATGACTGGATAGAAACCCATGCCTTTTAAACAAGACATACATTTAAAAATTTATTTTGGAAATCTGACAATTTTAATTGAAGGGTTTATTTTTAAAAATCTGAGGAGACTCAGATTTTTATATCCATTGTGACCAGAAATCTCACACATACCAATTCAATTGTAGCTGACAAATGTAACAACATGAAATATATATATCCTTAAATATGCACTTCAAAATTTGAAAACCAAACCCAAAACATTATGCAGCAGTACCATAGGTCAGGTTTATTGCAAAATCTTTCCTTTTGGTGAAATTTAAAAATGTGGGTTTATTTCCCTTAGTAATAAATGGATAATACACCAGGATCTAGGATTTTTTTGGCTTTCCTGTATGTTCTTTTGACTGTGCAGGAGTTGCAAGAATCAATAAATAACAATAATAATAGGAAGCATGTAACTCATGTTAATTCCACATCAAGCAGAAGGAAAGCAAACTGAAACTCTGTAATTTTTTTCTGTTGTTTTGTTTTATTTTTTTTTTTTTTTTTTTTTTTTTCAAAAGAACATCTAGTACTCTGTTTATTCAATGTGTGATTGAAGTTTCTTGGGCTATCTCTTAGGGGTCCATGAAAGATGACTAAGAAAGAAAAGGCCAGTATAAGAGGTATGCACAGAGAATAAATTGTTCATTCCTTAATCAAAGAAGCAAGAAACTTGCTGTGCTAGGTAAGTGGGAAGAGAGAGGAACATGAGGTCACAAACCTCCAGGCAAGTTGCAGAGTCAGACAGGCATTCTGGTTGCAGGGGAAAACAAAGACTTCACATAATGATGACAGAAAGACTAGGAAAAAAAATCACAGATACCAGCAGAAACCAGAAATATTCTGAACATCTGTACCCTGTATCATCCTTCCATCCTACAGTTGTTCAGGAGAAGAGGCTTGCAATACTTGCCAGAATTTTGATGAATTAGTCACTGGCACTGATTTCAGATAAGAAGGCCAAGTTCACATGCATGCATCGAAATTAAAAGTTACATAAAACGTGCAAGATAGACTTGAAAAACTGGTTTTATGCAATAAAGTAGATTTTATTTTTATACATAATTAGCACCAGTAGTTGGATGAAACTGCAGAGTATGAATTAGTTTTATCATGGCAAGAGCTAATCAGATGTTTTTTCTATGCCCCATGATTCTAGTAAAAATTTTTAAATTTCACTGAGGTGCTGATTTTCTCTGATGCTTGAAACAAGCCAACATCGACAATAACAGCATTAAAAGATCCATAATGGTTAAGCTGAGGAGCTACTAAGTGCACTACTTAGTGCATTCTGATTAACCAGATAAGAAAACCTTTTTTGTCAAAAGCCATTGTTCTTCATCCAAATTAAAGGGTATTACCCTTACAATGAAGGATTATTATTTTAATGAAAGATTAATGAGGGGCAACTACTGTCCTTCAAAGAAAGAAACAGCACATTTAATCAATTGCAAGTGTGCAACTGCTTTTGTCGTTCTCTTAAGGTCATTTCAATACAAGTCAGAGACCATGTTTGCAAGCTTCACTTAGATGATACAAGGCATGCAAAAGCAGCTGATCTAAAACTTTAGCATGACTGCCTTTAAAGAGCAGCAGGTTGAAAAATGGATATATAAAAGAAAATAATTTTGCAAGGTTCACGTTTTTCTTCCTTGCTCTAATAACACCCTGGTTCCCATACAATTATCTATAGCTAAGGTAACAGCTTTTCTCAGTTCCACGTTTCAGAAGGTTGCACCTTGGAATACCACTTTAAACAGAAACAATTTTTGATGTCAAGAGTATGGTTAAAATTGCTTTTCATAAATATATGCTTTAGGATACATTTGCTAGATCTTCTAAATAACTTCAGGTACAATTTATGATTGATTTGTTATTTCTGTTGGATTATGATTACACCAGTAGCTGCATGTCAGACAATTTCTGTTTGCTGCCTGAATCAGTTGTTTGAGCTGCATTAGCTGAAAGAAGCTGCAGAGCAAAAAATCCGATGCTCTTAACTTTTTGCTTTTAGATGGACTTAGTCTTTAACTACCCTTCACAAACCTGTCAAATACTAGGCAAGGAGATTTACTGCCTTAGAAGTACATTTTTTCAACCATGCATTGTCAGAGCTGACAAGTAACTTAGGATTTCCTTTTTTTCCTATATTCCTTTTTAGATGTTTACTATAGGATTATCTAAAACTCTTTTATTCTGTTTCACACAAGTAAATACTTTGGCTGGCCTAGCTTAGAATCCCACTGGCACTTGTTGAGTTACTGTAACTCATGTTCCTTCATTCCCAAATTACACATCACAAGATTACGGTCAAAGTTTAACCTTAAAAGCAGATGAGCACAGACTGTAAAATTTTATGAGAAGAGTCCTCATTGGTATTGGTCAAATGAATCATATTTTAAAGCCAAATTATTTGTTGCTTATGGGCTATGCTGCTTCCATAATGGGGAGTAGTAAATTGACAAATAAATTAATCCTTTGGCAGATTGTGACATAGCCTCTAATTCACTTCAGAATTCTCTGCCTCCTCCTTCCAAGCTGCACAGGAGGATGGGGCATGGGGATTGGGGTCTGTTTACCACATGTTGTCTCAGCTGTTCCTTCTTTCTCAGGGGGAGGACTCCTCAGACTTCCCGTGTTCCATTCTGGGGTCCCTCCCATGGGAGACAGTCCTCCATGAACTTCTGATAGCCCTTTCTCCTATGTTAGTCCTTCCTATTGGCTGTGGTTCCTCACCAATTGCTCCAGCGTAGGTTCCTTCCACAGGGTGCAGTCCTTCAGGAAGAGACTCCTCCAGTGTGGGTCCACCACATGATCACGAGTCCTGACAGTGTGGGCTCCCCACTCCATGAGGCCTCAGGTCCTGCCAAGAGCCTGGTTGGGCTTAGCATGGCATCACAGAACTCCTTTGGGCATCCCTCTGCTCTGGCATGAGGTCCTCCTCAAGCTGCAGGTGGATCTCTGGTCCACCGTGGACCTCCATGGGCTGCAGGAGCACAGTTGTATCACAATGGTCTACATCAAGGGCTGCAGGGGACTCTCTGCCCCAAAGCACCTCCTTCCCCTCCTTCACTGATCTGCAGAGTTGTTGCTCTCACATACTCTACTTGTCTCATCTTTGGCTGCAATTTGCTCCTGTGCTGTGAATTCTTTCCCTTTCTTAACTATGTTATCCCAGAGGTGCTACCACTATCACTGATGGGCTCAGCCTTGGCCACCAATGGGTCCCTTGGAGCCATCTGGCATTGACTCTACATGGCCTCACACATTGGAGAAGCCTCTGGCAGCTTCTCACAGAAGGCACTCCTGTAGCCCTCATTCCCAATGTCAAAATCTGGCCATAAAAACCCAATTCACAAATGAAAACAATGACACATTCTGTGTTCTTCTTTGCATGGGATCAGTTAACTTAAAGCTCTCGCATTTCAAGCTCCTTTTCCTGTTAAATTTAATATGGCTGGAGAATGTTCAGGATAAACTCTAGATCTGTGTTTTATCATTTAACATATATTGTACTTTTATTTGTATCTTTCATCACAGAAGAGGGCAGGGAAGATAAAAATGGTAAAAGGATTATGCGAGAGTCATTACTATAAGGAAATGAATCTGGGTTTCCTCACTGACTCACAATTTCTCTGACTTATCATTTCAGTAGATTAACTACTCAAATCAAATTGAATGATAAACTCAGTCTAATATAAACTGCAGAACACATTATTTTTTAATTTTTCTGCATTTCAGTCTTCTACAGATCTTTGTCCCAAAATAGACTTACTTCATTTTCCTTGTTTATGAGAATGTGAACACAGCTGTGGAAACTACAAATAACAACTATTGGTAGATGAAATGCCTTGATCCATCTTGCAAGCAATCTCCAATGTCAATTTTTTTAAAAGAATTAGACTACCATCTAAACACAGGCTTCATTGTCTTTGAATCTAGAACTTGAAAACATAGATAAGTGATGGCTATGATTATCTAAAAATGTCTGTCATGTTATTTTCTTATACATCAGTGTAATTAACAGGCCAGCCTATGATTTAAAATCCATACAACGTTTGAGTCAAATAAAAATTTTTAATCCTTTTCACCAACGCGTAACTTCTACCATATGTATTTTTGAAAGGACACATTGGATATAAAATTACTACAGCTTAAAGTACTGCAAAAGATGAATAGTCCATATGGAAACTGACTTACACATACCACATTCAACAGCTAAGTGCACTTCAATATCATCATAAGTCACATCAGAGTGCTATTTCAAGCACTCTGTTTTCCCCCCTAGCAGAACATTTCACTTCATGGTACAGCTCAGGAAATGTTTTTTATTTAAGATCCAGCAAGTCCCTGTGATGGCCTAGTTCTGACGAGTCACCTGAGTTACTGAACTGACTTTTCAACAAAGACAGAAAATGAGATGCACAAGCTAAGGTCAGTGTTCTCATGTTCCACAGACTGTTCAAAAGGTCCCATAAGACTCAAATGAATGAATTGGACATAGTACAACTGAACAATAAACAGATGAAAGAAGGAACAGAGACAAAAGATAAATACTCTATTTGTGGTTTCTTGAGGAGGTGTACTACTTCAATGAGTTATAAGCAGCCACTATTCTGCAGCTTCACTCAGCTTTAGCCAGGCCACGGGACAATACAATATCAGAATAGGGGAAGGATGTTTTCATAATATGCTACTAACCATGTGAATTACTCTTTTTTTTTTTTTTTTCTCAATAAATCCTGCTTTCTAACTCTTGATTTTCTTCAGCCACATGTCTATAAACTAATAAAGGGTTCTTTTTAATAAGACTTATTTGCTCAAAGTTTAGACTATGTCTCAGCAGCTGTTTTGTTGTTTTATAGCAGAAGAAAATGGTTTTATTGAAGAAAATATTTGTATTAGGCAGATAAGTGACAGAATTTTGTAAGTTGTAAATTCCACAAGTCATCTTGGTTGAGATCCAGAAAGCTCAAGGCCCACAGAAGCAGTTTATTGGGTTAAAATGATGGTTTTCACTGGAATAAAGTTGATTTTCTTCACAACAGCTTGTATGAGACTGTGTTTTGGATCTGTGCTAGAAACAAGGTTGATAATTCAGGCTGGGTATGCACAAGGAGCTGGGAGGGGGCACAGTTGGGACAGCTGACTCCAAATAACAGAGATATCACAGAAGATATGGCATCACAGTCGGTATATAAGGGGGGGGGCAGGAAGGAGGAAGAAGGGGATGTTTGGAATCATGACATTTGTCTTCCCAAGCCACCACTGTGTGTGATGGGGCCCTGCTCTCCTGAGAATGGCCAAGTACCTGCCTGCCCGTGGGAAGTGGTGAATGAATTCCTTAGTTTGCTTTGCTCTATTTGCATGCATAGCTTTTGCTTTACCAGTTGAACTGTTAAACATTACCTTCAGCCATGAGTTTTCCCACTTTCATCCTGATTCTGTCTCTCTTCCTATCGTATAGAAAGTAAGGTTGTGTGGTGCTGAATTTCTGGCTAGGCTTAAATCATGACAAATAGATATCAACAAAAATACTCATACAGTCCTTTTTTTACACGGTTACATTGCCCACATGGTTTACATTATTTGTTTTCATTTTTATATTTCAAAATAACATTTTTCAATGTTCAGCAAAAACTGAAATAAGAGGAAATATATCATAATTGCAATGATTTAACCTAATAAATAATTTCTACTACACCTTGGGTCACAGGCTTTTTTTTTATTTTGATTTTAGCTTTTTAACTTGTGTGTTTTCTCTCAAAGAAGAGTTAAAAAGTAAGCAGTTAAGTAAAACAAATAGTCTAATCATATCTTGGTTTGGCACCAGAAACAAGATGCTTTAACTTCCTTTAGTGTACAGATAAGCTTTACAATTTTGACATAAACTCAGTTACTGGTAGGTGGTGCAACTGGAACCAATGGGCCATGAAAAAAACGAGATTTGGGTATTGGAGAAAGCCCAATGTGCTGAATGACATCCCAGCATAGGGGGCACTTCCCTTAAAGTCAATTGAATGAAGTCTTCTTAAGAGTAATTTCTAGGTGGGCACACAAGAAGACACATTCCCAGTACCAAGCCATTACTTCTAGATGGTGTTCACGGGTGCATCCACCAGCTTGTTGAGGATGTTGCCTGTTGTAGGCCTCTTAAGGGAAAGTCCAGTCATGGCCTTGTTTCATTCACATGTGTCTGTTTCAAGTGAGCAACCATATCATGGTTATGAGCCAGCCAAATGACCAAGCATGCGTTTGGCCTGTGAGCAGAGCTGCCGCACTGTGAAGTCCAAAAAAGCAGCAGCTACATTAATACAAATCTGGTTATTCCACTGAGAACAAAGGTGGAAACAAGTGCCATGATCCTTTCCTCCTTTGCATTCTCTTTGTCACCATCTTCAGTCCCCAAAAGATGAGAATCTTCACAAAAGTTGAAGCCATTTAGTAGCAAACACATGGGATTACAACAAAATAAATTATGTAAAGCCATTGTATTGCTAGTTCACTTTTTGTTGACATTGTCCTGCTGGAGTTAAGCATACCTCTCAAATATCAACAAATCATGGTCAACAGCCATGGAACATGGAATAAAGGAGATGAAGATGAGATACATCACTCTGCAGCACATGCATACATCAGCTCAAATATTATCACCAGATACATTTCAAAACTCACCCTCACCACCTGCAGCCACAGGTATGAAAGCTGCATTTCCTTCAGTTGGATAGGTCCTCTGCTGTAAATGAATAAATAAATTAAACCAAGACATTTCAGAACACAAATGATCAAAACATACTGGAATAATTCTGTTTGTTAAATGCAACTCTTTTGATTGTTTTTCGAATGACTGGTTTCATGCAAGTACACAGGATAATTCTTCTTTAGGAATTTTTTCTACTACACTGCTGTTATTAGAACAGGAGACCTACCATGGGACCCCATGTATTCTTATTTTTTTAAAAATAATATTCACAAATCGTACTGGCTAATAGGCTCTGGGCAGCATTCCTTGAGTGAAGGGGTTGGACAGAGTAATCTCCAGAAGAACTTTCCAACCTCAGACATTCTGTGAAAGTCCAGAGTCTTTCCATGCTGAGATGCTTGCTGCCTGCTGTCTACAGAGGTATTCTTTCACACAAGTGCAAGGTTATTTTGTCAAGTGCTTTCTAAGAGCAGATATTTTTTTGTATACCCTCTTTACAGTTCTTCACTCTCAAGGAACAAATTGCTTTTCTTCTGTCCTGCTCACAGAGAAAGAAAATCCCTCTTTTGATTCTGCTTGTGCCATTTCACAGTGTCTTGTCAATGGGACAAATTGCCCTGTCTTTCTTTCTTTCTTTCTCCCCTTCATGGTCTTCCCCCTCAATGTCTTTGAAATCCTTTTCTTTTACCAAAGTAGTACAGCAAATATTGTCAGTAATGCAACAGCCTCTGAACTCTTTTTTTCATTCCCCTAGCATGCTCAGCAATTCTTAACTATTACATGAAAGGAAGGCTTGCCATTTTCACTGCAGGCTGCATTCATTAAAGAAAAAGTTTCCAGAAAATGTTTGGTTCTCTCTTTGTACTTTTTTCTCCTTCCAACTCTGGTTACATTTTTGTTCCATTTAATTGTTTTGACTCAATTTTATATATTTTTAAGCCTAGCTGCACTCTTGGTACAAGGCAGTTACTATTACAAAGAGAAGATGGGAAGGATGTTAATAAAAATGTCAGATTCTTGCTGTCCTCATGGGACGGCTCTTTTTGTCCAGGTGCCCCATGAGATAGATCTTAGATGCAGTCACTACTGCTGAGAAGGGAAAGTACAGTGTGGGGTGTTGTGCTGGAGAAAGGCCAAGCTCAGTGTGGTGATCAAAGGCACATACACTGCAGAGACACTGGCAATAGACACAACTCACAAGCTGCCCACAAAGCCAAGAGAAATGTTTGATGGAGAGGAATATATGTGGCAAAACTTGGTCTGGTTTTCAAAGGGAAAATTTAAATCACACTTCCATAAACTTGAGATATAAATCAAAAAAAGCATATTACATGTACTAGAGAAACACTTTCTCCCCAGAATTCTTTTGGCTACCAGTTGGAGATGATTCTTAAAATGGCCTTGTTTGGAAGGGGCCTGAAGGAAAAGAAATAATAATAATAATAATAATAATAATAATAATAATAATAATAATAAT
>CM031859.1:24137009-24172914 GCA_018697195.1 Certhia americana
ATAATAATAATAATAATAATAATAATAATAATAATAATAATAATAATGTATTTATTTTTTCTTGTTGAAATTTGCTTGTCTTCCATTAATTTGCAGGTGTTAGTTTTAAATTGAATCTTAAAAAAACCCCAAATACAATACAAAAGGGGAAGGGAAAAAAAAATTGAAATCCATGTAGTCATTACAACAAAAGCAGAGGCCATCTTTGCATTAACTGTAGGACTAAAAGCACGGATTTTTGTCCCTGCATTTGATTTACCATGTAATGCTAGAGGTTATTTAATATTTTTATTTTATATGTTTACTAATGTTTTATTGTGTTTTAGTTTCTCCGCCTTTGAGGTAAGTCTAGTGGAATCTTTTGAGGGATAATATATTCCTCCATCACTTTGAGATATTTGGACATAACAGGCTATTGCACTGAAGTAGCTCCTTATGGGACATCACACAAAATTAAAATGAAACACTGAAAAGCATATCCTTTGGACTGTGTATTTTATTTTTATTGTCTTAACAAGTCAGTTTACGTATTTATGGTATGAGTGTTGCCTTCTACATCTTGGATTTTTAACTTGATCAGAAAGGACAAGGAGCATTTCAGAGAACAAAGCTTAAGTAGAAATTTAATTTAGGGAAATATATCTTACGAGTGAAATTAATGTGTCTTTCCATGGGTTTATGCTCAATGATGTAAAATATTATGTAAGATGTGGGTCAGAAAACTTTGCAATTCAAAAAAAATCAATCCTGTCTGTCACTCAGCACTGACAGTGAGTGAATTAGTATCAGTCAATGCCTAACCCGGCTCAGAACATCATGTGCACAAATTGTTGCCACTAGCTGGTGGAAACAAGGCCAAGAGATTAAGCCAGGAAAAGTCCTTTTCAAAGCTCTTGGCTAGTTCTCAGTTCCATCCATTGACAACTACTAGTTCTGTGTTACAAACATAGATATTTGCCAAAGTGGAGACTGTTGGTGTTGCATAGAACCTTTAAATAACAAGCAGCAGCAAGATCTTTCAAAGCCACTGGGTGAGCAGTAACTGCTGTTACTGCTGCACAAACTCAAACTTTGTGACCAACTGTCACAAATTTAGGACTCTCCCTCAACCTCAAAGGGACAACAAGTAGTCTAAAATGATTGCCTTAGCAATTTTCCTCTGGGATCATGTTGACATAAATTTGCCACCAAGACAGTTATATGTCCCAGTCACCTAGAGCTGCCTGTTTGTGGCATGCTGGAGGGGAGAGGGTGGGCCAGCCTGACTAGACTGGGTATCTCAGGGTCTGTCTCAACACTAAGCTCCACCAGGACTAGGAAACCTGAAATCCTCAGTGCATGCTGAATGAGGGACTTCACAATGTAGCTTTAGAGTCATCAAAACATTGACTGCTGCTTCACTTTAAAGTACCTGGGGAATGAGATGGGGCTGATCTGCACTTCTGTTATTTGGTTGTGTGGTGAGAAAGGACCTGAAGAAAGAGCCCCTGCTATGGGGACTTCATGTGATCAAGGGGCATGAACTGTACAGTTACAAGATTTTTGTGGGGCTCCTTTCACTTCCATAAACAGGTTGAATGAGAGATCAAAGCGAAAAAATGACATCTTGCAGGTTGAGACTTTTCCCTGGCTTCAGAGAAAATCACAAGTTTTAGCTCTTGATCACAAGATTTAATGCTTGGTCTATTCCAGTAACATACTGTATCCTACACTTGTGCAAAGTGAAAAAAATATAAAACCAGTAGAAGTCACACAGTCACTATTTTAGCCTACCAGTCACCTACACATTTTGAAAGAAATGCCTTGAAGAGAGGATTAAGACCTTTAAATCCTGAGTGGAGAAAATTACCTGCTCAGAGCATTTTATAAATCTCTGAAACCCTAGAAAATAAAAAGGAAGGATTTAAAACATTTTTCCTCTATGTATTTAGCTGGCAAGGCTGGCAAATTAAGGTTATGTCTAGTTGAAGTCCAACTTTAAATCAGTAAAAATGCTGTCTTCTGGAGTCATTCTTCAATGGTATTCTGTATTTAAGAAGCAGCATATGCATTTGGGCTTACAGTTGGCAAGTTAAGCTGTGTGAATGTGCCTTAAAAAGAATATTCCCAATGATGGTTGTGTCTGTGCCTAAGATCCATGTTCCAGCCTTTGCATCTGTAAGAGATCCAGTCATTCCACCATGATCTGTAACCTAAATTCTTTTTGTAGCTTGACTACCAAGCTCACCTTGAATTTTCTCATGTTTTCACCTTTCATTTAGTGCAATGAACCAGAGATATTTGCTACAGGAATCTAAGATCTTTCTCAGCAGCCCTACACAATCTTGTCTAGCAGGAGAAATCAATGAAAACAGTCTAATCTCCTTGTATGAGCTGATCTACTTTCCACCTCATTTCAAGCAATTTCTAAATATTGCAGAATGCTGATGATGAAAACAGAAAAGAAGAAATATGTAACACCCCCGAAAGGTTGACTAAATCCCTACATGTCATCAACCAGATAAACTCGTTCATTACAAAAAGTATCTTGGTGGTGAACATGCAGATGAATCTGCATTTAGGCAATTTATTAAAATTTAATTAATTATCTGCAATGTACTCTTAGATACTATTTTATAATTCTCCATCTATGGAGTTGAAAACTCAACTACTACTGCAAAAAAAAGTTGAGTATTTAATGATATCACTTCTATATTTACATATTTATCCAATTTTTATATAATTAATCAGACAAGAATATTAATAACAGCAATAAGTAGTAGATTTGTTCTTTTAGGACAGAAATGTGTTGGCAATACTCCCAATATTAAAGCACCTCTTTAGTGACGGAGAGAACCTGTGAGAAGTGCAGAGGCAACATGGTGATTTCCATACCAGGGCAGTGTCATTCCCCCCTATTAATTCTAAACTTATTTCCTATATTATTTGGTTTCTATGTTTTCTTTGGGAAACTTGCACAGATGATAATGCAAAAGAAGACCTAGCATATCTTATTTTGAAGTTCCTTTTACAATTTTAGTATGTAGCTTTTCACACAGTCCTGTTATTTTTCTTGTATCTATTTATACCTCTGAAATAACATTGGTCCCACTGTATATTCTTTCATCACCTTCAGCCAAATATTATACTTTTAAATAAATGGGCTTTTGTGCCCCTACCTAGTTTGCCTTGCATGTGGTTTCAATGTCTGTGATTTGGGACACGAGCAGTTCCTATATATGCAAGGTTTAAAAGCAAGTGTATAGTGAGGTATTTGCTAAATTAAAGATTTGGTAATTTATATAAAGCTACAGAATTGCTGTTAGATAGGAACTGACAAATATTTTAATTTATTATGTTTTCTGACCTTTCTTATTACTTGTCTTCAAAGTTCTCTCACATTATAACAAATATTATACATATATATATAATTATAATATATATTTATAATTATAGTATATATATATATATTATTATAATATAAGGGTGAAGTGTAGTTTGAATTGAAGAAAGATGTCCAAGTTTGATTTCATTCAAACTGAAAGAAAAAGTGTTCTACCTCCATGCTGACATGGAGGAAGCTTAAATGCACCTTGCAAAAATTTAGAGAGAGGTAATTAGGGATTTTGAAAAAAAGCCTTGAACTGACTACCTGTTTTGAAATAAAAATGCTGAAATGTCATTGGGATTTTTTGTTTGTTTGGTTTGGATTCTTTTCCTTTGCAATCATTGGTATGCTCATTAAATTAGTCTTTTTCAAATCATAAAATGTGATTTTTTTTTAACACATCTTCCTAATACAAGCTTTGAGCTTTTTTTCCTTTCTTGCACGGAGTCCCATTTTCTTTCCACATATAGGTTCAAGTTATTATCATCTTTGTTTCTTCTTTGTTCTAAAAAAGGTCTGTTAGCTATTTTCTAACTAGTAATGCTATTGCAAGCTCCTCCTCTCTTTTCTTCTGAATTTACACTTATATTTCTAGATTTATTTTAATGTTTTAATCACTCTTATCTCTTTCTGAAGCACACTCTGCTGAAGTAACGCTGTTGGCCTTGGTAGGACTGCTTCTTTTCTGACCTTGCTAGGCTTGCCTGATTTAAGTTACTTCTCTACTACAAATAGGGTAGAAATCGGAAGATGAGTTGAGTTTTTTACAGGGTATATAATAAAAAATCATTATTTTATAAGAACAATGAATATTAGTTTTGTCTTCTGAAAATACTAGTGAAAAAGAAAAAACCAAACAAATTGGATGCAATTGGTAATTGTCAAATACTTCTAGTGTTTGCCACAAATCCCTAAGCACTCCTTAAATACATGTTTGCAAGCACAAAATTCTCATAGAATAGCAGTGTTATTTTAGATTTTTTTTCTTCTGCTGTAATAAGCTAATTATAATCAAATTAATGTGGTCTGTAACTTGAATAGTGCTGATGCATTACAAATGAGGAACAGTGGCAGAACAGTGGTTTGCAATATTAGCATGCCTGGGTGATGAGCACCATGTTCTCTCACCCATTCACAACCTCGTAGCTAGAGATTTATTTTGACCCTTTTGTGTCCTTTACAAAACTGTGACTTTAGAGTTAAGTTATGATCTTGAAAAAACACCAGTAGTTACGGATTGCTGCTCAACTTGTCAAAACAACTCAAGGCAAATGAAGCCTAACCATGGTGAAATATTGGTCTGCTTTTTCACCGTACAAGCCTATATATAACCACAGATGAAAACTGGAAAATGGTAATTGAATGTCAGAGTTTTGTGCTGTTATACAAAGTTCAGAGATGGTGTCTCCAACACAGGCTTCAATATCTTTAGTAGGACAGGACCTTGATTAATGCCTTGTCACGATACTCTGTTCTTTTTGACTGTCATTGAATCAGTAAAAGAGATCTGAACACAGGTTTCTGTGTCTGAAACTTAAATGCCTAAAGTTGTTTAGCCATCACTTAACCAAGAACTGCTTCAAATTTGCTCTACAATCAGTTCAATTCTGTTGCTACTGCTTTATGTTTCAACTTTTTTGGATTCACAAATTCACAGATGCTTCTTCACCTATTATCATATCTGGAGTGTACTTTAAAATATTCTTTGAATATGAAGTCCACAGAGCTTGGTCAAAACCCACAGTCACATGTTAAAGCACTGTTTAGTATAAATTAGTAGCATTATCTCCTCTCTGATGAATTCTGGATAAAAGACATTTCCCCAAGAATATACTAAAGGTTATTTATGGCTAATACCTCAGTAAAAAAAAAATAACAGTAATAATAAAATACTGTACTGGAATTCAAACTTTACTGTACTGGAATTCAAATTCAAACTTGTCCTTCCCTGATATATTTAAGATGTGAAAAATATTTCTTGTGGGCACTGAGTACTAGAAGCCCTCAAAATTTCTCAAAGCTGAAGTATCTCACACTTGGAGTCAGTCCAAGTTAAATTCTCCTGCACGTCTCACAGCTGTGAATCTGTCTGTGAATGTCAAGCAGATCTTTTACATATTCCATATTTTTTGTTCCATAAGAGCATTTCACACCTTAATGAAAACAGCATGCCAATTAATGTGCTAGTATCAGTTGTATTTGCATTTTCTTAATTAAGCCTCAAAAAAATAAAAAGGAAAGTGAGCTCTGCTAAGATTATGTTTTGACAGCACTGTCTATCCTGATCTACCAGATGAAGACAATATTTTCCAGAAGACTGAAACAGAAACAAGTTAACAAATTCTTTCAAATATATTAAAGAAGGTTATTTCTCCACTGTTTTACAGCTTACTACCTCTCATCTCTATCTTGCAGTCAGATTTCAGAGGGAGACAAACATTTAAGAGCTTTACTAAGCATGCTAAAGACTTCTATGAGAAAATAGCTGAAGTGAGAAGGTGTTTGGATGGAAAGAACAGCCACATTTTGGACTCAAAGACCATGACGGGGCTGAAACTTCATCAAAATTTAATCCTACCAGCTACAGAAATTGTATCCCACACTACAGTGAGTCTTAGATCATCTCACACCTGCCTGTGTAGCTCATATACAAAATGCAATAATGAATATTGATTCAGCGAAACGTTTGGGACTAGTGTCTACACTCTTCAAAATATGTGAAGTTGAACTCTATTAGAAAAAAAATTCATGCTCTTTGAATGCTCCATGGTGTAAAAATGTAGTTTCCAGAACATAAGAAACCGTTTGAAACCACCATGGCATTCCTCCATGCACATACTTTTGTTGCTCAGGGTACATTCTCAAATTAGAAAAGAGCATAAAGTGGAAGTAAGATGATATTTTCCCATTTCATATTAACGAAGAATCAGAAAACCAGAGGAAAATCAGAGTTGCAGCTGCTCTGCAAATAGTGCAGAACCACAACCCTCATATATGCTGGAGGATGCTGTCATCAGCAGTTGCACAGACTCAGAGCATCATCTTTTTTGCTACTGCAAGCCAGCTGTAGACACCAAAGATACAGATTCCCAACAGTTTGCTGTGCCAAATCAAGAAAATTTCTAAGAGGGAGTGATTATGTTAACAAGTGGCTGTTTACTTTTCCAATATTGATTCTGGCAGTAAGGAATTTAATCCTGCTCTGAAATGACTGCACAGCAATCCAACAGAAAAGCAACCAGTCACAGCAAAGGGCAGCACCACACAATCTTGGGTTAAAGTTGCAGTGTTCAGCCACAGAACACCAATGTTATTGTCCATCATGATGATATGTAAGGTCCTGAGCATTCAGGAGGTTTTTTCCACTGATTTCAGGAGAGTCAGGATTTTAGCCTGACGGAGCGGTAGCTACAGCCAGAGTTGTAGCTTCACACAAAGCAATTGTCTCTCTTTAAAGGTACACTCACTGTGTCTCAAAGAAAGGGACATTAGCTCACAGAAAAAAACATAGAAAGGCTTTTTTGAGGTTGCCTAATAAAACTACCTGGAACAGGACAAATTAAATCAGGTGGCCCAGGGTCTTGTCTATTAAAACATTGAATGTTTCCAAAGGTGGAAACTTTCTAATCAGTCTGGACAATCTGTTTCAGGGTTTATCTACCCTCATAGTTAAAAAAAAAAATAAAATTAAAAAATCAAGTTGTCAGATAAAAATTTCCAGCTTTGTCCTGTTTTAGGGCCTCCAGAAGCTATCCTCACCAGCAGCACCAGCCCACCAGAGCTGCCCACTAGATATAGATTCCAGAAAATGTCCCTTGGTTTTCAAGCCTGGAAACCACTGTGACAACTGCTAGTTAGTTTTCTGGAATTTCAACGTCCAAATGACTTTGTTAATAATGAGGAATATGAAATTAAGGTTGATATTAATGATGCTGGAAAATTCATTTCTGTTCTCATAGTATTTTTTAATCATTTATGATAACGTTAGAGCAAAAGTTTTGCAACTCAATGAAAAAAGAAACAATGACCTCTTTTGAAAACTGCTACTTTTTTTTCTTCCTCATTTTATCATAGCCATGATTTCTGCAAGATTCAGACGAAATTTATGAAAATATAAGCATTTTTATAAAGTTACAAATATTTAAATATTTAGACCAAACTCTCACTGTTTCTGTGTGCCTTTCAGAACAGAAATCCCCAAACATGAATGCACTCCCTGCACAGAGAAAGTTTTTTATCATTCATGTTGCTCAGTTCATACCTTATATATGACAACTGGGGAAAATCCATTTTGTCTGTCACTGGTTGGACAAAATGTCTCTTGAAACATTAGGTAGTGCTATACACATAGAATTATGATTGCATTTAAAGGTAAAATCTTGGAGATAATGAAGACTATTCAAAAAGCCTTTTAAGGATTTCCTAAGCCAGGAATATTTTTAGGTGCTCATTGAAAGGCCAAAAAGAATAATTTTGTGCTACCATGTAATTTGCTGCAGAACAGCCCTGAAAACAGAGCCATTTATCTGTTTTGATGTGACATAGTGCTGAAATAAAAATCTCTGCTGAGAACTAGACTTCTTTAGCTGAATCACCATTCTCCATTAATGCATACAGTGTCTACAGCAATGTCTGCTCCCAGCCAGCCAGCTCAGGTTGTGAGAAGTGGGAGATACATTTTCTGTGAAACGAGAAATGCAAACAGATCATAAGAAACTTTTTCTTTCTTATGTCACATTGAAATTTGTGAGATTGTGGTTGGGAAAAGTAGAGCTGATGGCTGACCGGCCACTATATCTGTCTGAGCCACAAAATTAAAGAAAAAGCAAGCATGTTGCAGAGTTTACTAATTCCTTTAGTAGTGTTTAATTTTTTTAAAATAAATGAGAACTATACTTGGCCCACCACTGAAATATTAATAGCATTTGAAGGGGGAAAACCCATCCCATCACGATCTTAAATCACTATATAGAAAGTTTTTTGTTAAGGGTCTCTAAAACATGGGGAGAGAAGATCAAGAACATCTTATTTGCCCACTGTGGCAATACATCTCATGTTTGCTTGAATGCACAGATTGCTTGCCGTGTACCCAAGACACACAATACAAAACTGTGCCATTACAGCTCATTAGTGAATTGAACAAGGAAGTCAATATTGCAATTTGCCCATCCTTTAGTGAATTATTCTCATATGACTGCAGTACTGTCTCCCACAGTTTTGACCCCATCATAACCCTTTCTGGGAGAACACTGGCACAGGAATTTTAAAAAGCTTTTGCCAGTATATGATTTAGTTGTAGGATGAGGAAGTTTTATATTCTAGCGCTACAAAAGCTGACTTCCAGTTTTTGTGCACTGTATCGCTGTCTAATTTGCACTTCCTACATGGATGAAAGCACTTGGCCTTCAGTCTCAGATCTCCCAGTCTACCTGTGAGTGCACACAGGGAAGAGCAATGCACGCCCTGGAGCATCTTTTTGCTGTAGTACATGATTAGATGGAAATCAAGTAATGTCTGACAGCCTATTTTTCATCATTCTTTTGACAGACTGGGGAAATATCTACCTTAGCTGTGGAGCCTTCAGAATAATTCAATTCCTCCGAGTCAATTCTCTGTTTTTCTGTAACTCTGGACAAAACTATAATAAATTTTAAGGACTCAATGTACAAAAACCATATTAACAATAGAATGGTGTATATATAACACTGGTATAACTTGATGACATCAACAGAGTAGCAAGAATCAATGACAATAGGGCAAGACTTGCTGTTGATTGCACAGAAGGTACGGACTTGCAAAGGACAAAAAATTTACTGTTAGTGTTTAGAAAGTGCTTGGAGGCTATTCAATAATTTGAAGAATATAAATTTCATGAATAAGTTTAGAGTGCTGTAAAGATCTTGGCATAGATTTACAACCATTGATTAAGACATCATTCTTCTTGAAGTCAACTTACTGGTAATTTATGCATAGTGTATGTCAAAAAGAAAATTTGCATTTAGAAAGACTGAATGTTTTGTAGCAATCAAATAAATAGACTCTCCATATGGCTAAGAATATATGGAAAAATTAAAAACCCCTTTTATTTTCTATAGATGTGTCTACTCTGATTAAGGATGAAGAAATGATAGTCTGTGATGAAAAGAAGCAAGAAAGAGTATGCAAAAATCAAAAAAGATAAATCTCAAAGCTCAAAACAGATTTTTTCTTCCTATTCATCTAATTCTGGACAAAATGAATTGGCATTTAATTAATTCTTTTGGTTTTGGTATTTAATAATAATTGCTCTTGAGATATCTTTACGTTATGTTGTAACCTCAGAGATATGCACAGCATGAACAACAGGCACAAACTGCAGAATATTTCTGTGCTTTTCTATTCACACTGGTGGGCTCCTCATGGACTCTGAATCTATGCAAGTCTAAATTTACAAGAAGTAATTTTTTCCTACTCTTTTTCCTCTGATTTCACTTTAAAAGAGTGGAGATTCTATCTGTATTCTTGTAATGCTGATGATAAAATTATTGTTTTGCAATGGATTCCCTACAAATGATTTTTGCATCACATGCAGCTGCACTTAAAATGGGCATAGGAGTGACCAAAATGACCTCATACACAAGAAAGTAAGATGCTGTGTTTTGCACTTCTTCTTAATGGTAGAAATGGTCACTGAAAAAGGAGAAAAAAGGTAGGGTAATATTTTTTCCCATGGTTCCACTGAGACCAGCTCTCTGTATATCATTTAAAATCATAGCTTGTGAGCTGAGACCTTATGATATCACCTTAATGATAAAAACTAGATGCAGAAAGGAATATATTCCATAGGGTCTACTCCTGACACAAGCATAAACATGAACAAGTCCTTACTCTTCTGTTGGTGGATCAAAAATTGCATCCGAATAGAAATCAGCTAGAAATATCCATTAAACTACCAAATTGCACAAGTATATTGAAGCTGAATGAAAAAAAAAAAAAAAGTCTTCAGAATTTTTGAGATAGCTCCAATACAGAGAGAACAAATCAACAGGTGCTGAAAGCCCTATGTCTTCCTGATTTGGTTAGGATTAAAAATGGACTTTTTTCTCTTTAAAAAATTAAACTTTTCATGACCAAACTTGAAATCTGAGCCCAACCTAGTTCTCTTATTAATAAAAGGTGACAGCGGTCAGTGACGTTTGTGAGCAGGAAACATACTTTGCAAAATATTTTTGTCTTATGTCAAGAATTTCTCCTTAACCTACAAAATTCTCAAGATTGTGAAATGTTGGAAAAAAATTATAAATTATCTTTGACAGCAAGGACATAAAGAAGGATCACGTAGCATACCAATTTTAAATATATATATATTCCAGAAATAGGCATCTGAACTTTTACTCAATCAGTTGTGTGGCCCTCAAATTCAATAACCTATGTTTGTGTTAACCATGTGTACTTAAAAGTTACCATTTTTCTGACCTGTGCTGGGCAGGGTGTAATTATATGAAAATTTGCTGTGATGTATTTGCCCGCAGAAAACAAGTGGTGGTGTAATACAAATTGGTGCTGTACAGTGTTCCCTAAGGACAGGCACAATCACTACAACAATAATGATGAATCGCAGAACATTGTATTAATGGAAGGCATTTTACCTCTTTATGCTGAATCATGGTAATCTTGGTACAGAGAATAACATAACCACATTTTCTTTCTTTATAAACTGCCCTAGGAAGATAAATATGTGAAAAAAGCCCAAAGTAAAACAAACAAAAGGAAAATAATTGCATGGTATTAACAAATAAAATGCCAGTTCTCTGACAGGAAAATGCCCCTCTGCTAAAAGTGAATGTGTTGGGCTTCAATATCACAAAGGAAGGCTTTTATACTTGAACAATAAACATCTTCTGATTTCCCTTAGCTTTGACCACTGCCAAGTGTTTTTGAAACTAAGTCCTCAATAAGCCGTCCTTCTGACCTACTTGAGCAAAGACAAAACAATAACTTAATGACAGCGTAAGTTCTTCTTGCCAGTTTTGAGAGCAAGCAGCATCAACAAGAGAGGAAAGAAAATGGACTCGTTCCTGCTGCAAGAAGTGTTACCTATAGTAGCAAAAGGATTTAACTCTAGTAACAAAAGGATTAATTACTAATTATCATTCATGTTGGGATGAATACACAAGGGCTGATGTGGTCAAATAGATGCAGAGGGCTGCTGTGCTCTCACTCTGGAAATGCTTAGGACACAAAACGGGCTCATTGTTTCTCCTGATGCTCTGCTCTGTCTGTTCCATCAGTCTGGAAGCAAAGGTGTGCATCACTTGTCTGAAGGGGCTGCTGCAGAATGTTGCCTGCCAAACACTTTGATCCTTTATTTTCCCTTTTTATATTCCTATACAAATTTTAAAATATTGAAAAAAAAAATCTAATCTATTAAGAATATTAATATATTTCTTACTTGTTTATAACTCATGGCCATCAGGAACCAGAACTGTCAGCATGCTGTTTTGCATGGTCAGTCTGTGCAACAAGAGATGAACTGTGATCTTTACTGCATTAGCCTATTTTTTATTCAGTGTGGTGTTCCTAAGAAAGTCTGAATACACTGTTTGTTTTTGTTTGATATTGCTCTGTATACAAAAACAGCAAGAGCTTTATTTTCATATGCATTTATCACTGATTTTATTGTCTATAGATATCAGAGACAAAGAACAGTCAAGCTTAAAGATGTTTGAAATATTTATTAAAGTTTTATAACCAGTCATGCTCTTGGTATTTGGTCTTATGAAAGAATCCTATATTCATATATTTAGCTATATAGTTCAAGTAACACTTAGAAGGAACAGTAATTCCTGTATAATATTGAATGGAGACTTTTTTAGCACTCGTGTGAAGACCCTTTGTTGTCCTAGTGTTGTGTTAACTAGGGAGCACACTTCTACATAAACCTACATGCACAGGCACAAACTGAAGGCAACACAAGATAAAGAAATTTAAATCTTTTGACTTTCTCCTAAACCACACAGTTCTCTGAATGGAGAAAAATAAGTAAATGTTGCTGAAAATTTTTATTCTAGGTACTGCAATATTGAATATGAAGGATACTGTGCTAGAATTGGCAAACAACCAAGATTTTAGGCTTCTAGGAAAAAAATGTACCAAAATGAAGACAGCAACATATTTCCAAACAACAGGCAGTTTGCCATCTGAATCACTCTTGAAGAATGTGGTTACACACTGTTTTTCTGAGTAGAAAAGCTGGCTCAATAAATTTCTCTTTCATGACAGTGAGTGATCCAGACCTGAATTTCACCCTCTACTGTACCAAAGCACACTCTTCACCCACCCACAATGAGTAAACTGCAGAATATTGATGGGAATGAGAACAGTGCTTTTCCTACAATGTAGGCAAATTTCCTACAGTGTAGGCAAAGAAAATGTATTGTGAAACTACAAACTTATTTTCAGCTTGATCATGCAAACAAGTTTGGTGTAGCTGCATGATACAAACCACAGATCTAGTCTGATTCACCTGCCTAAAGCTATAAGAGAGTAAAACAGCAACATGACAGGGTTACTAGCTAAGGGACTGCAGCTGCATCTACAGAGAGGACACATTATTTCCCTCTGATTCTTGCATTTCCAGTTGAGGGTGCGGCCAGAAATCCTGTGAGTGCCTTTGATTCTGGTTTTGACAAGACAGTTAATCCAGTGTTAAGTTTGCAAACTGAAATATTGTATTCATATATGCAAGGGTCAGCCAGGTGTAACTTCATTGAAAAAAAATCACAGATTAATATTTTATTGTCACAATTTCTGCTGTGAATGGTCTGCAGAGTGGTACAGCCTCTGTAAGTGGGATTCAGCTCACCTCTCCTACCAGTATTCCCTCTCTTCTCTTTTTAATCAGTGAGCAGATAAAGCCATTCAAAGAAGTTACCCATTTAATCAAATCTTAAATGTAATTTACAATGAGATTCACACACAATGACTGTTACTCCAATGACAGCCTAGGGCAGAAACCTCAGGTGTAGACATCTACATTATAGGTGTCTTTTCCACTGCAGCCTACTTGCACTGGAAGTTTTGTAATATGAATGGCAACATTCTCATTTACAATTCCCCTTCAGTTAAAGAATTCCAGTTTTGGTCCAGGACAGTAAATTGATAACTTGATTGCCAGGCCAAATAAGGTGCTTTCTTCTATTTATTTTTTATTTTTTATTTTATTTTATTTTCAGTAGAGCTTTTTGAATTTGAAATAAAATAGTTTTGAAAAGAAGCCTCACTACGTTTTTCAAATTTGAAAAGTGGGATTTGTGGAATTTTTAGGACGTTTTGTAGTTTTTTTTTCTAAGCACAGGACCAATTTGACAAATACTTTCTACTCTTCTGAAACAGCATTTTCAGAAAAATAAGCCATCCTGCTGATAAAAACTAAACTAGAACCCCAGAAACAAACAGGCTATCCTCTGTCACCTCTTGGTGAAGAATGTTTCTGTAGTTATATCACAACACATGCAATTATAATGTACTTATAGAAAAGCATGCTTTCCTTGGCTTTACGATCTTACATAACTCAAATAATTTTACTGCATATGTCTAGATACAGTTACTAAGCAGGATGTTATTTAATTGAAATTTGGGAACTATTTGATTTCCAAATGTTAATGGATGATTAAAGGCCATTATTATTTTTCTCTGGATTATTTAAGTTTGTAGGTATCAATATATTTATTATTTCTATCACATTTATCAGGTGTTCTTATTGCTTGCCTCCAGGCATACTTAGAATAAAAAAAATCTCATAGTTTAATTTTTTATTACTTTCGTTAAAGCAATCTAGTGGTAACTATTGGAGTCTGGTATTTTGGACAGCTTTGATGTCACATTTTAATACTTCTGGAAAGAAAATCATTAAGATCAAAGCACTGAGCTAATCAATTTTCATTACATACAGGGAGGATTGAACAGACAACAGTAGTCACCAGCATTATTTTGCCAAATCACATCCAAATTAGCAACACACAAAAACTCTTCCCATCAGATCTTTATCCAAGTACATCCATGGTGAAAACTCTGTAGAAATTATTCCTTCCTGTAACCTCAGAGAAGCTTCTAAAAGCAGCACCTGAAACTCCAGTAGTTTAGAAAGTCTTTCATCTCAGCCAGTTTTGGGGTTAGCTCAGCAGATACAGCTCCTGCTGCATCAAGGCAAAAGCCATTTCTCCTGGCTGCCCATCTGAACTCCACGGCTCAGGCTGCCTTCAGCCCTGGAAGTGAAGAGGGGAATCACTGCATTCTGTAGGCTCCACTCCAAGCTTGCAGTAGGTGGCAAACTATGGCTGCTTCTGTAGTTGTGGACCAAAAATTTAACTGCACAGTGTGAATATCAATTGATAAGGAAAAAGCCAGGATTGTGTAGGCACTTGAGATGTATGCCTCGGAACAGCTACTGCTTTTCTTTTTCTCCCTGCTTAGCAATCTCAGCTGAGACTTGAAAATCTGTATAAGACAACAAATTACAGCCTTCAAAGTCCACAGAGCTCAGAAACCAGACCCACCAAAAGATTTTGTTGAATGTTGTGGGTAACCTCACTTAACTTGTGTCACCTGAAAAATTTTAGCTTTCCCTCCTAAAAAGCATAATCAAAGTTGTCGTAGAAAATACTGGTTTGAGGTCCATAGCTGCTATATTTTTAAGGCCATAAGCGTACCATTATTTATTTCTTTCTTTATTTATTTATTTGTTGGATTATTTTCTTTATTTTTTTTTCCTTTTTGCATTTACAAAAAGAAGGGCAAATTAATAAATAAGACTGATGAAACTGTTTTCTGGGAGTCTCTAATTTAAGCGAAATTTCTCACATCTGCAGTTTCGCTATGATAATGCGTGTCCATATTGGTATATTCAAGTGAATTCTAATAGCTGAAGCATGTGCCAATTTGTGTACATCATATCACAAAGCTACAGAGCCAAGGCAGATACTGGCATGAAGAGGAGAAGACATGCAGAGTTCTTTAGTGTGGTGCAAACTTCCATGGTTCTAAACTAAATAACTCATTCTTTATAATTTTGAAGTGACCAATAAAATATTATGAAATACCTTTGAAAAAGAATCAGAATTTTAGTTTGAGAATTTCTTTCTAGAACTGTGAAAGCACATCAAAATAGCAGCTTGTATTTATTTATGCACAAGAATAAAAGTGAGTATATCAGCTCACAGTGACGGTTTCCACAAAAGAAATCATATTTATATGGGAGAGAAATGAAGACTGTGTCAGAGCGGAAGAAAGGAAGAAAGGTAAGGGTCACAGTCAAGTTGCCAGTACCTGTGTCTCACTTCACATGAGTCCTTTTATGGGATTATTCTGTATAAAGCTGAACATAGGAGTAATAACAAAAGGTCACAGACGCACCTCTTCTTACAGGCTTGTTTCAGTGGACCCAATGCAAAAAGCAGCAGCTAGCTCAGATCATTTCAGCAACATGGGAAATCCCTTCCTACAGAATCACAGAAAGGGTAAGGTTAGAAGGGAACACAGGGGCTCATCTATTCCAATATTCCTGCTCAAGCGGGGACATCCCAGAGCACATTGCACAGGACTGTGCCCAGATGATTCCTGAAGATCCCCAGTGAGGGAACTTCACAACCCCTCTTGGCAGTCTGTTCCACTGCTCAGTCACCAGCACAGTAAAGAAGTTCTTCCTCATATTCAAATGGAACTTCCTGTGCTGTAGTTTCTGCCTCTTGTCCTATTGCTTGGCACCACCAAGAAGAGTCTGGCCCACCTCCTTGACACCCATCCTTTAGATATTCATACACATTGATCAGTCATCAGTCACCTCTTCATGAGGCTCAGCAGGCCCAGCTCCCTCAGTCTTTCCTCACAAGACAGATGCTCCTGTGCCTCAATCATCTTTATAATCTCTTCTGGGCTCTCTCATCCTGAGGAGCCCAGAACTGAGCACAGTGCTCCAGATGTGCCTCACCAGGACTGAGCAGAGGGCCAAGATCACCTTTCTCAGCCTACTGGCAATTCTCTCCCTGATGTACTCCAGGATACCCCTGGCTTGCTTTGTCCCCAGGGCACACTGCTGCTTCATGGATCACTTGCTGTCCAAGAGGATCCCAGGTCCTTCCCTGCAGAGCTGCTTTCCATCAGTTTGGTGCCCAGCCCCCAGCCCTTTTGAAGGCTTCTACTCCCTGTTTGAAAGCACTGCAATCACACAATCTAAAGTGCCAATCTGATATCCCAGCAGGTATAAAAACATAAAGCTGAAATAAACACCATGACACAGGTTCTGGTTCACTCAGCAGATTCATGATGAAGGGGATCAGACATCCTGCTGCAATCTGGCAATGCACAGGTCTGATACTGATGATCACGGACTTGTGGTCTTTGAAGCATCAGGGCTTGTGTGCCTGGCCCCACAGCAAAAACTGGAGAAAGGTGATTTTATGGAAGAAAATCGTCCAGGCATTGAAGCTTAAAGTGTCTCACTTGAAACATGTGTGTATCTAAGAAGCATATGGATTTATGGCACAATAGCAAATTCTGAATAATGCCGCAAGTTTCAAAATAAGGGTGCTTTATCATAGGTTTAAAAGACCTCTCCCTTCGTAATGGCAATACTCACTGGATTACTCAGAAACAGATATGGGGAGTGCAGAGAAACTCTCTGCTGTGCCAACACAGTGTTCAAACTTTGAGAAATATTTAAAAGTATTGAGAGAGATTGTCCTCTGCTTTCCCTCCTGTGTGATCATCTCTCTCTTTATACAAAAACCTTGCCAGAGTTTTTTTCCCAGCTAGAAAACAAGTTCTAAAAACAGCTATGAAGGCATTTGGGAAATCAGATTCTGAGGCAGTCAGAATCCAGCTACACAGCTGAGTTGTAACAAAAAAAGTGTGTAACAAAAAAAGAGTATTCAAAAATATTCTTCAAGGGAACGTATAGGCTGCATACACTCATCATAAAACTATGATGCATTTGGACATGGTGATACCCTTCTAATCGACCTCACTGGTCTCCCCCCACTCTTTGGCACCTTTCTAAAGAGTACCTGTGCAGAAAGAAAAAAAATGGTTTAACCGTCTCATTCTTTTAAGAAAAATTTCAAGGCCATCAGTATTTTCTACTGAAGACCACAAAGAGATTGTGATAATATTATTTTGGGACATCATCAAAATTTATGAAAGCTTAGTTATATCTGACTGGCTCATCCTATTACTTTAGCAAGTATTTAAATTTGCCATTAGTACAACTATCTTATTGGTGCCTCCAGCAGGACAATGGGAACTTATTAGATTGTGTGCTTTGGATATGCTTTCAAGGTCTAATTTTTGATATTTTCATTATGCCAGTTAATCAAAATGATTTTTAAGATTTTTTCTGATTTTTATTTTCTTACAAAAATCATCTTCCAGCAATGATTATGTAATGGATTTTTGAAATTGTTGAAGTTGAATATCAGTATTAAATGTCCAATTTTGTATCTTCAAAAATGATCTCCTCTGAATTTTTCTTCCATGTAACTATTATCTGATAATTTATTTACATGGATCAATAAAGCCACTTTGCTAAAATGTGATGTTTTACTAATAGTTAACATTTTCTCTTATTTGGTATTTTAGAAAATGTTTCACCATTTTTACCCTCTCAGATGCATTTTAAAGTTATCAGATGTCCTAAAATTCTATATGTTTTATTATAGAACACATACAATATTTAGCATTTTAAGTAGCAAGCAGTTCAAGTAACATATCAAATTACTTTTGTGTTCACTGAAAGTAATAGTTAAATATTTGCCTATCTGTATACATAAAGAAATAAGCCACCATTTCATTTTATCAGCATGATAGATTAGAAACCTTTTCCATCTTGAAATACTAAATAGCAATGAGATTACTTGGCACTTTTCTTCACTTTTTTTTTTTTTTTTTTTTTTTTTGTTCTGTGGAAGATTTTGTGCATAACTTTTTTAAAGCTTGACAGATGGCTGAAACATTTTAAAATGCAATTCTGTTTCTAAGCTTCAAAATAAATTTTTTTTAAAAAACACAACAAAATTGTCAAGGCTCATACCCACTGTGATTGTGGGTGCCACTGATTTTTTTTACTGATTAAGAGATTGCAGGGAAATTTGAGAAACAAGAATTATTCAGTTATTGATATGATGATGTATTAATGCTTAGATGAACTTGTCAGGAAATCTTAAGGTTTGGCCATAAAATAATTTTAAATGCCAACTCCTGCTCCTTCAGGCTGCTGTGCACAGCTGCAACCTCTGCTCACATGAAAATGTCCCCAGGTCTGTTTCTTCTATTCTTTAATATCAAATATAGGGTCATGTGTCATTTTATGTTTATGTTTCACCTCAGTAGCTTAACATTTTACCAAGCATCGGCTTCTCCAACAAAAACTCATAGCACATACATTCTTATCAGATGTAACTAGACGTACACTAAATGTAACATTTGATTTTATACTATTTATGCTCAGTGTTTTCAAAAAGGAGACTGATTATGTCAGCAGTCAAAAAGGAAATGCCTGAAGTTGCATGCCTGGTCTTTCTTTTCACCTGATCTTCCCTACACCTGAACATGGGAAGGCATGGATTTGATGCACGGACTATTCCATGGATAAGAAATTGGCTGGACAGATGCAGCCAGGGTGTTGTGGTCAATGGATCTGTGACTAGATGCAGGCATATCCTTGCTGGATGTGAATGTGTGCTCGCGGCCCAGAAAGCCAACTGTGTCCTGGGCTTCATCAAAATAAGCTTGTCCTGCAGGGCAAGAGAGAGGATTCTTCCCCCCTTTTCTGCCCTTGTGAGACCCCACCTGGAGTGATGTGTGACATTCTGGGATCCTCTATAAAAGAAAGAGATGGATCTGTGAAGTGGGTCTAGAGGAGGCCATAAAAATCACCAGAGAGCTGAAGCACCTTTCCTGCAAAGACAGGCTGAGGGAGCTGGGGTTGTTCAGCATGGAGAAGAGAAGGCCTCAGAGACCCTACAGCAACCTTCCAATACCTTAAGGGGGCTTATGAAAAGGAGGGAGAGAGAATTTCTATACAGGGAGATAAGTGACAGGACAAGGGGCGATGATTCCAAAATGAAAGGTTTAGATTAGATATTGGGAAGAAATTCTTTACTCTTTTGGTGCTGAGACATCTGAACAGCTCAGAGCAGTTGTGAATGCCTCATCCCTTGAAGTGTTCAAGGCCAGGTTGGAAGAGGCCATGAGGATCCTTGTCTAGTGAAAGGCGTATCTGTTCATGACAAGGAGGTTGGAAGTAGATGATCTTTAAGGTCCCTTCTAACACAAATCTTCTTATGATTCTAAACAAAACACCAAAATATCTGAATGACAATTTTCAAATAATTTAAAAATTCTTTCAGACTGACATAAAAGAAGACATGTTTGATAAAAAGAATGTTTTTGCAGTCAGACTATCATCTGTGCAATACATCTGAGTTGCTTCCCCAAATATTTTGAAAGGTTTTTCCCAAAAGGACTTTTCCAATCTTTTGGGTAACTTCAATGTTCTGCTTCTTGCCTTTTCTAGAAAATAAAAATAGCATAGGATGACTATTTTGTTCAAAACACCTACTATTTGCTTCCCAAAGGCAAATATTGCTTAAAGAAATACAGAAAGCACGATGCACATGCATGACACATAAAGTCATACAGGCACTTTGCAGTCACACAACCAGTTTCTTAACCTGGTGGGCAACTACACCACAAAATGAAGATTAATTTTCTGACTATATTACAGAATCACAGAACATGCTGAGTTGGAAGAGACCCACAAGGGTCATTGGGTCCAACTCCTGGCCCTGGAGAGCACTATCCCAGAGTCACACCATGTGTCCAAGAACATTGTCCAAACACTTCTCGAACTCTGTCAGTCTTGGTGCTGTGACCACTGCCCTGGACAACATGTTCCAGTGCCTAACCACCCTCTGGTAGAGAGAGAACCTCTTTCTAATGTCCAACCCGAACTTCCTCTGACACAATTTCAGGCTATCTTCTCAGGTTCTGTCACTGGTCACAGAAGAGATCAGTGTCTGCCCCTCCTCTTCCGCTCACAAGAATCTGTAACTGCAGTGAGATCTTCCCCCCAGTGTCTTCCAGGCTGAACAGAACAAGTGTCCTCAATCACTCCTCACACGGTTTCCACTCAAGGCCCTTCATCGTCTTTGTTGCCATCCTTTGGACGCTCTCTAATAGTTTAGTACCTTTCTTATATTGTGACCAAAGCTGCGCACAACATTCAAGGTGAGGATGCACCACGTCAGTGAGCCAGTCCAAACCATCCAGTATAACAAAAGAGTTTGGAACATGTGATCAGGAAAAGAAAGAGAAGGTCGCCTCTTTGACAGCAGGCTGTAGACAGATTATGTCACAGAATTTTTATGTATGAATCAACCAAGGTAAATAAATCTGCAAGGACACAGATCTCCTGCCTTTGATTATATCATGTGTACTTTGTCAAAATGGCTAAAATTGAATTCCCAAGATGCATGGAAACCAAGTAATTGAATGTATTCCTCTCAGTAAAGGGAGATTTGTATTCTAAACCATTTATAGTGTCAGTTGCTTCTATTCAGCGAAGGGCAGAAAACAATTTCTAACAGCACAGGAAGTTTTTGACATATCTACTTGAGTGCTTCCCAGATCAAAGATGCATGATGAATTATCAGATAACTCTCCCTGATGATTTTTTCATGGAATTTGGCTTAAGAAAATTGTTTGATACTAGCTTGATGGCACTTTGATCAAGAGTCTATTGTTAAATTGTTAAATCGATTGTTAAATCATTGACCAGATCTGAGCTGTGGAAGGTAAGAGCTTGCACACTAATCAACTTGAACTATAAAGAAATTTTTTTTAGAAAGATGAAAAGCCATATGCTAATGCAGGAATTATAAAAGTATGATTTATCTCTAACAAATTATATAGTAGATGTAGCTCTATGGAGTCTCAGGATTTTTATGTTAATGGAATCCATAGTACACTAGAAAATCCACAAGTAAAAAGCTGTCTTTTTCTTCTTTTATTGCTTCTAATCCATCCTTTCATAATCAAAATGGATTCTTTGTATCTTCTCTATGATCCTTAGCAATGTAGTAATAGGCCAAATTCTGCTCTCAGAGATGCCTCTACAAGTTTAAACCTCAATCAAGCTGTAACCAACATCTTAGCTAATAAATACTCTACTGTGAAAGGTGCTGTAGAGCTACACTGACACAACAAGAAGACAAAGAATAAATTGATGCCCTTCTTCCAAAGTGTTTATGGATTCATCACTTCTTTTCACAGAACAGTTTACTCCTATCCAGATTTTGGATAGTTGGTGTAAGACGTGATTCAAGTCCCCTCTCCAATCTAACCTGGACTATTGCATGTAAGGGAGAGTTGAGGATTTCCTGCTTTAATGACTAGTGCTTGAGCTGTTGCTCAACACCGCCAAGTAGGCAAGAGAATGGGCTCACTTCTGCTTTTCAACCTCCAAAGCCAAGAAGATGATGACAGAACATTTTGTAAACACTTGGATCTGCACAAAAGAAGAAACTCAGGCATGTTTGCTATCCAAACCTAAGTGCTATAAGAAGAAAGATAATGGTATCAATAAGTGAATGGATATGAAACTAATCAGATAGAGGAAAATGACTGATGGATTAAAAATGTGACAGCTTTACAAAATCACTTTTCAGTGTGTAGGATTTTATGTTATGAAGAATGAGGAAAAATGGTTCTGAAAAAAAATTCAGTGCAGAGGCAATTGAGGAATCCCAATCTCTTTTTCAAAAAGCATTTTTCCTTTTGCATATGATTATTCATCTTCTTTCTGTCTGCTCCATTTTGCAAGGATGAATAAATAATTCCTGAAATTTGGAAGCAACTAAAAAAATCTATTTTACAGAACTCTAACATTTACAAATGTTTTTAATTCTACTTGGATTGGATTTTTTTTGTTTTTTGTGTTTTTTTGCTATTTTTTCCCTTGCTGTTTTACACAGCCCTTTCCCATACACACATTCCAGATCTAGATATTTGTCTGTGCTTAAAGAGATTAAATAATGATAGGATTATCTGACTCCAGGCAAAATGTAAATTGTTTACAAATCTGGTTACTGAGTGACAGTGATCAGAATTGGATTTATATTTTTTTAAAAATCACAGGAGAGAAGGCAATTTCTCAAAGCTGATACTGATTTTCTGAACCATGTGCTGATTCTAACCTGCATACAGAATTTTTGAAATGACCTGCTAATGTAGAACAAGGACAGTGTATGGCTTTGAATAAACTGCTGACAATAAACCATGGTTGTGCAATGCCACTGTCCTAAGCAGATTAAAACATCTTGTTTTGACAGTTACATTGTGGACATTTCTGTATTTCTTTATCTGCAGTGTTTGTTTTTGTACCACAACTGACTACATATTTTTTAGTTAGGTTGGTAGATTTAACTGTGAATTAAAGATTTGCAACCATCTTACATTTCAGAGGCAGAGGAAATTTGATCACTTACATAATTTCATAGATAGCCTGATCTCATTCTGCAATTCTTTCTTTCTGTGTGGTTACTTTGAACACCATTATCCAGAGCTCTGCTAAAATGAATCTCAGCTACCCTATGGATCATTGAATCACTGTTTGAACCGAAGAGACATTCACTCTTTGAAAGAAAGCTCAAATTATCACTCAGATATGAAAACATGTAAGCACATTCATATTTTAGCTTTAATGATACCAATTCCTTAGGATATAGACTAATAAGAGTCCCATAGGTTGCTAGATAACCATTAACTGATCAGCATATGTGTATTGTCATCATACAGAAATGAAAGGTAACTTCAGATTGCAAACTTCGAAGTATAGGCACAGTGAAAATTTTTTGTCCTGCTATTAAATATTATATTCCATTAAAAACTATTTACAGTGTGTATTTTTGGACACTTTCCTATTTCTATTTCTTGTATATGTGTGTTTGTTTTCTATACACTCTTTCAGTTTTAATCACTCTTTTATTACAACACTTGACTCTTTCTTTCTTTTGGTTCTTTTATCAGCTCTGGCCACTGCTTATGATTTTATTCTCAATGCTTTTAAATCTTCTGTTGAAATTTGTTCCTTGTGCTTTTTCAGAAATGCTTTTCATTTTTGCTGAAAGTCCATACTCAATCTGTGGATTGGTTTGAATGTTTTAATGTGATAGTAATTTCTTATTCTCTTTACATCCCACACTGCTTTAAATCTTTCGCTTCGTGATCCTCACTTAGTTCTTTTGCTTTTCATGCTGGTCTTAAAGTCCCACATTTGCTGTACCTTTGTTTAGCAAGAATTTATCTTATCTTTCCCTTGACATTTATTCCTTCAGTCTGAGCAATTCAAAACAGATTCCCTACTGTTATCTTAATCTGAGAGGGAGCACTGCAGGGCTCACTCTCCACTAATGATTCCCTCTACCTGGTATTTCTCTTTAAGCTTCTAATATTTTACTCCAATTCTACAGAAATTTAAAATTTGGGAGATTTACCAGTAAATTAAAATGTTTCAGGATTTTTAAAATTTGAAGACACTATCCTGCATTTCCTCTCTAGAACATTTTGTAAATTAAGCCTAATGCTATTTACATGTTTACATTATCAGCTTATATGCATGTTTAAAACATTATTCTGTTCTACATATCCTTTAAATACAGACAAAATAATTTATTGTAATTTTACAGCATAACTAAATAGTACAATACACAGTACACAAATAATCTACTTAGCACATACAAAATTTAGTCTCTGATACACACCATAGAATACTACAGTATCATTGATCCATATATGGATCCAAAATAGGTGGATTCCAGCCATTACTGTTGCTGTTTGTGGTTTATGCTGAAAGCAATGAGATACAAAGGGGAAATTCATACTGAGACCTGCAGGTTCAGATATTCATTTTGGATAATTTTCTCCACTGTTGACCTGGCAGTTGAAAACTCTGGCACTTCCTTAAGACATTTAAATTTAATTGCTTCATCTTCTAACTGTTTCTTTTACACTACATTTAACTTCTTAAGTCCATTTCACGCTTGAAAACATGTTGGTTGTTACTTATTTAAAAGTACTTGAAAATTGGAGCTTTGTTTTTTCCTCTTTGTGTCCATGCAAAATCTTTAAAATCCACGTGACAGTAGACAGCCATCTAAAGTTTGCAGCAAGTAGACCAACTACGTGGCAAAGGCAAAGATTAATTTGTGATCACTTTGCAGGATTGGTGTATTCCTGCTTCATTCATAACTGAGAAAACTGGCGTCTCCAGAGGAAAGGGGGATTAAAGAGACAACTCAGAAATAGTGCTCTAAAACAAAACTTCAACTTCTACATCATTGATATGTCAGCAAAACTTATTATAAACTACTCACAAAACAGTGACTTAAGAATCATTACAGAAAGCAAATTAGCAATGAAAAATTTTTCATGTTTTTTTGTTTTTTTCTAAGAGCTGAAACAATTTTGAATGTACCATGATCAGAAGGAAAAGTATTCAGGCTTGAATTACTGTAGAAATTTAGAAAACATGTAGTAGACACAGGGAAACCAGGCTGAGAAAGCAATGCTCTGACTGAATGTCATTTGGAAACTAGCACCTGAGAACAGAAGGAGGAAAGTTCAGATTACCAAAAACTGTATTTATTACCAGCACAGAAATATCATTTCCTTATAGATTATTAAAAAAAAAATCTTTTAAAAATCAATGTTTTTTTGAGAAAGATCAAAAAGACAAGTTCAATTCAGATGTAACCAAAACTGAATACACCCCCCCTATACACACACAGTTTCCCAGAGTAATCAATGAGTCATGTAGCAAGATGGGAAGGAGCTGTTTGAATCTTTTGCCTCAGCTCATACTTTGTAATATAGCATGTGGGAGCAGAAGATCACTGAACATTTTTTCTGCCTGCTATGGTCAAAGAAAATATAAAAAATAGTATGCTTCTGAAAGCAGCAGTGCAGTTGGTACCCTGTGCTATTAGCTTGCTCTTTGAGCCCCACTTTGGTAATAGAAGCCAGGAAAAATTCTTAAAGGGTGTCCTTAATAAGAATGGAAGACACAACTTCAGCTGAACTGCTTCTTCTTGCTCTGCTGGTGTTTGTAACTGGCAGGGATGTCCTGGCAGCCAGGGATCTGAGAACAGTGGCCACTTGTTATAACTCATCTCTTGTAAATTAGGCGAACTTTGTGTTTTGTAGGTGTCTATTTCCTTTTACTGTTCTCCACCAAACTGTTATCTTTGTATTATCAGTAGATTTTCCATAATATTCCTGTTGGCTCTGTGTATGTATTGCCAATACAATTGAGACTACCAAAACAGATGTTTCATTGGCTTAGTTTGTCACTTGAAGAAGACATCCATTGTATACCAATTTTCTTTCTTCTTCTAGTAGTGTTATGTGAAAGACTGTTAAAGCTACTGTTGCTCTGATTTTTACTTTCTCTGATTTTTGACTGTGTATGTATCTTTAGGATAATTTATGTCCAAACCATACTAAGGTTACCCTTGTTGTTACAGAAGCACCACAGAATTTTATTTTCCTTTCATTTCTGACCAAGAAAATGGGAGAAATGTTTAATTAGCATTTCTGTGAGGTTGTTCTTCCCTACCATATACTGGACAGGGGTAGGAATCACTTTAAATGTTTAAGCATCTTCGGGGTATGTGTACACTGAAAGGTATTTTATAAAACAAAAAATTAAATATTTCCACAATGCCTTCCCAAAATCACCAGAACTGTGGTGTTCTAGCTGAATTTTGTGTACTATTTTGAGAATTTTCATGGATGCATAAATGTTCCATTCAGTTCTACTCAAATATACGAGACAGAACAAATTTTCTTACAGAAAATAAATACCTGTATTCACCTTAAAATATTAGGAAAATGAATGTTTTATAATGCGTGATTGTACTAAACTCCTTCATTATATCATGAAAAATATAATCAGAGGCAGGAGTGTGAGTTTTCCCTTTCACATGAGTTGAGGCTAATTATAAGAGATGCTAAGCCATACTGCCAGGCAGACGGATTAGGGATGTCTTTCTTTCTCTTCCCACGGTTTTCTTAATTTTTCTCTGCTCTCCAAGAACTGAACACTGCTCCCAATTAGTGCCAATAAAATCAGTCTTTATGTTAAAAGGTTTTATATGTTATCAAGTACACTTGGACAGGAAACAAGAGCTTTTGTCTTTTCCATTCTCCAAGGCTTTTCTAACTTTTCTCCTTATAATGAGCCCATCTCTGCTCTCTGGTATACTCTGCCTTCATTATTACCAGAGATGCCCAGCCTTAACCGTGTAAAAAAACTTCCTCTAAGATTGTTATATGTCACAAACCTCTTTCAACCATTTCCACCTTGTACAGGTGCATGTTTTACTCTCTGCCTTCTCTTTAATCAGTTTGTCATGGGTTGGAATGCAAAATGTAACCAAAACTCTGTATTCTATCACCATCTTGAAACTGGGGGTGTGGGGGGTGGTGTAATTGTCTGTCAATGGCCAACTGTCAATAAACCTGCTGGGGCAGTTTTCTTATCTCTTCCACAACCCAGCCTCCCTCCAGGGAGAGATCTTCTGCTAATGGGCCATTGAGTCTCACTGATAGAATTACAACATCCCACTGGGAAATACCCCAGCCAGGGGGAGGAGCCAAGTATTCCTGCTTGGATAAAAATCTGGGAGTTGGAACACCAAGTAGCCTTTCCACTGGATTCTCAGGGGAAGATCAGGCTCATCTATCACCACTGGACCTTCAGTGAAAGAACTCCGCTTTTCTACAGGAGCATCACTTCAACAGAGCCACATCTGCCACCAGGACTGCAGCCACCATTGAATGGGACTGCCACCAACATCCTGACCCACAGGGTGTCAGGCTGTATCCTGACTCTGTCAGTGGGTTTTGTTTGTTTGTTTTTTTGTCTGTTTCTTTTTCTCCTTTGTAATACTGCATGTGTTTTGGTTTTATTTTTTATTTTAGTTCCCCTAATAAAGAACTCTTATTCCTATTCCCATATCTTTACCTGAGAGCTCCTTAATTTCAAAGTTATATTAATATTCCGAGGGAAGGGATTTAAATTCTTCATTCCAAGGGAGGCTCCTCCTTCCTTAGCAGATACCTGTCGTTCAAATCGCGACAGAGTTATTATCTGATTATCTTTAATCAAAAAGCACTGTGCCAAAGTATTTCTCTTTTTAGAAGGACCTTTACTACCACTGTTATTATTACAGTGCTTCTTTCTGATTGTCTGGTCACTACCAAATGCTGGTCTGTACTACTGGAAAGTGACCATTCCTCTTCCTGCAGTGATGGCTACAAAAAATCCATCTCCATTCTAAGAGGACCCTAGTCTGTGTACTGACTCTCACAGCTTTGGAAGGAACTGTCCTTTGTCCACCCTCAGTCACAAACCAGATTATTGAGAGATAATGCTTTCTCTCCTGCCTTGAAAATTAGTGTTGCTCATCTTGTGACAAAATTCTGAGGTTCAGCAAAGCTCCTCTGAGGGAAATTTAAACATTACTGAAGGTGGCTAGCAGTAGGAAAAAATCAAAATATGTTTATGAGAAGTAAATGGAATGAAAACAAGCATGAATAATTTCCCAGAGTAAATACGAGTGTCACACATAAAAACAAAAGAACGGAAAATCCTGAAGTACAGGATTTAAAGCAAGATCAGAGTCCTGAGGTGTAACAGACTGAACAAGGAGCACTTGGAATTCGGTGGTGAAAGAGTAGATGCATGAATAAATAGCACAATAACAACATATATATATAGAATAAAGTTAAAGTCTTGATTTCCTTTAGAAACTCTTTCTGGGAGAATAGATTCTAAAACCAAGGATACAGAATAATGAATAAAGGATTTAAATTTCCAAGGTTACATGTTTAAACATAATTTAAGAGTATATTTCAGTGAAATTTAAATCAATGTTCATGCGGAAAATTAAGCAACCCTTCCCTTCTTTTCTATTTTAAACTGAATTTATGAACAATATCTGAGAAACATAAAACCAAATAACTAATTTCAGTTTAACACATAAATTTTGTGCAATGGAAGCAAATGGATATATCTCTGTACTAATTACACAGAAATATTGGAAGTGAATATCTCATTCCACATGAAGACAGTATAGAAGTCACACAGTTTACTGGTATTTTCAAAGTTGGAGCAATATCATTACTTTCTTATTCCACAGAGTCCAGTAAAATAGCAGAAGAAGACACTGAAGGTGAAAATCTTAGGTCTGAAGATCATCTTAGGCCCTCTTTCAAAGGAAGATTTAAGCAACAGCTCTGCCCTTAATGTCATTGTGAGCCTTAGTAATTGTGGTAACTGAGCAAGTAAAAAGGTGCTGCTTATTTTGTCCATTCACACCCTGAAGTCAACATAGATTCTTAGAATAGAACTGTGGGGTTCTGATTTTAGGCACCTCTCAGAGACCTACAAGCCACATTACAGCAGTCACCATCTGCATTCTGCTAGACCACAGTGATAGATCCTCTGTCCACTATTTTCAGCCTTGACATACAACATTTGATTTTATGGGGATGTTCTCAAGCCAGATACTGGCTTCTCAGAAAATCAAGGTTTATATATACCTTTGAATACTCAGATATTCAATAACCTTAACAATAATTTCAATGACCATAAGTATATATGTGAATGATTTTCTGAACAACACTATGGTGCTCACTAGCAAAATCAGTCCTCAAAGAAAGAAAGAATTAAAACCACTGGAATTTGTTCTTAAATGTACTGGTAAAGACTTCCTCAGAAAATAACACGTGAAAATCTATCTATGCTAAAAACCAGTATTAAAAGTCTCATCAAGATCTCATTTAGTTATATCTGTAAAGAACCCATAAGGATAGTCTTTGAAATTCAATATATCTGTCATTGTATAATATTTTTATCCAATATACTTTATGTACTTGATAAATCAATACAGATAATTGATTTTCAAAATGCAAAGGACATAAAGCTATTCCACACATCTGATTTTTCACTTGACTGCATTTGTGTGAAACCTGTAAAGAGTTGGAGGGCAGAGTCACATGTGAGATATAGGCCTGAGAGTGCAGTGAAGCTTGGGTGGCTTTTGCCCTGCTCATAGAAATCCTTTTCTTTACCCCTTGATAAAGGTGGCCAGTTCTCCAGACTATTGTGTGAGGTCACTTATCACCACCTGCCCATTGTTTCACAACCCTTTGGTATCCAAGTCTCTCAAGAAAGAATTAAAAAGACCAGCTTCTGTGAAGCCTGCAGTGCAAGAACTGCAATTTGCTGGTGACTTACAAAGGCCATTTCCAGTACCAGGTGTGTGTTCCAATGGGGACAGGCAGAACCTCTCCCTGGTTTAGAGGAAGAAGGGGCCTCCCATCCTGCAATATAGGAATGAGGATAGGTGCCTGTGTAATGCATTCATATAGTCATTTTAAATGCATGCCATAACAAAATATACCTGCTTTTTCTTTTGGTTTTCACATTTCTATTTTTGCCACTGTCTTTTTAGTTGAATTAAAAGCTTTCTGCAGAGGAATTTAGAGAGTGTTGCAAGTGGATGGCATCCTGAAGAGTAAGCCAATTACTGCTCACAATTCCAAAGAACACAAGGCACCAACTGCTCCTTGATTGATTCACATATGCTTCCAAATGAAGTCAGTAGGAACTTTATCTCTTCAAGGGGAATAAACCATGCAAAAAATTACAGAGTTTGAGAAACTGAAGTGTACGTATTTATATAGAGAATGTATTTCTTTGCTTTCGAAGAATCAAATGCAATATAATTTCACTTTTTACAAAGGAAGATAAAACAAAAAAAGGGCTTTATATCCACTCTGCATGCACTTTCATAGCACTTTACATCTGTAGAACTGTGTGTAATCCTGTGTAATGAAAGCAAAGGGCATCATTTTGACTCTGCAGTGTTGAGTTTTCAAAGAACCATTCTGGAAGGTTTGCTTTACTTCAGCCAGTTTAGTCACACTGTGCACAGAGCATGAGACAGTCAGCCGAGGAATGATAATAATTCTTTTCCCCCACAGGAGCCTAGAATATGCAGCCTGGTGCCAATAAGCAGCAGCTCCCAGAAAGACAGCATCCAAAGGGGGACAGCTGAACCCAGATTCCTTCCCATTTAAAGCACTCAGAACTCAGATGGTGTGAGATGGCAGTATTTTCAACCCCAGATTTCACTGTCATGCAAAGATATTTTTTGTGTTTCTCTTCTTTTTGTCTCTTTTGCTCTGCATTTAATTACCAGCTAAATATGCCTCTTTTTTCTTTTTCTTTTTTATTTTTTTCTGATGAAATTTCTTCTGTTTTTAAATGAATGGAAACCATGTAGCTGTAAAAGACCTGGAATAACACATCGGCACAATATTCCATGGACAGATGGTATGCTAGCCTGACCTTGTTTATCACTGGACCACATCCTGTGACAAGGTTTTTTTGTAATGACTGCAGCAGTCCCAGTATCACATTTCTCTCTTCTTATTCTGATTGCACAACTGCCAGGTCAGAGTGGCATTTCTAACTGTTGCCTTAGTATTGTACTACCTAATTCTGCTGGAGACCATCAAAATTTTAAAATACAGATTTCAATCAGTGAATCAAGAGTTATTTTTTTCGAAAAAAAGTTACCACATTCTAATGAATGATACCACAACATTGATACAGACTCTGAAAATAGCAAAACTATTAAAAAAAGGAAAATTTTATAATTTTTTTACTCCTTTCAGGTTAATAAAGAATTTTTTTAAACCCCTATTTGGTTTTTATTTGAAATGTATTTGGATTTTATTGTCCCAGAAATATCAAGCCAACTGGATCTGCAGCATGTATAAACAAATCCTTTTTGTAAACTAAACATAGAAAAAATACCTTTTATATCACATGTTCTTATATTCTTTTTTTCACTCAAAAAATAACGTAGAGATTATTTATTACATGTAACATTTTTTTCCTGTTCAAACATCTTTAATTCAAACCATGGATACATTTTTAATTCAAATGACATATATCGTAATATTTCTTCCTCTTATATTTTTATTAGCTTTTTGAGTTTCAGCCTCCTCCAAAATTCTACCAAAGAAGTAGGAGTTCCAACAGAAACTAATTTAATTTCATAAAATAGCAATAGAACTTAGGGAAAAGAATATTTATTTTTCCTCCTACAAAAACTTCCTCTTCAGTTTGGCTATTCCAGATGCTGCCCTTTAAAAAGAGGGAAGGCTGAAGCTCAAAAGCTGGCAGATCTTTGCACATTGTAAGGTCAGCAGAAATTTCAGCAGACTATACTCTTTATTTTGGCAGTGCTCAGTGTGCAACCATGACTTCAGATGAAGTCAACACATCTGCACTTTAAAAACACAGTGTCATTTTTCATCCAATCACTAGTCTGTGCAAGTGAGAGATTTTAAGCTTTGTGTCAATCCATAGTACTTTGTTTTGGCTTCAGAGTACAGATCCAACTCCCTAGAAACGGTGATACATGAAGATTCCCTCATCAACTTTCAGGCTGGAAATAATGTATAGAATATATTTGTTTGATTATAAAGGATGAGTCACAAAAGATAACTCAAAAGATGACCCTAACAGACTCTATGTTGGACAAGTTTTGTCAGAAACGTTTCCTATCTAATATTTGTACCAAATGTATATACAGAAAAAATTATATATGCAGGGCAAAGTCCTCTGAATTTACACAGTGGGTTGAAAGGTTGTTTAAATGCCTTTTTTATAAGATATCAGATTTTTTGGCTCCATTCTGCAGGTTTTCATCTTCAGCAGACACTCATACTTCCTGCAGACCAGCAAACCCTGCAGTTCCAATACCCTTTCTTCAGTCCCATGGCTCTGGTCACACTGTGATTTCTCTTATTCTCTCCTCATAAGAAGGCACAGCAGAAAGCTGCACAAACAGAACTCCTCACTTTCATCTTTAGAACTGAAATATGGAATATTATTATCTGTTTATGCAATGCTACTTCTGTTTTGGCTGCTTAGTTCCTCCTATCCTATCATCCTGCTTTAATTTGTACTTATTTTGCTAATCTTTAGCTGCTCAGGCTGAAATTTCCTGTGCTGGATATGTGTCTCAAAATGGAAAGTTCTAGGAAAAGAGATTTAACACTTTCCACACTGGGATTAGAAAAATTATTCAGCAATAATTTTGCTTAAGACCCCATACTACTTTCAGATTTTTTAATTTTGACACTGCTATCTTGATATCTAATTCTTTAACTGACAATCACAATAATTTTATGGGCAAAATTAATTTCTCTGTAAAGAACAACATTTTTCACATAACTTATCTAGACTCAATTGAGAACAATTGTTAAATTATCCAATGATTACATCCCTACTGAAGGTAGTTTGTGTAAAAAGACACCTGTCTGCATCTGGACTGTACATGTTATCTTACAGAAAAGATAGGCAGAATTCTACTGGACATCTTGCTTGTAGGCATTAGCTTGTGGTTTATGTGTTTTTCATACAATTAAAAATACAATTTAATTATGTGATCCATAAGGTCACACACCATAGGGTGTTTTTATAGGAGGAGTGGGGCCTGAGCAGTATCTCAAATCCATAATATATTGCACATGGGGTATTGCTAGGATTGTGCAGTGAACAAAGCTGCTCCGTGGGGACACATTGCAGACATTGATTATGCAAGATGCAAGGTTATGCAAGAAAATAAAGTAAACTTGGAAAATGTTGTCCCATATCTACCTCAGACTTCCTATGTGATGAACAAAGTCGCCCTCCAACTGAATGTTTCACAGCTGGCTATCAACTGTTCCTCATATCTGGCTGCAGAACAGATGACCATTTGCACCTGCAAATGACCATTTCTCCCAGCATCAGCTGATCTTAAGGTCTCAACTGGTCAACCCTGAGTAAAAGCCTCTAATCACTTTACCCCTAGCCCTGTTAAGTACCTAAACTGTATCAAGAAAAAGGGTGGATACAGAGAATTCTTAATCGAGCTGGGTAAAAACTTCCCCAGAGAATATTACTTACAAAGTAAGAATTTAATAGTTTGCAAGAGAAGGCCAATTCCATCAAAACTCTAAAAAGGAACCAGGTTGCCCTGCCCAGTATACATCTGTGGAGAATTTCTTCTAAAATTTAAAACAGTAAATCAGGGGAACTTGAACATAAGCTAATAAAAAAATACCATATTATCTTACTGTGGTATAGAAAATATATCCTGTAACTAAATTTTGCTGCAATCCAATCTTATATACAGGTTATTTGCAAATAAAATAAATTATAAAAATCACATTATTCTCTCATGATCTGCTTTTCTTTTAGGTGGCATGTGACAAAAAGTGGTTCATTTCTTTACTGGATCTGATTTTTAAACTATTGCATCTCAAATGGCAAGGATGTTCCTTGTCCCAACAGACTGTGCATTGGTCAACAGGCCCAGAAATATGTCACCTGCTTGAGACAGCTGAAGAAAGCAGAGTGTTAGGAACCACTCACACATACCAGTCTTCAATGTATTCATGCAGGGTTGAACCAGGAGTTTGTTCAGGTCCCAGAGCAACAGGCAATGCAGGTTTCAGTAACTGCATCCATCCTCCATTTCTGTATAAGAAAGCAGATTTCTACTGGCCTTGCTGCAGATGTGATAGAACTCCAGCATGGGATCTGCAAATAAAACACATAAACTCTTATATCACATGGCTTTCACTAGTTTTTCCTACCAAAAACTACTTGTTATAGTAAATGAATCTCCTTAACCAACTCTTTGATTCAGAAAAAGGTACACTGAATGGGATTCTTTTGTTGAAAGTTGTTTCCAAAAGCCTGTTCAGCACTTGTTGAATAATCCATCATTAGAATATTTCCAACTCAAACATTATCATGCTGCAAAGGACTCTGACTAAAAGTCTTCCCAGTACATTAATACTTCCAGTTTACCCTTTTTGTTGCAAGACTAAATTAAATTAAATATTTTGTTTATTCAAATTAAGTCACATAGTAACTTGGGTTAGAACTATGCAAAAAATAGCTTTTAAAGGAAAGTAATTAAAAAAATATTAACATTGCTCAATCAGCCATTATTATGAAAGATAAGGTTGGTATCTTTCCCATGTCTATATCTCAAAAAAAAAGAAAAAAAATATCAAAATCAACCGTAGCTGTAGCTTTAGAAAGGTTTTGGTTACCAGAAATTTATGCTTGGTTTATATTTATGTTTCTATATTTACATTTATATATGTACATGTGATATCCATGTAGTCTGAAACACTCTTTTTAAAAATTGTGAGGTTTATTCTTCACGTAGACATATATATCTGTGCTTGGACTGTACTGAGAAAATTTTAAGGGAATATCTACACCTCCATTTTTTCCAGTTGTGTGAATGAATAGTTCAGTGGTGTGAGCAAGGTGACAGTTCCCTAACCATACACCTGACAGCATTTATGATTAAGCTAGTTCTGTTAAACAGTTCGGTCTGTCATAGAAAACAGGTCATCATTCTGAAGTGGTTATATGAAGTGTTTTATTAAACTGAACAGCAAAAAATTTGGATTATTCATCACACTGAACGCCCAAAATGTGGGTTATATAGACACAACAGCAAGCTCTTATGCTTTTGGATGAAGCTGTATTTTTAAAAAGACAAATTTATTTTTTGCTTTCCTCTATAAATAGGTGTTATATAGATTTACCAATTGCCACAGCATGTGTTCCAACTATATTTTACAATAAATAAACACACAATTGAGAATCCTACAATAAACTATTTTATGCTTCCTTTTAAGGGCAGCTATTGGATTAGAGGACATTTTTGTTAAGAAAACCTACCTGTGGGACTTCAAACTGAATTTACTTTAACAATATGTCTTTAAAATGCTCTCTTACAATCTAGCTGTATATTGTTCTAGCCAGCATGGATTTAGAGAACAAATTTTTGATTGTATCAAATCACATCCTACCTATATACAAAACATTGTTATTTGAGTGTATAAAATAATCTACATAATTAAAGACCAGACTAGCATTTTGCTAATCTAAAAAATATTTTGTCAATCCTAAGTCTTTACAGAGGAACTTTGAGTATTCAGAGGAACTTTGAGTTCATTAATTGGGAGAAGTCATTATTTGCTTTTTATACAGGAGCTCAAAACCTTTAATTTGAATAGCTCTTTAGGAGGAAATTCTTTACTGAGAGGGTGCTATGACACTGGAACAGGTTGCCCAGAGAAGTTGCAGGTGCCCCATTATGGGAAGTGTTCAAGGCAAGCTTGGATGGGGTCCTCCATGGGCTGTGTGGATATCTGCTCCACCATGGTCTTCACCACGGCCTGCAGAGGAATATTTGCTCCAGTGTCCTGGAGCACCTCCTGCCCCTCCTGCTCCACTGACCTTGTTGTTCACACCAATGCTTTTCACAGCTCAGCTGAGCCCCACGGTGGGCGGTGTGATCCGGCTGGAACCGGCTGTGTCAGGCTGGAACCGGCTGTGTCTGGCTGGAA